>CM053576.1:50119927-50210887 GCA_028646485.1 Cryptoprocta ferox | reverse complement strand
AAAATAAAATAAAAAATGTTCTTATTTTTCTACAAACTAGTTTATAAGTAGCATGTGTTAATAATTTTTAAATTAGGTATAGGAGCTTTCCAGAATGCTATATAAATAGGTTACTACTTTTTAGTAGGTTGTCAAATTCAGAACCTAGTTAGTTTCCTATCTCTAGCCTGTGCTTACCAGGATATATATATTTACATAAATGCATTCTATATATACATATATATTCTTATAATGAATATGAATATTTATATACAGTACTGACCAAAGTTGAATTGCCATTCTATCTACCTACCTACCTATCTATCTATCATTTTGCTAAACTGTACTAAACCAATGGTTTTAGATGTCAATTCAACTTTGGTCAGTACTGTATATAAGTGTTCATACCTATTATGATAAGAATTTCACACACACACACACACACACACACAAAAGACTTTCACAATTATTGTTTACAAAATAAATTGATAGCATTCTGGATCTTATTCTACATTCTTGATAACTTTTGGAATGGTCAGAAATTTATTTGCAATAATTTAAACATCCCTGAAATGGAAATCCCATAGCTAAGAGTTCAGTCTTCAGGAGATACACAAATGGGTTGGGCTGATGGTGCCTATGCTTGAAACTAAGTTTTATACAACCGAACATTTATAGGAGTGTTATGAACTCTAGGAACTATAGGAGTTTCAAAAAAAGAGGGCAATGGACAGATTGCATATTCCTGGATGCCTTCTGGGAGGCAGCTGAACTTGTACAGGTCTGAAATACAGCTCAGTGTTACTAGGGCAGTGCTTGCATCATCACAGTAAGAATAAAACAGCTGAAAGAAGTCAGAGAGATTTCATGAATGGGGAATGGCAAGAGTTTCTTGAGTCACGAGCCTGGTAAAATCGTCTCCGGTGCTTTGTTCTCTAAACAGCCTTCGTTACATCTGAAGAGCTTTCTCCAAAGATTTGTAAGTCAAAACCAAATGTCAAATCCTGAGCCTAAGACAAAGTTTTTCATCTTCCCTAACAGTGAAGAATCAGTAAGACTTGGATTATGAAGAGACTGGACATCATATATTGTCATGAATTTTTGTAATATGGTTGATTTATAGGTACTGTCAATAGTGTACCACAGTCTATTGGTGTGAAGAGTTAATATATTTTTAGTCTAATTTTTATGTCTTAAAATCTATATTAAAGGGAGGAAAATGTCTCAGAAGGGTTTTATAATTACACACTCAATGTGCTATGGAAATTGACACATGAAATTGACACATGAAATAGCTTGTGAAACTCAATGATCACGCACCTAAATATATTTACAGGCCATTGCACTTCCAGATACTGCTGAGGCACAAATAGATGCAGGCTGAGTGATGGAAGCCATATGTCACACAGTCACACTGGAGTGCTTTCATTCTCCCCCCTCCCCCAGACTGTGTCTTGGTGTTATCTCCATTCAGCTAAATGGCAAAGTGGATGAAGATACTATCTTCTTGCATACTTCTGAGAAAGGTAGGTAGCTCACTTGACAGGGAGGGGCAAGAAGAGCTAAAAATGCTACTTCTCTTCTGGGAGCTTGACATCCTTTTTCTGAGCTCCAAGTCGGGGAAGATCTTCTGAAATTGATGAAGCCCCTGGAGGGGAGGAGTGGGTGGAGGAATGAATCAGACTCACCACTGAGCGTGTGGTCCAAATAGGTGAACCACCAAGACTTCTACAAATATGATCACAAGGAGACGATTTTAAGTACAGGGTTGCCACTACTACATTTTTTTTTTTACCTTCAGTAGAAATATTTTCTTATTTTCTGAACCATAAATAGGAGCATTAGCAGACATATAGTCTAACAAAAATACAGAGTGTTTTGCTTTTTTTGTTGTTGCAATTGAGACTCTCTGACAAAATCTTAGACAAATGGTGGCTTGAGGTTTCTAATAGGCCCCCTTCTCTTTTTCTATCTCAGTCTGAGTTCCCCTGGAAGCCCTACCCCCAGATCCTAAGCTTCCACGGTCAGAACAGGGACAGGATCCAGGCACTTATGAGTCTAGGGTTGAAACAGCCACATGAGCTCAGCATCTCAATAAAAGGTTTGTGTTGGGGGCAAATTCCTGAAAGGAAAAAAGACCCGTTCTAAGGCATTTCCTCCTTGGAATGTTATGTCAGCTTTAATTTATACTTTGTAACCTAGATGATTACTGAGAGTCAGATTTCACATCTGAAAGCAATACAAAATTTTCTTTCTAATATTTCTACTGATGACATCCTTGTCAGGATTATAAATCCTAAAAATAAGTGGTGTTAAAGAATCTAAGTTTTCACAGGGACATTCAGCACACACTGGGCTCACCAGCCTTGTAGAAGGTCTGCTTAGTGGTAGGCTGGGCCCACATCACTTGGCAGGGCATGGGGGTCACATGCTGCATAGCCTTTTAGGTGAGTCCTCATAGCAGCTCTATAAATGTCAAACACATGCCAGGTGATGGCATGAAGGGGAGGGTTCCTCCAGAAGAGGATAAGACATCTAGAACACTGAGGAGTCCTTTCTGATTGGCCCGAGACAGGCAGTGCTGAGGTTGCAGGCTGAAGGCCTGGGTCCCCGAGGCTGGAAGAGTAGAGCTGGCCAGAGACAAGTACCAATTACTGCTGTTTGTCATTTGGAACAGAAATCAAAGAAGGCAAGACCGCACACTCTGAAAACTTCTTATCGTCTGTAATTAGCTCCTCACGTAAAGAGTCCTACCAGAGCCAGAAAATCAATCGCTGAGCCTGATTCACACTGGCTCCTGGTGGAGATCCAGGGAGGGCAACATCACAGATGATGTACTTATGAGAAGGGAGCTCTAGTTGAAATGGAGAACGTACAGCAGGGAGCTCTGGTTCTGTGCACCATAGGTTTTAGAAAGGATAACAGGTATTTTGACTCAGTGTAAATGTTCCTCATTCAGCTGTATAGATAACTATCTTTTGGGATTAATCCTCTGTCATGGCACTTAGTAGCCTGTACCGGAAATACATATTTTCTGCTGATACCGAAGTCCCAGTCCTGTGACGATCAGATGCTGTACCGGAAGCAGTGTTTTGGCACCCAGGACCTGCGCTCACTCATGGCTGCCTCGAGTGCTGGCTGCTGGTAGCTCACGATTCGGTCCTCCGGGGATTGCCTCCTCTCTGCAGGAAGCTGCCTCATCTACAGCTATACTTGAGGCGGTAGCGCACAATGGCCGTTCAATGGGAGAGACCTGTTCCTTTGCCCCAATTGGGATAATGCCACAGGGTCTTGAGACCCCATAGCTTCCGGTGGAGCCTCTGTTTCAAGTGCCTCACAGCTCAGCTTATCCCTCCGCCCATTTTAGCTTCCCTCACCCCTCCACAGAGTCGTTCCTGGGCACACTCCGCCATAAGCCTTCTGTACGCCAACCCCAAATTCTATTCCTGGGAAACCCAAAGCAGCAGATACTTTAGCATCAAGCTGTTGAAGATGGGAGACTGCCATCTAGTTTCTGACGTTGGCAGGCTCAGCTTCATCACATTATATAGCTGTTCTAGTCTTCCATGTTGTCCAAGGGAGTGTGTTTCAACCAGGGGCGATTTGGGCAGTCCGGAGACATTTTTGTTGGTCACTCCTGGTGGAGGGGGTGTAGGGGAAGGGATACTACTGGCATCTAGTGGATGCAGGTCAGGGATGCTGGTAAACATGCCACAGTACACAGAACAACATGCACAACTAATTGTCCAGTGCAAAATGTCCACAGTGCCAAGTCTGAGAAACCCTGATCTAATGATGAAACAATTCATGACAGGTGTTTTCTAGAGAGAGTCCCCAGTAAAATCTATCGTTAGGCCAGTGGTTCTCAATGTCAAGTGTGCATCAGACTCTGTAGAGGGCTTGTCAAGGCACACATTGCTGTGCTCACCACCAGTCTGTGATTCAGTAGATCTGGAGGCTTTGGGGAGACTTGATAATTTGCATTTCCAGTAAGTTCCTGGGTGATTTTTGACATGTTGATCTGGGGACCTCACTCTGAGAACCATTGTGCTGTCCTACATCTGAAATTGTACCATCAAAGACACATGCCTTTGGGATGGTAAGAGCAATGCCTCTGTCAACAGGGGCAGGAAGGAGTTTTGAGGGACAGATGCCAGAGCCTGTGGGCACAATTGCTACTGGGATGGAGGGAATAGGGGAAAGCCTGGCTGCCTCCACTACAACTCTACTAAATCTTCACTTTAGTAACTGGAGGATGAAAACACACATTACCTCTGAGGATTTTTCTTGAACTCTGGAAGTTCTCTGAATGTTGAGAAACTGAAGAGTTCTTATTTTTGTTTTGGTTTGTTCCCTGTACTTAAGGGTCTGATGTAGCTGCAACCTGGAACTGTCTGATAAGCAGGTAAGTACAGGTTCCTTATCAGGACTCTCCTGGATGGAGACTTTGCTGGAGGAGGGGAAGATGGGAGGCCTGCAAAGTTCTGTCATCTGCCGACACTAAATCACAAATGGTAGAAGCTTCTTGTTAACTTCCAGTTGAAGCGTAGTTAACACAATGTCATTGTCGTGACTTTCTTTGAAACATTGTCAAAAATACTAAGGGTATTCTCAGCTATTATGGTAATTTATCATTGGGTAACCAGTTACATGCAAAATGTGCCAAAATTTGTTTGATGCTTCCAGGGACAGTGAAATGGTGTATGTGGAAGGTAGATTAATTAATTCAATTTGCTACTTGCATCACAGTAGTTCACAAATACAAATAGTAACTTTCTGAAAGCAATGATCTGCTATCTCCTTGAAGAAGTATAATTTTCTTCCTTAATCAATGAAAGGCCATTATGTTAATTGGACTATGTGGAAATGGAATATGAGGATTATTATAGCTATTGTATATCTTTTTAAATCAAGACATCTGCAGGGAAAAAAAACAAAACAAAACAACTCCAGTAGTTGTGTGAGTTTAAGTGGGAGGTATTATGGGCTTTATTTCCAAAAAAAGGAAGCGTGGAAAAAATCACCATAGGCCTATATATTTTTCCCCTGAGCTAGTAAAACCCATATATATTTTTTCACTAAAGACAGAGTTTATTGAGGTAAGTTCCAATTCCTTTTCATTGAGTTAAAAATGTGATAAGGATGTTACTATGAACCTTGTGTTAACTACGTTTTTGGACTAATGCTTGGAAAATGTTCAGGAACTTGAGTTTTCTGGTTTGGTCTCTGAAGTTTGTGGTTGCCTCTATTTTATATCATGTTATTAGAACATGCCCCTGACTTTGACAAGCCTGTTTCCTATGCAAGGAGCAAGGAGGGTGGCAGCTAGAAAAAGAGGACAAGGGCATTTGAGGCAAATTTGTCATGGAAATAAAATGGAACATTGGCAAATTATTCATAAATATATTAATCCAATGAATAAATATTATAAATAAATTTATTCCTCCCAAGTGCCAGACTGTGCTGAGCACAGAGTTAGGCACTGCTTACAGTTTTAGGGAGAAGACAAGTAAATGGGCAAGTATGATATCCTGTGTACTTAGGAGTTTTACCTCTCTCCAGAGGGCAATGAGGAGCCTGTGAAATATTTGGAGTTTGGGAAAGTTTCCTGGAGGAAGTGCTTCCTGAGCTGAGCTTTGAAAGGCGAGGGGGATGGCTTTCAGGACTGCCAGGGAGAGGAAACAGCATGTGGAAAGGTAGCATGTGGAAAGCAAGGCCCTTGGTAGACTCAGAGCTCTAGTCCAGTGAAAAGATTCTCATGTGATGTGATAAGGGTTGGTGGTTGTCAGGCTCAGGCTACTGGTTAATGCAAGTTATTATAAAAAAGGACATGTGCTTTACATATTTTAGTTTATGTTTCAGTATATTTGTGTTTGTCCAATTTTTAAATAAAGGGTAAATGCCTTTTCTTGATTATATACTATTTCACATTTTCTTCCTTACATGGGCTATGCCTTAAATGCATCCCCTGGATTCCTATTTCTCTTTCTTTCAAGTGAAATGAAAAATTGAAGTCACTTGGAAACAACTTTCTTGAGAAAATTTCCAGAGATTTACATCCTCAATCTTTTACTGTGGTTTTATCCAAATTAAAGAGCAATTATTTTTATGAACTCCCCTTTTATCAAGTCTTTCCAAAACATTCCATTTAGTGTTCATAGAAATAACCTGTTTTCTTCTTTATAGTTTACTGATTGATATGATTTTTAATTAAACTATATTATGACAGTAAGTGGTAGCATAAACAGTTCTGGGAAGAGCTATCTCCAGATGATCACTAACACAGTTGGTGAAGCATGGTTTTGTGGGGCTGCTTGTAAGGAAGTAGCCTGTCTGCTGCAAGGCTTGTTTTACAGAAGGATGGAAAGTGTCACCAGCTAATCCTGCCCCATCAGCAAATTGAAGGAATTTAGGGACTGTAAAATGGAATTCAAAATGGCAGAGGTATAAGGTTCAACAATTATACAAATTGATATTAAACACATAGTAGCAAGCATATGAATGACCTTATCTGAATGAGATATATAAAAATGTCTTAGATTGTCCACCAAGTAGAGTAAAAAGGGTATATGCAAGGAGTAGGTTCACTGGAGATTGCTTCTATAGGTCAACACTTGTAGGGAGTTGAAGGTAAAACATGAACTATAACAAAAGTTACAGCTGATCCAGGGGTTCCAGAGCTAGGATGGCCCTTCAGAGTCATCCTGTCTTGTATAAAAATAGTCCTGCCTTTATACCAAACTCCCATGTCCTATACTTACCGATCACTGGATGTAAGCTGCCTCAAGTACAAGGAGTCACATATCTGATCTTTGTTCCCATGTCCTACGACAGAGCTTCAAACCCTTGGAATTTCCTCAGTGATAGGACTGTCTTTGTTCCACTAATGAATTAACTCAAGGTGGTCCCCTAGATAGCATCAGGATATGGATGTCACTGGAATACCAACCACAGTAATTGGGGGAGGGTGGAGGGATTGGAAATTGAGTTCAATAATGTGAACAATCATTTAATCAAATATGCCCAATAAAAATCTCTGGACACTGAGTCTCAAAGGAGCTTACTAGATGATGAACACATTAATTTGCTGGGAGCACGATGCACTTGTGAAAAGAGCAGGAGAGATCTGTGTACCCCACCCACACCTGACCTTACCCTATGTCTCTTCATTTGGATGTCCCTGGTCTATATCCTTTATAATAGAATTTTAATAGTCAGTATAGCACTTAAGGTGAGTTTGTGAGTTGCTCTGGTGAATTATTGAAATTGAGGGGGTTGTAGGAGCCCCTGAATTTATAGTCTCATGGTCAGAAGTGCAGGGTGTCCCCAGTACTTTGAAGTGGAGGACAGTATTAATTTGCACTAGGAAAGATGCCATGTGAGGCACACACTGCAATTGGTATTGGTCCTCCACTGAGATTGTGGTAGACATCTGTCATCCTCTAGTATCTGTCTGGATTTTTAGAGGCCAAACTGGTGATTTCATGTAGTTATGTCAGGGACCAGCACCACTATATCCTAAATGGGTTTTAGGGTAATACCAATCTCGGAAACTGCTCAGAATGCAAAGCAGTTTTTGATTTACTATATTGGCAGGGCTGGCAGGTGGGGGAGGGGGTGGTTCAGAGACCTCCATTTGCCTATCTCCAAAATGATAGCTCTCACCTCACATGTCAAGGAGTCAATGTGTGGATCTAGCCAAATCTCGCATATGTCCTTTACAACTATGATTTGGGTGGCAGGGAAAATGACCATGGGGTATGTCAAGGACTCATTGGATATATAATAAGCTAGATCTGAGCCAGGACTCCATTTCTTAGTCGGGTTTTGTATACTCCTATGCTAACAGGGAGACCATGATACCTTGCATCTCTCAGGATCTTATCAACTCAGACACTGTGTACCACAGTCATTGAAATATTTAGGTGCTTTCCTTCCCTGGTGTATGAGTACTCAAGTGAAGGGTTATATGTCCTTTTAGAAAAGGACCGTTGTATCCTCTGTCCCCCCACCCCAACCCTCCCACTCTCGCAGACACTCACTCTCTCTCTCTCAAAAATAAGTAAACTTAAAAATAATTTAAAAAAATAAAAGAACTGGAGATATTAGTGGATATACTTGCATGGTATTGCAGGGTTCTTCCCCCTAGAGACTTGGCCTCTTCTTAAGTCTATAGGATCTGAGTCTGAACATTTAAATTCAGAAACTGGGTATGTGATTGTGACATTCTATTGGGGCAGCTATTCTCTGTCTTCTCATGATCTATCCTTATCTTGATCTTATCTTTCCTTTAACTTGATTTTAGACTGAACATTACCCTTGTTGTCTATCCATCTATCTTGTTTGAAAGCATGACATAATATGCTATCTCTGTTGCTTTTTGACTGTTACAGTGACCTTGCATTTATTGTGAAAATTGCACTGTCTTGCCTCTGATGTTTAAGTACAGCACCCAACCTCTATTATTTTGGGATTGTGTCATCCTTATCATTACCATAGAACCCAGGGCTGTAACATAACCTCCTACTATCAGCCCTGGTCTATAAAGCACAATCATCCTGAGATTCTCAGTGATGCAACTGTCCCTCTAACTAGTGTAGTTTTTATTGTGTTAGTGGTATTTCCCATGCTTCTGACAGAACATTGTCAGCTAGCTTGTCTTCCTGATGTGCATAGGACATTCCCTCTAACAGGTCTATTTCTCTGAGCCGTGGGTCCCCTATTCCATTTTCTGTCATAGTTCTTTTGGTATATTGACTTCATATACGTGAACCAATGCTTTCTCCAATGTTCTAAGTAACATAAAAGCATGGCATTAGTGCTGTCTTCTGGGGTCTTTACTAGGATATTAAATCCTATATTGTGGGACAGTATTTCCATAAGCATAAACTTTTGTACAACTTTTCTGCCTCCCTTGATTCAGACCTTCAAAATACAGTTCCATATATCAACTCTTGCTGGCTCATGTTTGGTGGGTCTTGTGGCTTCATAGTAATTTCCTCTCTAGTAGGCCTAGCCCTTTCCTTGCAAGTTTATGAAGTGACTTAACCTGAGCTATTGATTTGTGTCCAGGAGAGGAATTAGGAGTAGGTCTTAAAGGAGTGTATGTTGTCTTGTGAGCCACAGATCTGCTCATCATCTTCAAGCAAGAGAAGAGAACCTAGTATATAACAGGAAAAAGTAGACTATGGTAGCAGGTCCAGAGATTTCAGAGGGATCTACATTCAAAATTTTCAAGAGCATGAGCCCAGATATTCTGATTCTGTGACTCAGGACCCCATTCCTTTCCAAGGGCACTGACCTAGGAACAGAAAAATTTAGGGAGTTAAAGATGTAACTTCCTCTGAAGCTCTGCTACTCTTTTAAGTATGTTCTGGATTTGATCCTAAGCTTTTCCTGCCCTTCAGCTACAGAAGATGAAAGTCACTCTATATGATGCCAAAGTAGCTCTCTGACTCTTAGACTTATCCAGATTAGTCACTGTCAGCCTTTTATTGTTTTTTTTTTTAATGTGTTAACTGCACTGAAACATGGTTATCCTATTCCATAGTCCTTCATTTCTACTTCCCTGAAATTCTCAAGCACTGAGATATTTCCCACTCCAGTGCAATGCTTTCTGAGGTATCCCATCCTAATTCACTGTTGGTGAAAGTTAATTTCACAGCTACTGGGTGCCTGGGGCTATTTATGCTCCACCTACCACCAGTGACAGGTTTCTCATAGGCAGCTGACTGGGGGTAATCTACTTCCAAAACCCTATGTTAGAGTTATCTTCCTCTGACCACTCCTGGCACCATGTCTTAGATTAAGTCTTCAGGAAGCAGATCCTGAGACAGAGATTCTTTTCTTAAATGTATTTATTAGAAAGTGTTCCAGGATCAACATCTATAGGGAAATGAAAGAAGGAATGGGCAGAGGCAAGGACTGAACTATGGGGCACATCCCATAGTAAGCTGTAGAGCTAAGATGGCCCTTCAGATTTGTCCTGAGTAGAGGCAAGGTGGTCAGGCCTTTATATTGACTAGTCATTAGATGTGAGCTGTTCCTGGGATGGGGATGACTTTGGGTAGAGCTGCTGTCTTTGGTGGATGTCAACTCCTAGAGGGTCACTTAGTTGAGGGCCATTAGCTCCCCAACACCACCAGCAATTGGGGGAATGAGTGCTCGGTTCTGAAAGGGGGCTCAAGGTTGCATACCACAGATCCACTTTAAGAATCTCAAATTGGGATATTAACATAATCAAATTCTGTCTTTACAATAATCATCAAGTCACAAGTGAGAAGAATGAATTAAAAGAGTTTATAACTAATTGGTAATGCCATACTAATAAATCAATTTTTATTTATATTTTAACTTTTATCTATATTATTTATATTTATTGTATTTATATTTGAAAGACAATATATTTGTACCATGGAAAAACTTCAAGGTAGGAATGGCAGTACATATATAGAAAAATATATTCTATAAATGACAGTAATTCAGCCAGGTTATTTCCATTTCTAGCCCTCATAAATCTTAATATTATTCCATTGTTAGTCAATTTTCCATTCGCTAAAGTGTTTTCATTCCACTGCCATAATGCAGCTGAAGCAAAGAGGCAAGGGCATTCTTACTTAGTGATAGCAGGGTAAACAAATTGAGATTCTTATGTAAGTTTCATGAGCATCGGGATATGGAGAGAGTTATAATGGATACAAAAGTAATGAGAAGTAGATCTAAAGCTAATGAATAAAAGAGGGTAATGGACTTTGTGAGCACTTAGTCACTGTTCAATCTATAGCCCTGGTGGAACATAAAGGAAGAGGAGATGTGAAATAGAAAGATACACAAGGTTAAAAAAAATTCTATCCTTTTGCTTTATGGGAGTAACCTATAAATATACAACTTGTAAGAAGTTTTGGAAATATGGAAATTAAAGAGTAAAAAATAAAAACATTCCATAAGTCTATCACTAGAAGATGATAATTGGTAAGATCTCCATGATTTCTTTTATGAGAGTATTTGAAACAAAATTCGTTATATTATGTATTATATATGTAATATGTATATTTCCTTAATATCATGTCATACTTTTTTTTCATCAGAATAAATTATTTGAAGACTCTTAGTTCTGGTGTAGCATTCCACCCATCATATGAATATATCCCTTTTTATTGGACATTGAGTCTGCTCCACATTTTTTTCTAATTATAATCAATGTTGGGAAGAATACTGTTTTATAGAAAAATTTCCATACAGGTCTTGTTAGTTTCTGAAGAAACACTTCTAAAATCAGGGATAATGGGTCAAATCACATAACTTTTTTTAAGGCCCTTAATCAAATAATCAAATTATCCAGAAATGTGGTTCCATTTTCCATTCCCCTCAGCAATGCGTGTGTATGTTCATCTAACTACACATTCTTTTCAGAATGGACTATGGTTTTAACTTTCTGCCAATATGTTAGAAATAAATATGATTTTGTTGTCATCTTGTTTCACATTCTTTTAGTAACTGGTGCTAACAGCTGTTTGAGTCTTCTTATAAATGGTCTTTCCAAAGCCACACCTGTAGAGCAGATTGGCGCCCATATAACCCCTCACCTAGTTCTGAGTTTCTGATGTTCATTCACACTGAGCAGCTCTAGATGTTCCAAGAGAGTATGCTGCTCTGATAGGACATCAAATACTACACTTCCCAGGGTGTGACGTGTCTATGCGTTTGGAACTGTACTGTTTTGGAGTGAATTGTATCCCCCTCCCTTCCCCCATTTTCAGGTATTGAAATCTTAATCCCCCATATCTCTGAATAAGACCTTATGTGGAGATAGGGTCTTTACTGGGGTAATTAAATTACAGTGAATTCATTAACTCATGAACAAAATGAAAAGGCACCCCAGTGAGTAGGAGAAAATATTTGCAAATCATATATCTGATAAAGAGTTAATATCCAAAATATATAAAGAATTCATGCAACTCTATAGCAAATAAACAGTCCAAATGAAAAAATAAACAGAACCTCCAAATAAATATTTTTCCAAAGAAGGCATTCAGATGTCCAACAGGTACATGAAAAGGCGTTCAACATCACTAATCATTAGGGAAGTGTAAATCAAAACCACAGCAAGATACCTTGCCCCTGTAAAAATGCTATCCAAAAGACAGATAACAAGTGCTGGTGAGGATGTGGAGAAAAGCAAACCCTCGTGCACTGTTGGTGGGAAGGTAAATTGGTGCAGACACTATAAAAAACAGAATAAAGGTTTTTCAAAAAATTAAAAATAGAACTACCATATGATCCAGGACTTGTACTTCTGGGTATTTATCTAAAAGAAAAAAAACTGAAAACATTAACTCAAAAAAATATCTGTACCTTTGGTTATTGCAACATTATTTACAATAGCCAAGACATGGAAGCAACCTCTGTGTTCATTGAGGGATAAGTGGATAAATAAAATGTGATATCTATATGTCTATACATAAATAATGTGCTATCTATCTGTATAAAATGAATATTATTCAGCCATTTAAAAAGGAAATCTTGGGCACCTGGGTGGCTCAGTTGGTTAAGTGTCCACCTCTTGATTTCACCTCAGGTCTTGATCTCAGGGTCGTGAGATCAAGCCCAATGTTGGGTTCCACACTGGCTTTGAAGCTTACTTAAAAATAAAAAAATAAAAATAAAAAAATAAAACTAAACCTTGCTATGTGCAACAACATGAATGGAGATCAAGGGGATTAAGCTAAGTGAAATAAGTCAGAGAAAGACAAATACCATATGATTTTACTTATATGGGAATCTAAAAACAAACAAACAAACCAAACTCATAGATACAAAGATAGTTGCCAGAGGTGAGGGATGGGAGGGTGGGCAAAATAAGTGAAGGGGGTCAAAGGGTACAGAGTTCCTGTTATAAAATAAATGAGTCATGGGGATATAATGTACAGCATCGTGACTATAGTTAATACTACTATACTGTATAGTTGAAAGTTTCTAAAATAATAGATCTTAAAAATTATCATCACACTTAAACAAATGTTGTAAGTATGGTGATGGCTGTTAACTAGACTAATTGATCATTTTGCAATGCGTGCAGATATCAAATCATTATGTTGTACACCTGAAACAAATACAATATTATATGTCAATTAGATGTCAATTCAAAAAAAAAAATTAAGTCCAACAGGGTAGGCCCTGATCTAATGAGACAACAGTCCTTATAAAAAGAAGAAATTTGGCCACGGAGACATACACAAAGGGAAGACAATGTGGGAAGACTTAAGGAGAAGACGGCCATTCACAAGCCAAGGAGATCTTTGCCTGCTGGCCCTAGGGAGGAGCCACCCTTGCTGATCACTCGATCTTGGGCTTCCAGCTCCAGAACACTGAGACAGTAAACCTCTGCTGTGGAAGCCATCAGTCCTTGGTCCTTTGTTATGGCAGCCATAGCAAGCTAATACATATACATTTCAGAATCTGAGTGTCCCATCCATCTTTTTCTCCTACACAGTTGTTTTCTGGAAGGTTGAAGTAGAGCACCTTCAGAGAGCCTGTCCATACCTGTTCCCTGCCCTGTCAGGAATGGCCCATGCGGCTGTGGTGAGCTGTGCAAGCCCATCCTCTCTACCCTACTGTGGCTCCGATCTACACCTGGCTGCTCAGAGACTTCCTGGACATGCAGAGGCAGCATCTAGAGCCAGACTGCAAAGTTCTTGAGCTGGCAGGTCATGGGTTATGGGGGTCTCAGGGGTCATCACAGCCCTTGCAGAGGCAGTCTTTCAGAAGAGAGGTGAAGGCAGAGAAAAGCAGAGCCAGGAGAGTGTGGTTTATGAGACATGAACCAGTGTGTTTTAGAGCTTTTCTGTTTAGTTGTAACACTTGAGACACTGTTCTTCCTTCCCTGGTTCTATGGGCTCCATCTATTATTCCCTTACTTCTGATTTTTCCACAGGGACTGTCAGTCCTAGATCTTGGAGAACAGTAGAAGTTTTCTGCCTTTTCTCTGCATTCTTCAGCATTTTAGTGAAGAGAAGGGAGAGGCCATACCAGGGACTGCTTCTCAGGAGCCATTAAAAAAATTTATGTTTATTTATTCATTTTTTGAAAGAGAGAGAGAGAGAGAGAGAGAGAGGGAGCAAGCTGGGAAAGAGCAGAGAGAGAGGGAGAAAGAAATCTTAAGCAGGCTTCGTGCTGTCAGCACAGAACCCGACACGGGGCTTGAACTCACGAACTGTGAGATCGTGGCCTGAGCCAAAACCAAGAGTCAGACGTTTAACTGACTGATCCACCCAGGTGCCCCTCAGGAGTCATTTTAAACCAGGTATCACAAGCTCAGTCTTGAAACAGCAAAACTTTTTAACTAAAAACTGCACAATTACCTTTCCTCTTTTATTTTGCAATGATTAGTGAGGATTTGAAAAACCTTCCTGTTCCCTCATAGGTCTCTATTTAAAATGTATTATGAATGGCTAAAATAATAGCCCTAATCAGATAATAGCATCTTAACCACAGAGAAGAATGCTGAAGATAAGTGTATAAAGAAACTGTTCATGTGTGCGTATACAGATAGTGTTACAGATATCCACTCTGGTTTCATTATAACAAATTCTTCTCTTTCCTTTATCACTTCATCTATCTGTCTCCAAACATGATTAAAATAAGATAAAGTCCTTGTCTTCAAATGAGTCACACCTTTGTAGGAATTTTTTTAGGGCAGTGGGGAGAGAAGAAAAATAACTAGAATGATGTTTTATGTGTTATGATAAAGATATATATAAAGACACTTAAAGCCTTTAAGTTGTTCAGGAGGCCTTTCCAGGAAAGTAACCCTTTGGCTGTAGCTTGAAGAAGGAGAACACTGTCAGTTGTTTCAAATGGTGAGCCTCATGGCAAGGTCACAGGGCCTGACCAGGAGACTTGATAACAGCAGATGTGCATGGAATGGCAGGGATGGATTTGAAGACTCCTTCCAGATCTAAAATCTCGTGGTCCCATGCTCCAAATTATGCTGATGGAATCATGAGGATTGGCTGTCATTAAGTTTTAAATAATAATGTTGCCTTTGGTTAAGAGAAAGCAATCGTGTTCTACGTAAATAGGGCAAATGCCCTTATCTGTGACCCATGGCTCAGAAAGGCTGACAGAACAAATCTGTGGGCTAGTGAAATATTTTGTCTGTAAGGTTTTCCTAACTAGAGGATAGCCAGGTACTTTGAGGGACACTGTATTCTCTGACGTGCTCTATTGCACCTCCATTATTGACTCAAAACCATATAATCCTCCAGACAGAAGCAGGTTCTCTGACCTCTCCCTGTGGCATAAACAGCGCCAGCCCATGCCAAAACTTTCAGCCCAGCCTGTGACTTTCCCAGCTCCTGAGGGTCACAAACAGCCATGCAGCAGATGTCAGACCTCCTCATTTGCTCAGCTGATAGCTTCTCTTTGTGGCTTCTTTTTTATGACCTGGCAAGGCCTGAGAACACAAGAGGATGCAGCCCTTGTGTGTGTGGGAATTCTGGCTCTGAGGTTCAGTGATGCTTCAGAGATTTCCATTCATTTCCTCAAGTCCCCATGGGACAGGGCTGAGGCTTCAGATGGCTTTAACATAATCCAAGGTCATGTGGGCAGGTTAGTTTCCCCTGCCTTTTCTCTGCCAAAATATTAATATTTTGCTATGGTGGTGGTGGTGGTGAACTATGGGTAGGTTGACTGTTGTAGAGAAATAGGTAGATAAGAATAGGGAGAATTATCTCTCTGCAAATCTTCCCTAGCTTGTGTTTTGTAGACTCAGAAAAGGCTAAAGAGACTGGAATGGTAGGGTTTAGTTTCCTGAATGTTCAGAGAAGAGCTAACGGGCACAAAGCTAATTTTTCTCTGAAGGAAACAGGACTCAGGAGGAGCTGGTGGCTCTTGAAGGCAGGTTCTTACCGTACAATTATAAAGCATCCCAGTGAGAAATAGAGAAGGAATTGGCAGAGAAGTGACATTAAAAAAAAAAAAAAAAAGCTTGCGTGAGTGATCCCCAAGTATAGCTCCAAAATGGACAGAGGTGCCTTCATCAAGGATAAAGATAGTAAATGTGTGATCTTTTAAAATTCAGCCTTGAGGATGTTAATCCTCATTCTCTGTGTAAAACAATCCCAAAGTAGTTCACTTGGTATGTAAGATGCTGTTGAACACCATTTTCATTCTGCTGTCTCCGTCCTCCAGCCTATGTGTTAGATGTGTGATGGGAGTCTCTAAATGTGACATTTACAAAACCTGTTCCCAGTCTATAGCATCCTTTGTTCTTTGGATGGTGTGATGCCTGCTCTTCTTATTAGATTCTTTCTTCCATCTGTACCATGTTTGTATCAGGAAATCAAATGTTAAAGGAATAAAGAGAATACAAAAGTGCCCACTAGGTTTCTTCATGGAGACAATTGCTAATAATTTATAAATAATTTCATTTATATTTTGCTAGATTTCTATTTTCTACTAACAAATGCTATCATTGTATTAAATAAAATTTTTGTGTATACATACATATAATGCATATAATTTATGCATGTATATATGTGTAATTATATACATTTTATGTTTATATGAAATTATAGAAATATATTCTTACAATTTTCTGTTTATTCCACCAAATACAACATTTTGAGCATCTTTCCATAATAATATACAAAGCTTTTTCTCATTTATTTATTATTATTATTATTTTCATTTTAGAGAGAGAGAGAGTGTGTGAATGGGGGAAGGAGCAGAGGAAGGAAGAGGGAGAATCTCAAGCAGGCTCCACACTCAGTGTGGAGCTCCATGCGGGGCTTGATGTCATGATTCTGGGATTGTGACCTGAGTGGAAATCAAGAGGCAGTCATTCAACCAACTGAGCCACCCAGGTTGCCCCTATTTGACAGCTGTATTATATCTGTATACCTTATTTAACCAACCCTTTTTAAATGTCATTTAGAGGTTTTGAATTTATCCATACAATAAACAAAAACATATTTGCATGCATATTTTGTGCAAATATAAGTTTTTTATTATTTATTTTTTCATTTATTTATCCAACATCTATTTATTAAGCGTTTATTGATAGAATCTGCTTAAAGCTTGCCTGTATCATGAAGCCTAAAATTCCCACTCATTAAACTAAGGCAGAATCACTCCTACCTGTCTCTCATCTCCCTGTTTGTACTTTTTTGTGTCTTTCCATCCTTTGGGACTGTGGGTGCTATAATGGTAATAATGTTACCATTGTTCCAATTTCCCAAATATACAATAAAGGTAAATCTTGAGATTATAGATTACAAAACTGAGTACTTCCCCAGCAAACTCTATCGTGTATTTCAAGCTTTTCAAAGAGAGGGGTCTTTGAATGGATTATGTAAAACCATGCCTCATTAACCACCTTTCCTTCGAAGCTTTCCAACATGACAAATACAGATTAAGGAATGTTGTAGATAGAGATTATCTTGATTTCAACAAGACATATGAGATTTAAAAAAAAAACAAGAAACAAAACTAACATGCTTATAGTTATAAAGAAAAAAATATATTCAATGATTGTATCAATAGGTAAATTTATAACTGATTGAACAACTAGGTCTAAAGAGTAGAGATTAATAAATCAATATCAACCTCAGGGAGATACTCTATAGGGCTCTGGCTCCATCCTGCACAGAGTGAAGTAGCAAATGTCTTCCCTAAGGCTCATGCAGCCGGTCAACAACAGTATTATACAAATGCTGAGTAGTTAACTCTTTTTATAGGCAAGCTTCCATTTGTTTAGCCTGTGGTTTCTGGGATATACTGATATAACATGAATGAACTGGTTAGATTATAGATCTGCTCCGTTTTAACTTCCATATATTTTTATTTCTATTTTTTTTTGCCTGAATTGATTAGACAAAACTAGGTCATGATGATTCAGATATTTCAATATTGAAAAAACATCTATCACAGCCTGATGTTTTCTCCTGTATTACTTTCATCATTAAAAATAAAGTATAATGAGATTTAAATTGATATGGAGTTGTAAGAAATAATACAGAGAGAAGAAACTATTTGCACAGTGTCCCCCAATGGTGACATCTTGCATAACTATAGTATAATATCATTGTCAGGAAATGTATATTGATAGGAGCAATCAACTTTTTCAGATTTTACCATTTTCACATTCATTCATGTGTATGTGCATGTACAGGGGTGTGTATGTGTTTAGTTCTATACAATTTAATCACACCTGTAGGTTCATATGGCTTCCACCACAGACAACATCCAGAACTGCTCCTCACAAGGATCCCTTGTGCCAGGTCTTATGGTCATAATTCCTTCCTGTTCCCACCCCTCAGTCTCTGGCAGTGACTAATTTGTTTTATATCCTGTAACCTTGTCATTTCAGGAACATTGTATAAAATACTTTTGAGGCTAGCATTTTTCACTCCTCATAATTTCCTTGACATACAACCATGTGATTTCTTGTTATCAATAAATAGTTCCCTCTTTTTATTGGAAAAGTTGTGGATATACATAATTTGCTCAACCATTCACCCAATGACAGCTATTTGGGTTCTTTCCAATATTTAGCAATTACTAATAAAGTGGCCATGAAAAATCATGTATGGATTTTTTGGGTGAATCTAAAATTTCATTTCTTTGGGTTAAATGCCAAAGAGAACAATCACTGTATCAGATGGTAAGTGCATGTATACTTTATTGAAAGTACTCTTCTCTTTTCCAGAGTGGCTTTATTATTTTACTGGCTAGCAGTGTATGAAAGAATTGATTTCTCTGTATTCTCACTAGTATTTGGTGGAGTTATTTTTATTTTAGCTGTTCTAATAGTTGTATAGTAATAGCTCATTGTGGTTTTAATTTGCATTTTTCTAATGGCTATTGATGTGAACATCTTTTTGCTTGACATCTGCCTATTCCCTTTGCTGAGATGACTTCTGCCCATTTTCTAATTGGTTTATTTGATTTTTTTAATTGTTGAGTTTTGAGGGTTCTTTATATATTGTAGATATGAGTCCTTTGCCATATATGTAATTTGCAAATTTTTCTCCCCATCTGTGGCTTGTCTTTTCATCTTTTTAACAGGGTCTTTCACAGAGCAAAAATCTAGCTTATCAATTTTTTCTGTTATGCATTGCACTAATAATATAGATGACTTATTAAAAAAACCAACCTTGATGTTAGAATAGTTTCAGATTTACAGAAAAATTTCAAAGATAGTACAGAGAGTTCCCATATATCCTTCATCCAGTTTCTGCTTTTGTTAATATATTATTGTCTCTGTGTTAGACTAGTCACAGCTAGAAACCCAACATGATAGTATTTACTATGAACTAAATGCTACACTTTATTTGATTTCACTAGTTTTTCCCTAATTTCCTTTTTCTGGTCTAAGATGCAAACCAGGACATTGCCCTGGATTTAGTCATTATATCTCCTTTGTCTTCTCTGACATGTGATAGTTTCTCAGACTTTCCTTGTTTCTGATGAAACAAGTGTTGAGGAGAGCTGGTTAGGTATTTTGCACACTGTCCTTCCATTCATCTTTGTTTCATTTTTTTTTCTCCTGGTTAGACTGGGGTTGTGGGTTTTTGAGAAAAGTATATTAAAAGTACATGCTCTAAACACCACTTATCACTGATAATGTTGACCTTACTCAGTTGGCCAAGGTAGTCTTTGCAGTTTTCTTCACTGCAAAGCCTCCATCCTCTTCTGTGCTCTTTGAAAACAAGTCACCAAGCACATCTTTTTGATGGTCATGTTGGGGATGGGAGTATCTAGATTAATGATCTAGAATTCTTTTGTACAGGAGGTTTGTCTCTTTCTCCCTAGTTATTTATTTGTTCAATCATTTCTTCATATTACTATGTATTCATGGATAATTTTAACATTGCAGGATAATCTAATACTATCTTATTTGTTTTATTTCAGCTCCTGCCATAAGAGGTCTTTCAGGTTGGCTCCCATGTACTTTTGATATACCTTCATCGTTGTCTTTTGAATACTTCTTTATTTTGTGACATTTCCAGTTGTTCCAGGCTTATTTTGCATATTCCAAGCCACAATAGAATCAGCCAAGGAGACTGGGTTCCTTTAATCAGAGAATGGGAGTAAAAATTAATCCGGGTGTTGAGTGTGGTTCACGTTTTGAGTAAGTGTGACCTGTGACCTCATAGATAATGTAACATTCTGTGAAATGAAAACAAAATGAGATAGATCCTTTCCCCATAAACAGTAACCTTATTCATGAGATTATTAAGGAGAACTTATGATTTGTCTTGAGTTTGCTGTACTATGTTCAACTGCACTGGGATTCAGAGTGTTCCCACTTTTAACTTTTAGGTGAAAACCGAGAATGGTGTCACATCAGACTGTGATGGTCACATCTGACTGTGATGGTTGTGACTAGGAACTATCTTGAGACTATGAAGGATGCCAGTCTACACAGAAAGATGACATGGTACATATAGCAGATCAAAAATGGAAAGAACTGGGTTTTTGATTATTTCACTGAGCCAGTTCTTGACTTGCTCTACTTTGGAATATTTCACCATATGAAATAATAATGATTAAATACCATATTTTGAATTTCTATTCTGAACAATATAAGACATTTTGTCACTACTGATATGTATGTTGACTTAGGGCTCAATTGAAGCATGCCCTTTGAGATTCAGAGCTCATGTATTATTGATATTATTATTCGTGTAAATATTTGTGGTTTCAGTGTCATTTTGTGACTGTTCTTCCTTAAAAAATGCAGTCTTTGCTTCAGCATGTATAGACATTCATTCACTAACTTGTTCAGTCTTCTATCTCTTCATTCAGTTTTCAACAATTGCTGAGCACTGACAATGGGCCAACATTTGTGTTAGGCTCTGGGGATACAAAGATGATTATTGGACACCTCCTGGCTCTGAAGACTCACAGTTCAGGGGAGGAGACAGTGGCTTAAACAACTGAAGTGACATCAATGATGGGGCAAGCAAAGTGACATAAACCTTCAGAGGATAGAGCATATACTTTCTAAGGAAGGAAAGGAGACACTTTTTGAATGGGTTGTAATTTGTTGAGTGTGAGTTCTTTTGGCAAGAAAGAGCAGAGAATGGGATTCTAGGCTGAAGGAAATGCAGGGACAAAGTGTGGAGATGGAAATACAATCTTCTTTGGAGAAGGGCAAGCAGTGAGATCTAGCTGGAGAAGGGTGGGAGATGGGCTGAGTTGGAAAAGGAGGTTGGTAATATTAAGTGAGACTCAACTGTGGAGGGTTTGGAAGATCAGGCTGAGGATTTTGGATTTTTGGATTTCAGTTGTGGTTTACATTTCTTAACATATAGAAATTATGTAACTTTCTGAAGGGTTTATCTGCTCTTCAAAAAAGGTGATGTGCCTGGCTACATAAACAAAGAGCATGGACCTCAATCATATTTCACTGATTCATGGGAAATAATGTTAAAAAAAATCCTGTTATAAATTCCTTGGAGAAATGAGGTCTTCTTTTCTTTTTCTTCCTTCTTTTCTTCTTCCTCTTCCTTCTTTCATGCAAATCTGTGTTTTGGTATGTTGGTTTTATTTAGAATTTTGTTTGTTTGTTTTATTTGAAATGAGTGAATATTCAACCTATTCTCACATACAATTGGAAAAATATTTTCTCTCTAAAGGACAATTATTTGGCATCCACAATCCCAGTTGGTTTTATGTAACGATCGATACTTTAGATTTAAGATATAATTTCCTGTCTAAAAAGTAGTTAGTGATGCTATCATTGCCTTTTTAAAAATTATACATGAGATTATCTTAATGGTAGTGTTCTTCAAATAGAACATCTGGGGATACTGACAAACCAGATGGAGGATGGATCCTTGATAGATATGCAGCCTAGGGCAAAACTTTGAGAGCATCTTAGGATTTGTTTCCTTCTATGAATCTCAATGCTATTTTAATGCCATTGTTGGCTTAACTTCTTTTTTATTGGGTAATAAAAATGAGGAGAAATGGTTCAATGGTAGTTTTAAAAAAATCTATGCTTCGCCTAACATGGTAAGCAATTCATAACATCTTTTTTATATTTTGTAGGGTAGGGATGTGCAAATTATCATACTTTAAATATATGGAAATGATCTTGAGGCAGGTAAGGGTCAGGTACACGTCGAAATATAGTACAGTGTTGTGTATGGCATTGTCCTAGTTTCTTCTTCTTTTTTTAAATTCCTACAGAAGTAGATACTCTTTACCAGTGAAATCTTGATCACTTTCCATACTTTACCCTGGTGTCTCTGGTACACATGACAACCTTTGTTGTTGAGTTGGTGTCGCTTCCTAGTGGAATGCAATGCTACTGACTACTGGCACATGATTAGACAATGGTTTGGACTTGAGAATTTTTGACACAAGCTATTTTGGATATAATTTCTCCAGATCAGTCCTTTACTCTTTGGCAGTTTCTCAAATTCAGATTAGGTCAATAATTTGAGAAATGAGAATCCCAAGAACATTTTGGCCTTCATGTCTGAACCTAGTAGCTGCTCCTCGGGGTGGTTCACAGACAATGCCTTGAAGATACAAAGAGAATAAACCCATGTAGCTTGGAGACCATAGTCAATGCTTGTAATTAGGCTCAAATGCCTGCTGGAAGCCACATTCCATTGCAGAATTCATAGAGAATGGCAAGCTCTGCGACAGTGCAAATAAAATCGAGGGCCAGGGAGTAAAATCAACATCATAGAGTTAGGAAAAATGGTGACAAACACTAATTTCAGTAGAAAACACAAGTTCAGGGAGTTAATGACAAAAGGAGGGCTTGAATGTTCTTCTCTTTCACATAGAGATTCACATAGAGATTCAGACCCAGGCAGAATAAAAACCAATCAGAGATTTTTTTTGTTTTTTTGTTTTTTGTTTTTTTTCTGGATAAGATTTTCAATATGAAGCCAGCCACTTCATTTGGCATTTGGAATAATTCAAGGAGGCTGTGACCTACCTTGGTTACATCACTGGAGCAGAACCAAAAACAAAGGTTTTCCCTTGTGTTCTTTTCTTCTATGAGAATGTGTGGAGGGCACTGTAGGGTGTGGCAGGGGATAGCAAAGGATGACACGCTGAGTTTCAATATTGGTTCTACCATCTCAGCCATAATCTCTCTTTTGTAAAAATGAGAATAATAATAGCCTTTTTTTTTTTGGAACAGCTGTGTGAAAATTAAATGAAGTGATGGATAAAGAATGCCCAGTATGAGACTTAACGTAAGATAGGACACAACAAATGCGACAACTAATACTATTAACACGTGCCAAGATTTTAAAACCTTATGATCTAAGATGGGAGTGGACAGAGCTTTAGGTGCTAAGTCATAAGCCACCCAGCTAGTGCCTCTCAGCCTAGTGTTGGGAGACACCTGCCAGGCTATTTGGGACATCTTATAAGACACAGGGAATGATTCTTCTGAAAAGTCTCTGTCATGGAATGCTAAATTATGGACATTTCTTTACAGAGAATATTGAGCCTACAGGAAAGAAACCTTTTTCATACAGGTGTTCAACTGGGAAGAGGAATCACATACATAATAGAGTTGGGCTAGGGGAAGAGGGAGATGAAGGAATATTCTGGAGCATTACAGACTCCAGGGTTCTGGATGGAAAGCATTCTGGAGCTCTGATAAGCAGAGATGGGCACCTCTCTTCACTTTGCTTTTTTATTTAATTTTTATTGAGATATATTTGCAATATAACATTATATTAGTTTTAGACATACAACATAACCATTCGGTATTTGTACTTATTGCAAAATGGTCACCACAATAAGGCTAGTTAACATCCATCCTCTTAACTTTAAATATTCCTTCAAGAAGAGGCAAAGTTAAAGATAATCATGTATTGCCACTAGAAGGAACCAGGAAAGGAAGTAAATAGATCTGCAGATCTATTGTTTACCCCCATCTCAGATTATTGGGAGCAAGAAGTTTTATCTAAAAAGATTCAGTTGTTAGTGTTATTGTCAATGACATCCCATGCATATTCAGAAGTACTAAAGAGATTGGCCATTCTTCTTGCTGGGACTCAGTGGTGTATGCTAATTAAAAAGGAAACTTTTACCTGCATTTCTAAAGGATTGCAAAACAGTCATGCTTTTGTCCTTTTCTCCCAGCATTCAAGTATTTTTCCTCCACTCCCATTTTAACTGCAGGAATCTGGCTGAGACAGTTTTGCATAAAGGAGTGTTTCCACTTTGTCTTCCACTAAACAGCATCTTAATTCAGAGCAGATTGCTAAAATAAGAAGGTGATTTAACTATAAACTCAAAGCCTTGCTCTCTCCATGCCTGCTATGAACCCTTCTTCCATCTCTAATTTCCATTTTCTTCTATGTTTTGTCATGTTAACCTCTGAGATCTGAATTATCTTTATAATAATCAAGAGCAGGGGAATTGCAGTGTTTATCTTCAGTTGAAGCATACTAAAGTGGTAGATTTTTGATTTACTGGTTAGGTAGATAAAGACCTTTGACTTCTGGCATCTATTTTCCACTTGAATTTGGATTTTGCCCATTGTTTTCCAGGGTGATGATATTGTCATCCAAAATTTTTGAACTCTTACATATGTTTGAGAAATTCAGAGAAAGCATGCAACCTTTTTTGTTTGGTTGTATGTTTTCTGTTTAGAGAATTTAGTGGATTTGTACTGGTTATGTATTAGTTTGTTATGATTTCAAAACTACTTATTTATGACTTAGATGAAGTAATTTTAATTTACATGAAGTTATTTTGATTAAGGGTGAATTTGGGAGGCTGTGTCAGGGTGATGTTGGCAGAACTGTACTACCAAATATGTATCAATAGCTACGTCTGGAGGAGCCAATAGGATGAAATGGACATTAACACCTGGAATTTGTGAGGGCTCCCTAGAGTGTTCAGTCTGGAAAAGGCTACTCTTCGCTGATCTAAATTGTTCTTTGAAGATCTTGGAACACTTGCTCCTGCAAGTCAGGCTACTCTCAGTTGGCATTGATGTTAAATCGAGCAGTAGTCTAAGGAGGAGAAGGAACATCTGTTCCTGCCTTGTAAGCATCCCTGGATAATAAAGTTCGGAGCAGCCACCTAGCCTGCCAACCCTGATGTCACCCACTAGCTACATGCCCCAGCAGGGAGGGACCTAAGTTGACAGCTGATACCCAGCTTCTAGTTGAAAGGACTAACTTTATTGAAGACCAAATTTGTAGAAAAATTTACCTCAACTAAATATGGACTTCATTTCTTTCATCTCCCCTTTGCCTGGAAAATAGTGTAATTAATCTATCACTGGTTTGGAGTATGTTGTTTCTTCATTGACTTATTAAGAGACATTATCCAGTATGCTATTGGCTTGTGAGATATTACTATTATAAATTATAATTCCCACAGTGAACGTGTGTTAAATAAGTTATTGGCAAAGACGAATCTCAGTCTCTGGGCATAATTTGCCCTGAACAAAACACTCCTGCAGGAAATATGAACACCATTAACATTTTTTTTTTCATTTACTGTAAAGTTCTAGGAGGTGGCTAACTCACACCGTTGTGTTCAAAAAAGGAAAACCAGAATGACAAAGTGATTTGCTATTTCCCAAAGCGGGTGGAAATTCATTATGAGTATTTTAAAAGATAGTAAAAAAACACTTAAAATGAAGCATTCAGCTAAAAATGATTACTTTCTTGCTATAAATCCATATATAAATCTCAAAAACTGTCATAAACACCAGCAGCACTTTTTGAGTTTATAATAATCTCAAATTATAACGATGCTCATTTTCTTTGGAACTGACATGATTTGACACTCGTACAACTGCTGGTTTTAGCAAATTAGTAACTATATCCAATATTAAAAATAAGCATTTAAAACGACTAGTAGAATTGAGGCATTAAATTTTATATTAAGCAAAACTTTTTGAAGGTTCTTCTGAAATTATTTAAAAATTAACTTTTTATGGACACCTTGTTTTTAACACTTGACTAAAGCAATTTTAAATATTATACATAAAATACTTATTCAGCTGAGCACATGAACAGAATTGGTTCTGAGTGTCATAAGTTGAGGCATAAATCGTCACAAAGTAGTGTTTGAAATAAGCACTGTAATAACTTAGCTTTAACAGCCTAATCATAAGCAACATCCTGCAATACATAATGGGCACTAGTGTTTCACAACTGTATTAATAAATCTTGATGGAGGCTTTTGAACACTCTGGTCAGCATTGTAGTCCTATACCCAACTTCAGAATTCAGTTTACAACTTTTGTGTTAAACATGTGCCCCTGCCCTTGAAGAAGTTAACCATTCTCCTTCTGCTAGTTATAGCAATGTTTTCTGAAATTTATGTTGGTGGTCATGTCATTGGCTGATATACTTAGTACCTCATCCCATAGATGTGTTGGTTAACTTATTCTAGACATTATCAAGGTTGAATCACACCATTTCCATTATGCCATTTGTAGTTATTGATTGGGAAATAGTTTCCAGCGTTCAGGCATATAGTGCAATTTATAGGTCAATTAATACCTTACAAGGTGGTACTCATTGTCATATTATGCACAGATGCCTATTACACTCTTCCTTTGTGACAGTATTACACTGATCATGTCTGCCAAATGGATGGTTAGACAGGTCAGATTGAATCAATTCACACAGTTTCCCATCTGGTGTCTGATTCACTCTGTGAAGCTGCTGGAAACAAAGAGGGTCTACAGATGACTGTTGCTAAAACATTACCATAAGTATGAGTTTTCTACCAAAGGATGTCAGTGTGACCAGTGACATTGCCCATGGCTCCAATCTATGTTTGTGAAGAGACCTAATATGAATGCGGGTGGCCTAATGTTTCCTGACAGCAAATGTTGTCAAACATCAGCACACATTAGTAAGGGAGATGGTAGTGTGTTCTAAGACCAGACACACTTATTTATGGCAGGGCTCTGAAACTGTCACAATTGGACATAGAGATTCTAGATTAAACTGGAAGGATACTGAGAGATCCTGAGGATCCATAGTCCATTTGGGCTGCTGTAACAAAAATGCCATGGGCTAGGTGACCTATAAGCAGCAGAAATTTATTGCTTACAGTTCTGGAGGGTGTAAAGTCAGAAATCAAGGCTCTGGCAGATTTAGTGTTTGGTGACAGCCGTCTTCCTCGTTCATAGGACTTCCTCTTCTCACTGTGTCTTTGCATGGTGGAAAGGTTGAGTGAACTCAAGCTTCTTCTTACAAGGGCACTCATCCCATACATGAGGGCACCACCCTAGTGACTTAATCACTTCCTAAAGGCTCCACGTCCAAATACCTTCATGAACAGTATTAGGTTTCCAGGCATGGAAATTTTGGTGGGGTGGAAACACATTCATTCTATAGCATCCTTTCAACAATGACTGTCAAAACTTAGAGATGGTAAGCATTTCATCTCCCTTCCTCCATTTAAACACCCTCTAGTCATGGCAAACTCATGACAGCAGTAACTCTCTGGATCCCTGAAATGTGTTGCCTGCAGCTCAGATATCCTTGAAAGTCTCTGCAAATTTTAATTTCTGCTGATTGCAATCTACTCCTCAACTTCCAGGAAAATCCTCTATCATCTTACCCATTGAAAGTGTTTTAATCTTGGGACCCTGGATGGCTCCGTTCGTTAAGCATCGGACTCTTGATTTCAGCTCAGATCATGATCTCATGTTTCATGAGATCAAGCCCCCAGTCTGGGTCCACTCTGGAAACAGAGGATTCTCTCTCTCCATCTCTCTCTCCTCCTCCCCAGCTCATGCATGTGCTCTCTCTCTCTCTCTCTCTCTCTCTCTCTCTCTCTCTCAAAATCAATAAAACAAACTTAAAAAAGAAAGTTGCTTAATCTTATTTTATTGAGTGAACTAACTAATGAATGAAAAAAAATCAAAGTTTTCATGATAGTGTCAATGTATTAACTGAATAATTCTGATAGAAGTGGCTCTGAGGTCAATAAGCACATGAAAAGATGCTCAATATCGCTAATCATTAAGGAAATGAAAATCTAAGCTACAATGAGGTATCACTTCACACCCCTTTGGGTGTTATTTTAAAAATCCTTGAAACAACAAGTGTTTATGGGGATGCAGAGAAATTGGAGCCCTTGTACATTGCTGGTGGGAATGTAAAAGTGTGGTGCAGCCACTGTGGAAAATGATACTGTGGTTTCTCAAAAAATTAAACTTAGAATTATCATAAGACCTAGAAATTCCAATTCTGGGTATATATCCAAAAGAATTAAAAGCAAGAACTCAAACATATATTTGTTCACCAATGTTCATAGCAGCATTATTCACAGCAGCCGAAAGATGAAAGCAACCTAAGTGTCCATCAATGGATGGATGGATAAATAAAATGTGGTATATCCATACAATGCAATATTATTTAGTCTTAAAAAGGAATAAAATGTTAATACATACTATAACATGAATGAACCTTGAAAACATTATGCTAAGTGATATAAGCTAGACATAGATAAATATTGTATGATTCTACTCACATAGGTACATAGAGATGTCAAATTAATTGAGACAGAAAGTAGGATAGAGGTTACCAGGCACTAGGGGGAGGGAGGAATGTGAAGTCATTTACTGGTACAGAGTGTCAATTTGGGAAGATAAAAAATTCTGGAGATGGATGGCGGTGATGGTTGTACAACAATATGAATGAATGTACTAAATGCCACTGAATTGTATACCTAAAAATGGCTAAAATGGTAAACTCTAAAAAATAGCTTTGAGTTTCAGTCAGAGTCTTAGAAAGAAAATGGGCTCTTAAGTCAGTGCATCTAAGTTTGACTTTGATTTTTCTGGATGACCCTGACTTTGACGGGGCCCCCTTTCTTAAACAGGCCACTTCCAAGGTATAGGAAGGGCCCTAGTAATGTGTTCACCAAGTCATATATTTTCCAAAATTTGCAAATGTAAACTTTTCATCCCATTTGGTCAAGGCCACTTTCTCTTCCAATTTTGTTTTCTTTTGCTGTCATACTTTCACGTCAAATGCCACTGCTGGGGGAGCAGGTAGTTTTGGGATGCAGATAAGCAGAAGTTGAGGGAGGGACATATTTGATCTAGTTTTAGAGGGATGTGTTTACCTGCTTTTGCAATCAGTTCTGTGCATTGTTCCAGTATTGCCAGGTGTCCCAGCATAGCACTGACTTCAATGCATGTTCCCTGGGCCAACTTACCTCAGCAGGTTAGTCATAGGGACGTGGTGGCTAGATGTCACATGGCAAAAATATCACATCTGAGGTCTCTGGCATGGAAAGTACATAAGACTGGAGCCAGAAGGGCTAATCATTTCCAATTCAAAGAGAATCTAAGATTAGCCATTGAGTAAGGAAATTTGAAAAGCCCTGAAAGTTTACAGCTCATGTTAAAAAGAAACTTGATAAAAATTTTTCCTAAATTTGAAAACAATCCGGGGCGCCTGGGTGGCTTAGTTGGTTAAGTGTCTGACTTCAGCTCAGATCATGATCTCATGGTTTGTGGGTTCAAACTCTGCATTTAGGCTCTGTGCTGACAGCTCGCTCAGAGCCTGGAGCCTGTCTTCAGATTCTGTGTCTCCCTCTCTCTCTGACCCTTCCCTGCTCATGCTCTCTCTCTCTCTCTCTCTCTCTCAAAAATAAATAAAACATTAAAAAAAAGAAAACAATCCTAAAACTCTACATGGCATTACCAAGACTGAGATATGATGATGAAAGAAACTTGTCTAAACTGTCCAATGCAGGGGTGCCTAGGTGGCTCAGTCAGTTAAGTGTCTGACTCTTGATTTCAGCTCAGGTCATGATCTCACAATTCGTGAGCTCAAGCCCCGCCTTGGTCTCTGCTCTGACAGTGTGGAGCCTGCTTGAGATTCTCTCCCTCTTTCTTTCTCTGACCCTACTCCATTCTCTCCCTCCCTCTCAAAAATAAATAAATAAACATTAAAAAAATAAAGTATCCGGATAAAAAACAAATTGTTCAGCTATGCTGAGAAAAACAAATTATATTTCTGCTCTCTCAATAGAAAACACAAAGTTATAGTCATATGGATGTGAATTCATATGTATTCCAAGGGAACATATGGATAAAAAATACATGGAGAAAGTATTACAAAGTTGCTAGGCAGTTAATTCATGAGAATGAGTTATTTTGCTGGATTTTAAGGTCTTTGCGATGTTCACTTTTAAAGCTATAATTTCTTTTTTCATTTTGAATAAATATTGACTTTAATATCTACTTCTATATTTGGGACTTTGTATTACAGAATGCCTAGAAATTTTTAAAAGCTACAAACCCCATGAAATCTGGATCTACTCTGGTGCAAGATATAGGGTAGTTTTTTTTTGGCTAGAGGTTTTTTTTGTTTTTCTTTGGTTGAAAATGGGTAATTGTACCATCTAACAGGGTTATTATGCAGGTTATGGTAGGCAGTGTAGGGTTACATCTGGCACATAGTAGGGTTTCAGTAAATGCTTATTTTCTTTCAACTGAATTCTGATGGTATAAATTTGTGATCTTAATTTTGACCTTTATATCTTTTTACCTGGTTCATTATCTATTCTCCAAGTAGGTTCTGAGTTTATTGCACTCCTAACTGGTCACAGCCTCTGGTTTATTTGCTAATCCATTTTTGTTCTGCCACTATAGTGATTTTTCAGAAAGCCAAATCTGATTTGAGTTAAAAATCTGACCTGCTTGAAGCCCTTTAATGGCTCCCTTTGACCAAAAGAAAGCTGAAATGCATCCATATGGAATTCAGGGTACTTAAAATGACTCCTGCTTACTTTTCTAGACCTAAATCATACCTCCCTCAATTTTTATACTCCAGACAGCTGGATAAGAAAGATACTTGCATGCTTTCTGTCTTTTCTGATTCAGGCAAGGATGTCCTCTTCCTAACTATAATTCATTCATTCATCATTCATTCATCCACACATTACAAGAATATTTATCAAGTCAGTGTTTAACTTGTGCAAGACACATATGTTCATAAGTATATGAACATAAGCTGTGTGGAAAATTAGCTTGATGTAATGGTCACCCCCAAGCACCCTACCAGGCAAATTGGCTAGAGGTCAGGGAACAAAGCATCTCACAGACTAGGTTAGAGGCCTCATGGTAGGATTTATTAACCCCCAGGGAGAATGGAAGGAGAGAGATGAGGGAGGTCAATGCAAGAGGAGGGTCATGCCTTCAGGTTTGTGCAGAACTCCCAGATCCCTTCTCTCTCATTAACCTTCCTCAGCGGTGACATCATCATGAGGCCAGAGTTGAGTTTTCCCTCAGATGGGATATGGCAGGAACTGGAACACACTCTCACTGTATTGGTCAGACCCACGTGCATTTGCTGGCCCCAGATATAGCTCACATATTGCTGTGCTGAACTTCAGCTGTGGGCTGCATTTGTGGTTCATGGATACAGCATATATTGGGCCAGGATGGGACCACCCTGGAGCCACTGATATGTGGCTAGGTTAGTGGTAAGAAAGCTGTCCAATCACCGATGACATGACCATACATAATCTGACTTTTGCAATTCTTTTGGTCTATAAGTAACAATCCTGTGTGTTCAATCATATTTTCTATCAATTCTATGTGTCTTTGGCATGTCTTAAAGATTATGGACTTAACACCTCTTATGACTTTTGCCCATATCCCACAACTACTTGCTTACTTATTATCTTTTTTAACATGTAAGTTCCATCTATATTTTATGAGCTATTATCTCGCTATCTGTCTTTATGTGTTCCACCTATCCTGTTTTCTTGTTCTCAAAGTCAAATATTCTTAAATATTATTGCAAATGCACAGCATACCAGGAGAAATACCATTTTCAGGACGCTTGTGGGAGAGAAGGATAAGTGGCTGTACCCAGACTGTCCTTGCCAAGTATGAAGCGAAGTAGACAGGTACAGAATCACTCCAGATTCAGCCAGGGAGCAGAGCAGACTCCCCACAGAGGAGGGTTCTAGAGTCAGGATAGTGGGAATAATCCAGACTGGTAAGGCTTGTGCAAAGGTCCTTTTGGAGAGTTGCAAGTCATTGGCTCTGGCTGGTGCATGAATCCTATATGAGGAGTGGAAAACATATGACCAGGAGAGACTGCCAAGGAGCTTCTGTGATTGGCCTTGATTCCCTTGCTAAGGAACTTAGAGGTTATCATCATAGGCCCAGAAATGCTGTGAAAGAATTTTCAGTCTGGCTTTCCCTCTTTGACCTTCAAACTCTTATCTCCATCTGGGGTTGTTAATTGTATGTGTTGGTTTGGCTGAGCTATGGCACCCATATATTTGGTCAAATACTCTTCTAGATGTTTCTGTGAAGGTGTTTTTCAGTTGGGATTAACATTTAAATCATTGACTTTGAGCAAAGCAGATTACCATCCATAAAATGGGTGGGTCTCATCCAATCAGTTGAAGGCCTTAAAAAACAACAGTCAAACTAAAGAACCCCCAAGTGACCTCTGAATTCTGCCAACAAGCAGAGTTTGGACTGGAACTTTAGCTCTTCCTTGAGTCTGCAGGCTGGCAGCCTACCCTGCAGATACTGGACTTGCCAAATTCCTTAAAATAAACCTCTCTCTTTATATATTCCCACATCTATTGGTTCTAGGGTCCAATTCAAATATTACCCTATTTGTAAAAATCTCTCCAGCTCCACATTAGTCACTTCCTACTCAGCTGCTCCTGTAATATTTTCTGGGTAACACTGTTCAGGACTCGACACATGATTCATACTTATTTATTTACATCTGTCTTTCCCATAAAACTGTGAGTAACTTGGAGACCAAGTCTTATCCATCATTGAAGTCCCTGAGACTAATAGAGGGTGCTACTAAAAAAGATGCTAAATAAATGTTTATTGAAAGAATGAAAAAAAATGGAAAGATACACTACCTGCAGTTGCGGTATCCACAGCAGTTAGAATGCATGGCATGTAGCAGGCAGTGACTGTATATACATGATGGTGATGCAAATACCCTAGGCACCTATTTGCCATGTTATGAGAAGCTGGACACTAGTCTGCTCTCTAAAAATACCATAGAACCTGAAAGGGTTCACACAAATTTATTTTTATTAAATTAAGGGTTTCTGGCAAGGATTTCTAGAACCAGCCATGTCTCAAGTTACCTTCTCCACCATAAACCCCTCTGCCGGGGCTCCCCTCTGAACTTTGAGCTCTTTTTAGTACCAAGACAATGGAGGGCTTGTACCTGGGCAGAAGGAGAAAGTGAATGTAGTAAATGGAGCCAGAAGGTAGCCGGGCCATTTATGGAGACCTGGAGGTCACTGTTGAAACCAGTCAAATGCACCAGCTTCAGTTGCTGTGACCCCTTCCCAGCTTTCTGTAACCTTTCAGCTCCCTTTTGAGAAACATGGAGTTCCTGGGAACTGCTTTCAACGTGCTGTGCTTTGAAATAATCATGTGGGCTAATCTAGTCCCAAGCAGGCCTTGGGGGAAGGCTCAGGGAAATATAATAGGCTGGGAGAAAAACAGGGTAATAAATCACAAATTTTTGACACTGTACAATTCAGAGAAATGACTAAAGCATGTTTGTAATTTATTTTCCCCTTAAAAAAAAAAGGAGTTACTTCTTGCAGTGTGAACACCAGATCTCTAAAAATAAGTTACTGGCTTATTTGTGACTGAAGATATGGGCACATCAACATCTACAGGAAATTTGAGTCTCCTGGGGTGGGTGCCTTCAAATGGAAGACAATAGAAGTCAGAACAAAGACAAATCACTCTTCATTGGGCTTTCTAGCAGAGCAGATCCGGAGAGAGAAAATGGCAGGGAAAAGTGACCAGGTTTCTGTGTTCTGATTCCCTCTCGAAGCAATTCTTTGTGTCTAGAGCCTTTCTGTGGCTCCCACACCAGGGGCTGGATATCTGCTTTGGTCTTGCATGGTTTTCTTCCCTTGCTATTATTCCTATGCTTTTTATTATAAATCTTTCTACCCAAAGTGATTTTTCGATACCGTTAGCCAGATTGAGATTAGTGGTAGAAAAGGTATCCACAAGATGAACAAACAAACCAAGGAACAAACCAAACCCCTCCTACTTTCTTGAAGGCCTGGCTGCCAGAAACTTCCTCTGGCAGGTGGCTGCAGATACTAAAACCTCTTGTAAGCATTTCCACTCTGTAAATTGGACCACAAAAGGCAAATCAGTGGAAGCAGGATTTATGTTCCCTACTGAGCCTGCATGTGCCCATCCCCTCCTAATCAAGAGCTCAGGAAGTAGGTGAGAAGGTGGAAGAATAGAAGCAGAGGCCTGAAGAAGCTCTGCCCCACACCCACGAGGTGCCACTGGCTGGCTTAACCTCTTAAGTGCCTGCTCAGATGCTCGACAGCTGTCTACAGAGTCACCAACCCTGAGATATATAGGACACGTATTTTTGGAAACATGCTCTATATCTGAGAGCACTCATGATGAAGAGATTCAGCCAGATGCCAGAAACTCAGTCACCCACCCCTGCAAAATCTCCCTGTACCCAGCGGCGGCAGAGCGGAGAAGCCCCAGCTGTCTGTGTGGGATTGATTATTGCAAACCCGGGCTTCACATTTTCCTTGCTTCCCTAGCAGCGTGCCTTGTTCCGTCCCTCACCCCTCCTGCCCTGTAAAAAGGAAGGTAGATTTGGCTCCAGAAATCTTTTTTAATGCTCAAAACAAAATTTTTATTCATTTTAGCAGAAGGAAAGTGCAGCCAAGATGAAGTTTTCTTTATTGATGGCATGCATCTTCACCCTCAGATGGGGAATATTCTGCTGGCAACCCCTCACCCCAGCAGAGATGCTCAAAACTGCCCTGACCCTGTAAGATCCTCCCTTTGTCAAAACTGAGTGAGGCAGCCTCCTGGCCTTTGTCTTCTCTTGTCTGGTCCTTTATAGATAAGAGTCACCCACCCTGCTCTGAAAGCCAAAATCTGTAGCATATTTTCAGTTGGGATTCTACCTACGCTCCAACAGAAAGAGAGAGAATCTCCACTAAGTGTCAGAATGTCCTTAATTCTGCCATCTGTTAAATAGTCATAGCAATAATGACTTTGAAGAACTTTATTAATGATTGATATGATGTTATAAAAGTGGCCTATAATAGATAGATAGGTAGGTAGATAGGTAGATGATAGGTAGATAATAGATAGATTTATTGAAGAACAGAAGAGGACATTAATTCAGCTTGAAACTGAATAGTCAATATATAGCATTACCTCAAAAAGCTTAAAGCTTCAGGCACCTGGGTGGCTCAGTCAGTTAAGCGTCTGACTTTGGCTCAGGTCATGATCTTGCAGTTTATGAGTTCCAGCCCCACATGGGGTGCAGAGCCTGCTTCGGATCCTCTTTCTCCTTCTCTCTCTGCCCCTCCCCAGTATGCTGTCTCTCTCAAAAATAAACATTAAAAAAAAGCTTAAAACTTGAACCACGGATACCCTGAGGAGAAGTTTGATTTTTCAGTGCCAATAAATTCAGCAAATATTTATCTAGCTATATTATATGCAGGCACGATACCAGGTACAGTTTCTGTCCTCAAGGAGCTCACATCTAGTAGAAGGCATGGGATTCAATCCCGAAGTAGAGGTCAAGGTTATAATAATGCTGAGTCCAGGTGGTATGGAGCCATAAGAAGGGCTGGATAACTCCACAGCAGGCATGGGGCCATGGAAAGCTTCAAGAAGGAGGAACATTTTGGCTTAACTCTGTAACCTTTAGAGAGCCATTGAGGTGTTTTAAAGAGGGAAGTAACATAACCATATCTACATTTTAGAAGAGTAAGTGGCCATTGTGTGCAGGACAAGTGGGCAGAGGACAGCAAGACTAGAGACAGAACGGTTTGCAGATTGGTTGAATACCTGAAGCATCAGCCATGGGGTGGGAAGAGCCTGTGCAGGTACTTAGAAGAAGAAGTCCACTGAGTTTAGCTACTCGTTGTATTTAGGGTGAGGAAAGGGAACACTGGTTTGCCCTGGAGGAGGTGATAGCACATTAACTGAGAAGGGGACACATGCCTTTAGACAGGGAGTTTCAGGTGCTCATGGACTGTGGGACGACATTCTGCAAGTGGCTGAAAATGTACAGCTAGTATTTCAAGATGGGGAGGATCTAGACACTGCAACATGGGGGACATCATTTACACAAATGATACTGATAAATGTTATTTAAAACCAATGATGGCCTACAGAGAGAATGCAGACGGAACAAGGGCAAGGACAGAGGGTGGGATAATCAGGACAGTGAATTCCTGAGAATGGAGGGTAGGGAGGACTCATTAGGTGCTGGGAACTAGTTAGAAAAGCACTGAAGGGGGTGTTGATAAAAAGACACCTCAGAGGTGATAAAAGGCCACATACAGGGCAGGCTGGGGGCCAAGAGAAAGTCAACGTCTATTTTGCATTGCCAATCCCAATAAATAACATCAAATAGGCGGCGCCTGGGTGGCTCAGTAGGTTAAGTGTCTGACTTCGGCTCAAGTCATGATCTCAGGGTTCATGGGTTTGAGACCCGAGTCGGGCTCTGTGACAGCTTGGAGCCTGGAGCCTACTTCAGATTCTATGTCTCCCTCTCTCTCTATTTGCTCTCTGTCTCTCTCTGTCTCAAAAATAAATAAACATTTTAAAAAATTAAAGAAAAAGAACATCAAATAGTCAGTAGACCATCTGAAGTTTCAATCTATTCCCAAAATAAATCTAGTCCAATTACATATATAAATTCTCATTCTGAAGATGGCCAAGTATTTATTGCAATCAGAACTCTTGTTTTATTATAAGAAATCTCCTACTCTAACCATTTCTCTGGGACATGCTCATGCACCCCTCTACTCGGACCATATCTTTCCACAAAGCAACTCATTTTAGTTTTCCCCCTATGCTATGAGCTTTGCATTTAAAATTATCCCATTTGACAGGGATAACAAAGAAAGCAGAGAAACAAAGAAGGCAGAGAGATTCAGCAACTTGCCCAAAGTCACACAGCCAGCCGCTGTGTGACCTTGTGAAGAAAGAATCTTAGATTTACATATTCTTTGTCTTAAAAAAAATGGTGGGAAAGATTACCTGTCCCAACGGACTCCCTTTGTTAATGATTTTATGACCACTGGGATGAACTGGCTTCCTTTGAGATGAAGTTTGCTAAACTCTACGCTGATAAGCACCTGTCACATTGTATTTGCTGTATTTCCCTGCATTTGCTGTAATGGTACTGTTCTGCTTGCTGGGGTGTTTCTTTCATTAGGACTGAGGCAGAGCAGATAAGCTTCTTACATGTCTAAACTACTGGTTCTAATCCCTGGCTGAACAGTAGAATCACTTGGAGAGCTTAAAATGTCCTAAGGCCCAGGCTATACCCCAGACCAATCACATCAACATCTCTGGGTGTGGGGTCCAAGATCAGAAGTTTTTAAAGTCCCAGGTGATTCCAATGTTTAGCCATGATTTAGAACTGCTAGTCCTGACTTCTCTCCAGGTAGAATCTGTTTTAGTCTAGTTCCAGGTGATCCCAATGTATAACTATGATTTAGAATCACTAGTCCAGACTTCTCTCTAGGTAGAATCTGTTTTAGTCTACTACCAGTGCTACCTTTTCTCTTCCATGTCAAAAGGCTCAAAACCTTTAGGAAGTGTTGAACTTCATGGTAGAGCAGAATCTAGAGATGGCCCCCAACATTCCCACCCCCAGTGTACACCTCCTGTATAATCCTTCCCCTTGAGTATGGGGTACCCCTGTGAGTATCATGAAAGTCACTCCCTTGATTGGGTTACTTACACAGCAAAAGTGATGGCATTTTGCAGATGCAATTAAGGTTCTGAAATCAATTGATTTTGAATTCATTAAAAGGGAGATTATGCTGGATAGGATCTGACATAATCAGACCCTTTAAAAGAGGCAGAGAGACTTGAAACAGCAAAGACTGTCTCTCCTGCTGGCCTTGAAGAAGCAAGACATTGAGAATTCTATAGCAGCAAGGAAGCAAACAATCAAAACCACATGTACTTGAATGAAAATCTTGAACTTCATGTGAGACCCCAGACCAGCTGACACCTCCACTACATCCTTCTAAGACCCTGAGCAGAGGGATTAGCTAAGCTTTGCCTACACCAACACATGAGAACTGTGAGTTAATAAATGAGTGTTGCTTTAAGTCACTAAATCTGTGGTAATTTGTTGTATAGTGTAGAAGACTAATCCATCCCTGTAGTGACCTGGGGCCAAGAACAACCTTCCCGCAACCTGAGAGAGGGTGCTTAGGAGTTGGCCACTCTCTTTGTGGTGTGGCTAGAGCTGGTGGCAACTCAAAAGGCATCAGGAAGTCTGCACCAACTGTCTCTGGGTGACTGAGAAATGACAACGCTATGAGAGGCACATTTTTCTAATAAAAAATTAAAATATGGTCTAAAAATCACACAGAAATCCAAAGTTATAATACTTCCAGAAAATGGTGGACATAAATAATGTATATTGCTAAACTGGGATCTGATGTAGGGGAGACTTTGGTTCGTAGAGTCCTAAAGGAGAGGGGACCAGACACACAAACAGGACAGAAATCATTGAACCATCAAGGGACAGATGCCTCACCTGTGAAAATGTTGAAGCAATTTTCATCTTTTTCTTTTTGTTTGAGATAGAATTGAAGGTGTCCTGGATTCTGCCTTTCTTATACTTTACCTGAGCAAAGGAGAGATGGATATTGTGTGATCTTGCAATTATCATGGGCTCCTCAAAACTTCTCTTAGGTCTGGGAGTTCAGATTAACATTGGGTTGGCAGATGTGATTTCCTGCTTCTAAGAAGGATTTAGCAAATCTGAGCCAAACCATCTGGGGCATCTTATCACTTTTAAGGAAAAATCCTACAATTTTCTATTTTTAAGAGCAAGTGAAACTGAAGTATGTGTATCAAATTTTGCTCAAGGTATGTAAAGGGGTAAGCACTGGGGTGGAAAAGTGATCTGATAAAATAATGTATTTTTGGAAGCAGGAAATCCACTAACTTTATCACACACTAGGAATGCAATACTTTAGGTCTTTATTATGGAACATAATATTCAAATATATAATGTATAAGCATTATAACAAAGTATAACAAAGTAGAGAGAATAATATAATAAATCTGATGAACCCATTTTCTGACTTAAGGAATCATCAACTCATGGTTAATCTTGCTTCATCTATATACTTTCCATTTTCCTACCCCATCCTGGATAAAATAATCTAGTTTTACAGCAAAAAAAAAAAAAAAAAAAAGATAAGATGGAGGAAACGTCCAGTTTTCTGATCCATTTTGCTCACCTCAATGATGACTTCAAGATGCCCACCCTTGCACTTGGCTCTCACTAGCCAGGTGAGCTGTGGGCTCATACACAGACTTGAGAAGGGCAATTCCACTGGATTTCAGGAAAACTTACTTCTTCCATTCCAGCTTCTTGTTTTCTGAGTCATCACAGACATCACTTCTAGAGGGTAAGTTCTAGAAGAGGAGAATAATGTTCTCAGTTGAAATTAAATACACCCAACAGAGATACATAATGGAAACAGAACATTTTTTTCCTATAAGCAGCTTTGTAAAGTGCTTCTTTTTGCCTCTTCTCTTCAGTCCTCCTAGAGAAGGTGTCAGAATCTTATCTAGAACTGAATGAAAAGAATCAACCTCATTCCTTGTGATAGAGTCACAGTCAAGATGTGCAGGAAGGGGACATTAGTTTCATCTCTCTGCCATTGGACAAGCACTTGAGTTAAGAAATGTCTCTCACTTTAGAATAATCCAGAAGGAAAATTTCAGGACACAGTGCAACATGTCCCTTAAAGCCAACTTTTCTTATTCTAGTTCATCAGTTTCCTGTTTATCTGGTCCTTATGTTCGTAAAGAAAAGCCATATACTTTGCTTGCAGAAGAATCTTGATATCCTTGATAGACACCAATCCTGCCTAGGCCTTTCTAATATCTTTCCTATTCCTTTTTTACGTACTATTGGTTTTATAAATCAACTCTTCAGCTATTCTCATTTTGAGAGAGAGTGTGTGTGTGAGAGAGAGCACCAGTAGGGGAGAGGACAGAGAGAGAGAGAGAGAGAGAGAGAGAGAGAATCCCAAACAGGTTCTGTGCTGTCAGTGTGAAGCCCAACGTGGCGCTCAATCCCAAGACCATAAGATCATGAGCTGAGCTGAAATCAGGAGTCAGAGGCTCAACCAACTGAGCTTCCCAGGGGCCCCTCTCCAGCTATTCTTTAAATCTCTTTGAATCTTTTTCAAACTTCCACATCCCTTTTAAGGTGTCAAGCCCTAAACTGAGAAAGATGCTCCAGAAGGAATTGAGAAGGGAAACAAAATAAAGAGCTTATGTTCTTTATTTAAGACTCATGTGAGTTATCACCATTGATAAAGATCAACCGGTTTTTTGTTGTTGTTTTTCTTGTTTTATGAAAAAAAACCTGGACAACATAAATGTTGCAGCAAAGAAGAAGGTAGTATCTTTCAAGGTGTAGAATGCTTGTCTTGGCTTCCTTGGAGAGCATTTAAAATAAATCTGGTGGCATCTTCACAAGTTCCAAATATTTGGTGGCAAGAGCAGATAGAAGACAGGAACTCCTCCATCACTACTGCCACCATTAGATCTTAGAATCATCACAGGGACTGGCACACCTTTTTCAGCAAGGATCAGATCGCAAATATAGCTGCCTCCCCTAATCCATGGGGAGTGTGTTCCAAGACCCCCCATTGGGTGCCTGAAACCATGGACAGTACCAACTGCTCTCTGTACCATGTTTTTCCTATACACACGCGCCCATGATAAAGTTTAATTTATGAATTAGACACAGTAAGAGTTATGTGGATGTGGTCTCTTTCTCAAAATATCTTACTCTTCTGTAATCACATCTTCTTGTGATGGTAGGAGATGATAAAATACCTACATGATGAGATGAAGTGAGGAGAGTGACATGGACACTATGATGTAGCGTTAGGCTACTATTATTATTTTACGTTTATTTATTTTTGAGAGAGAGAGAGAGAGAGAGAGAGAGAGAAAGTGAGCACAGGAGAGGCAGAGAGAGAATTCCATACAGGCTCCAAGCTGTCAGGACAAGAGCACCCTGTGGGGTTTGAACTTACGAGCTGCAAGATCATGACCTGAGCTGAAAATGAGAGTTGGACGTTCAACCAAATGAGCCACACAGGTGCCATGCATTAGGCTGCTGTTGACCTTCTGATGATATCTTCTTCTAGATCTCGATTGTCTGCAGGTAACTGAAACCTTGGAAAGAGGAGCTGTAGATGGGGAGTGGGAGAGAACTACTGTATTTAGCCTTTGTGGGCTACATGTCCCTATTGCAGCTACTCACCTTGCTGCTGTGGCCTGAGGTCACCATGCACAATATCTAAATGCATGTGCCCAGCTGGTCCAATGAGACTATATTTATGGTCACTGAAATTTGAAGTTTATGTTTTGTGTGTCATGAAATTCTTTGGATTTTTTATTTGAACTTTTACTGCAAAAGCCATTCTTATCTTGCAGGCCATATAAACATAGATGGCTGGTTTGGATTTGGCTTGCGGATAGAGGTTTGTCCTTCTCTAATCCAGCATCTTTTTCCCATGAGCCCTGGTGAAAGGAAGGATGAGGTAATAAGGAAGATAATCTGTACCACTTCAATTTTTTTTTACTGTAACAACATTTACAAACAGGAATGACAAATTCCTATTCTTTTCTTTGAGCAGATAACTATGTAGGGACCCCAAAATATTTTAACAGGGCCATGTTGGGGGAGGGCGCCTAGTCTGTAATCTCTGCCTGATCAGGGATCCCATCTCATGAGGTTCAGGGTCCCTGATATATGAACGTTGCCTAGACTCTGAGGATCCACAATTAAGAATCGTAATTTGATAAAAATTATGTATCAGCCTGTAAATTTATTTACACGAAATATAAAATTATTAACAGCGAATTACACTAATTACACAATTGATTCTGTTTATGAAAAGAGTTGGAAATGTTCTGGAAGCTTTAGGGCTTAAGGTATTTATACAGAGCTTAATTATAGTGTAACTTAGTAAGAGATCTTTCCCTGGGCACTTGTGAGCCAATACCAGCCACGTATTACTGCCCCAAATGTGTCCTCACCTGTCTGAAGCTGAGCCTTGCACATTACTTTTGTGAAAAAGGAATTGGGAATCTCATTGCAGTTTTGTGTATTATTTCTTGCTTAGTTCACTAATGATTTACTGAGGGCCTTTTATGACTTTACAATGTGACAGGATGATAGTATATGACATGCTTTAAATAAGCTTGTATCATTTAATCTCTTAATTTGCAGTTCAGAGCAAACTGTGAAGCCATTTTGTTCTTGGAAAAGTAATCGACTTTGCTTGAGCAGAGCTTGCCGATATCATGTCCTAATTTTGTAAATGTGGGGGCTGAATAGTGAGTTCCTAGATAGGTCTTTGAAAATAAATTGAATTGCAATACAGAATTTTGTGACAATTAATAGTAGTCTCAGAACAATAAGCTTATGTTAGATAAAATCCATATAGACTTGAAGGATGTGGAATTTGGGTTGGAATGAATAATCATTCAATTATGGGGTGGATCATCACCTTATGGATAGAAAGTCAAATATTTAACTATCACATAATACTTCCAGGTACCAAAGTTGAGCAAATTCATTATATATATATATATATATATATATATATATATATATATATATATATATAAAAGATGTATCTATCTACTCAGAAACTTTGTTGGAAGGCTGTCATGAATTGAAACATTGAGTTGTATTAAACATTGAATCATAATAGGAGCACTTGGGTGGCTCAGTCGTTTAAGCATCCAGCTGTTGAATTTGGCTCAGGGCATGATCTCATGGTTCATGAGATCAAGCCCCGTGTCAGGCAGTGCAGAGCCTGCTTGGGATTCTCTCTCTCCCTCCCTTTCTGCCCTGCCAAGTGTGTGGTCTCTCTCAAAAATAAATGAATAAACATTAAAAAACCCCATTGAATCATAATAAAGAGTGGGCCATCAGAGAACTTTCAAACAGTGATGCAATGAGCCAGTTGGAGTTAAAAATAGGATTTAGGCTAATGGTGGCTGTGACTGAGAGGTGACCGTTTAGTCCCGTGATTTTCAAATTTTTGGCCCCTATCTTAAAAACAATTGAGCATCCTAAAGAGCTATTATTTATGTGTGTTTTATCTACTGATAGTTAAAGTACTAGAAATTAAAGGTGGGAATTTTTAGTTTAATATATTTCCTTATGAATTCATTTAAAAACATAAAAAACTCATTACATGTCATAAATGATATGTGATGTGTGTTTCAAAACAAAAATTAGTGAAGAGAGTTGTAGTGTTTTACATTGGGGTAAATCTCTTTCTTGTCTAGCTTAAAAGAAGACAGCTGGATTTTTACATCTGCTTCCTACATTTAATCTGTTATGATATAACTTACTATGAAGCCTTTGGAAAACTCTATTGTATATTTAGGAAAGAATTGATAGTTGAGAGGCAATGGTATCCTAATTACTATGATCAAATAGTTTTGATGTTTTAAACCATATGAGAAGTTCTCAGAGACCCTCAAAGGACAACTCGGGGTTCCCAGACCCTACTTCAAAAACAGCTATTATATGTGGAAAGGATAGAATGAGCAAACTACCAGATACTTCTCTTAAAATGCATTTTCTCAGGCTCTTTCCTAAGTTCTCTCTCTAAATCTCCTGGGTGAGCCAGCACACACCCATGTTCTCAATTGGTCTTTGGGTTGGCAAATGCCCATGCTGTACACATTTCCCTCCTGAGCCCTCCCCTATGGGGTTCACTGCCCATGGTTACTTCCACTAGGATGTCCCATGGCTGCCTTAACGTGTCAAAAGCTGGACTCTTCCATGCACATCTCATTTTCCTATTTTAGAACACATTGCAAGTAGGACTAATCATGCACATTGTCTCTTGCACCTTGTGTTACCACCATACGTAGGCATGTACATATGTACATGGACTGGCCTCAGTGCAAAATGTATTTCTTACTGTGAGCCCTGGTCAAATAAGTTTGGAAAACACTTTCTTAGAAGCCTTCTGACCACCTATCTGTTGTCAAAGACAGCTTCTCTCCAGACCAACCGACTCCCCAGATAAGTCAAATTACTCTCAGCTCTCTAGACGGTTTAGGATGTTTTCCTTCCCTTTGGGTCTCTGCTCATGCTTTCTGCTTCTACAGTGACCCTGCTTTTCTAACCTTTACTAGGATAATTAAAACTAGTCGTTTTAGATTTAACTCATAGATTGCCTTCTAAGCAGTTTCTCTATCTCTCCACCTACAACTCCTTACTTTAGCCTTCCCCAGGGTTATCTCAACATTCCAGCTGGGACTGGTGCAGAATTCAAAGAACTACATTATACTCTGTTCATCTGTGGGGTACCCTCCTTGACTGTTGCCTCCATGAATACCAGTGGGGTGTCTTTATGTGTGGATACAGTGCAATCTTGACACAGAATGAACTCAATGCACTTAGGCTAACTGAAGTTATCGGCTATGACCTGAAAAACTCTTGAAGGCATTTCTGCCCTCCCTCCCCTTTTTTTAAATAGAAGTGTAATTGACACACAATGTTACATACATTAGTTTCAGGTGTACAATATAGTGATTTGACAAGTTTATACATTATGCTGTGTTCACCACAAGTGTAGCTACCATCTCTCACCATACAACACTATTACAACACCATTGACTATATTCCCAATGCTGTGCCTTTTATTCTTATGACTTCATTCCCTAACTGAAAGCCTGTATCTCTCACTCCCCTTCACACATTTTGCCCAACCCTCCCACAGCCTCCCCTCTGGCAATCACCAGTTTGTTCTCTGAATTTATGGGTCTCTTTCTGCTTTTTGTTTGTTTATTTTGGTTTTTAGATTCTACATATAAGTGAAATCATAAGGTTTTGTTTTTCTCAGTCTGACTTATTTCACTTAGCATAATACTCCGTAGGTCCAGGTTGTCACAAATGACAGGATCTCGTCCTTTTTTTATGTGATCTATTGTATATATATGCCACATCTTCTTTATCCATTCATCTATTAATGGACACTTAGGTTGCCTCCCTATCTTGGCTATTGTAAATAAAGTGCCAATATTCACAGTGGTGCATATTTCTCTTCAAATTAGTGTCTGTGTTTTCTTCAGGTAAGTGCCCAGAAGTGGAATTGCTGGATCATAAGGTAGAAATATTTTTAACTTTTTGAGGAACCTCCATACTATTTTCCACAACAGGTACACCAGTTTGCATTCTTACCAACAGTGCATGAATGTTCCCTTTTCTCCACATCCTTGCCAACACTTGTTGTCTTTTTGATACTGGCCATTCTGACAAGTGTGAGGTGATATTTCATGGTGGTTTTGATTTGTGTTTCCCTGATGATCAATGATGTTGAGACTCTTTTCATGTATCTGCTGGCCATCTCTATGTCTTCTTTGGAAAAATGTTTGTTAAGTCCTCTGCCCATTCTAGAAGGCATTTTTGATGCCTTCTTATTTCTCATCCTCCAAATAGAAGAAAAAAATGCTATTCCAGGGATGGAAGGAGGAGCTTGAGCACAGTCTTAAAGGTGGCTCCTTAGTTTTTAAACATTAGTATGGGATATGTTGCCATGGCATTTTAAGGACTCTGATGGTAGCACTGAGAAAGTAGGAGCATAAGGCACAGTCAAGCATGCTTATGCTTTGTGCTAGCTCCATTGGAGCACGCTCTCCTCAGAGAAATTTTCTCTCAATTCCAAGACTTGATCAGATTTCTAATTTACTGCCTCTTACTACTTTTTACTTCCAGCTGATAGCAGCTATCACACTTGCAATTGTACATTCATTTTTGTGTTTATGCGATTAATGTCTCTCTAGAGACATTACAAGTTTCTCACTAGCATCTATGTTCCATGAAGTCAGGAATGGACTTTATTTTTATTATGTCATATACACATTAGATGTTGAAGAAATTAATGATGATGAGAGCACTTAGCAGGCCAAAGACATGGCAGTTAGACCAAGTGGGAGGAGGAGCCAATCTGAAAGGTACAAATATTAGACTTTATGATGGTTAATTTTATGGGTCAAATTGGCTGGGACTTGGTGGCCAGATAGTCAATAGCTAGTCTAAGTGTGTCTGTGAAGGTGATTTTGGACAAGATTAACATTTAAATTGGTAGACTTTGAGGAAATCAGATTGCCTTTCATAATGTGTATGGGCCCTATCTAATCAGCTGAAAGCTTAAATAGAGCAAAAGGTCATTCTTTGGGCAAATGGCCTCTGGCCTTGAACTGCAACATTGGCTTTTCCTGGGTCTCCAGCTTTACAGCCCACTCTGCCGATTTTGGACTTGTCTGCCTCCATAATTGTTGAGTTAATTCCTTAAAATAAATCTCTTCCTATATATATGTATGTTAATGATTCTGGTCTTCTAGAGAACCTTGAGTAGTACAACTGTGAAGACTTTGCAAGTTGTCCTGAGGCATTGGGTTTCATCCTCTCACCTAGGCTCTCCCTTTGAGGAGTTATTTTGGTCAAACGATTTCTTTTGAAATATATCAAAAAGGTAAAGGTAGCTGAGTTAAGTGCAGTCTAAATTACCACTAATTTTGAATTAGCAGATTCTTAAATAATGAGGATTTACTTTAAATTTAATTAGTTTTCATATATTGGATCATACTGAATGTTTGAAATAATATTTTCCTAGAAAGTAGTAACTCACTGTAGTAGATTTGTAGTACATTATTTTAGTGTAATCTGCTTAAAATATTGTGGCCAATTTCTTTTTAAGTTTATTTATTCAACTTAGGTGGGGGAGTGAGCATGAGTGGGGGAGGGGAGGAAGACTCCCAAGCAGACTCTGTGCTGTCCTTACAGAGCTGACTTGTGTCTTGATCTCACAAACCTTGAGATCATGACCTGAGCTCAAACCAAAAGTCAGATGCTTAACTGACTGAGCCACCCAGGCACCCCTGTTGTGGCCAATTAATTGAAATAATTCGTTGTATTGCCTTTAATCTAGGGGTGGGCCACAAAACCCAAGCAGAAACATTACAAGACATAACTTAGTGTCAGAAGGAAGAGTATATTCCAGGTTTAAAGAAAAGGGGCGTGTTGTCCCTTCAATATAGCTAATTGCCATATGCCCTAACCTGGGCACCTTTTTAAAGACACACACTGAGGTGTGGTGAGTGGAAAAATGCATGGTATTTTTTAAAAAGCTGTCTCTATGTTGTTTCTTAGATTTGAAAAAATTTCCAATTATAGAAATACTGAACTCAGTTCCTTCCCTTTATGTCGCATTATTAGGATGTCCCTTTATAACATAATAGGATCATATTACATTTTTTCCCTTTGTTTTTGTATAAGAAAGTATAGTCTGGATTCAATTGTCAAATGTATATTTAACAGACTAATGACAACCAAAAAGTCTTTTAAAGGGGGGAAAAATGAAAATTAAGTAGAAAAAAAAACTCTGAAGAGGAGTTTACTCAATTCTTCAAATACCTTTGAAAACAATGTATCTTTATATTTAGATAAAACGTGTCGTGATTTTTGCAGAGTACAGTATTTATGTACAGAGTACAGTATTAAATTCAAAAAAAGAAGCAGGGGAATGGTCACAGGTGGAGGAAGCCACCTGATGCCTGTTGGGAAGGCACCAACCCCAAGGAATCCCCAGCTTTTTCCTCCTGTTGCCTTTCCTCCCTGCACACCTGCTCCAGCAGTGATAGCAGCATGGTAGGGCTCAAGGCTCCAAAGGGAATAACTGAGGTCCAGCATCACCAGCAAAGGTAATGAGGATCCAGGACTTACCTTTCAGATTAAAGGAGGCAAATGTGTCCCCAAAACCTTAGGATGGGGGTGGTCCAGGTGCAGCTGTGACCCGCCTGTTTGTAGCTTTTCCACATTCACAGTGCCAAGTAGGGTTTGCAGCAGAATATACTAAAGGGTAACATCTGGCGCCCCCCCCCCGCCCCCTCCAGAGAGATCTCAGAATGTCCAGGTATGAGAGAAAAATTCTCTAACAGCTTGATCTGCAAGGGAAGCCACGTTAGATTTCTTTCTAAGTCAGCCTGACTATACATAGACTTTGTTCCCACCCAAAGCCTGATATATGGCCCTCCACGCACGCATTGTACACCTGCTTTGTGAGTGAGTAGCCTAAAGGAAAACCACCTTGTCCTTGAGATATCAATCAATGCTCCTGCTCCCTGCATTTGTTGACATAAAACTCATGTTTCCTGCCTGTATGTTAATCTGTAATCTTTTGAGCTTTTACAAAAATGTAAAAAAGTATATAACCCTGTAAAAACTGTTCATTCTCTGGAACACTTTCTTCCCTGTGAAGAGTGTATTTCTGGAGCAGCTGTCCTAACCTAGGCTTGAATACAACCCTCTATTTTGTTTTTCTATTTACCAGAGTCCTCTCTCTGGTAAATTTGCATTGACATCAGTGACTGTGTCATTAGTGAGACTTGGAGGGCTCAGTGGAAAAATTGGTAAATGGTAGAATAGACACATGTTATAATTCTGAATGTGCATCAGAAGATCTTTGTGGGTTACAGGAAATACAAGGGCTAGAGAAGTTAACAGCACGATGAGAAGCCCTTAGCCAAAGTCAAGATGTAGAACATTCTATGACCTGATTTCTCAAACAAATGGAAGGTTTGTAAAAGAAAAAGGTGGGTGTGGGTGGTTAGTTATAGAAGAAAAGAGTACAGAGATAGGATGACCAAATTCAACACGTGGACCTTGTCGAGATCCCGCTTCAAATAAACTGATCACAAAAGACACCTTGGAGACAAGGGATGTTTGACTATGCACTTCGTGAATAAAATTAGGGAATTTTGATAATTGTGTCAGCTGGGATAATAGCATGGATATTGTGTTAAAAAATAATCCTTATCAGTGAGAGATGTATACTATGTATACTATGAAATTATGTGTATAAGATTTGCCTTTAATACACTCCTGTAAACACTAGTGGGAGAAAAAGAGGAAACACAATGACAAAATGTTGATAATTGTTCAAGCTGATGAAGAGTAATGAGGGTTCAGTACATACTCCTGCTGATTTCAAACCATGTAAGCATTAAGCAACAGCAGCAGAAACCCACACACTCTCGCTCATCAGCAGTTTCTACTTTCATGTTTGCATGTTCATAAACACACAATTCTGAGATCATCAAAGTTACCATGTGAATGCCATATCTGGATTTAATTTCTTAAATCTACAAAGACATCCAGGAGATCCGAGAGTGAGGGAAATGAGGAGCCCTTGTCAGGGGGCTTGGGGGTGGGGAAGTAGGACCCCATCATCAAGGCCTAGAAATAGGAAATTGAGTTTGACGTGGTGGATGGAACTGGAGAAAGTTTCAGATGACAAGCCGTTTAGAGATGGAGAAGGTAACAGATGTTGTAACTCGAGTTGCTCCCTGGAGCACTTTCCTGGGGGTATTTGTTCACAGATGTCAGCTTCAGAGTGGGCAGAGGGGGGTCTGCCTTCAGAGACTCCTAGCCTAGCACCAGGTCAGGAAACAGGAGACTGGCCCCTGAGCCAGAGACTCCATGATCCCAGCCATGAGGACCCCTGGGGCTGGAACAGGGCTCGGGAAGCGCCCTCTTAAGGGTCACTGCCTACTGCCAGGGCCCCAAAATAGTAACAAACTGCCATTTATTGAGCTCTTACTGTGGACAGCACAGGATGCTGATCTCTCAATCGCCCAATTTCCATGAAGACCCAGCACTAAACATCACTTTGAAAAAGGGAGATGAATAATAATAAAACAGGGCCAAAAAAAAAAAAACCAAAACCTCTCAAGTCCTTTAATAACTACACTGTGCGACATTACAAGAAATAGGCCTTTTCTATTGTTTCACCATGTTTGAGGTCTTCATTTGGGTTAAGCCATCCAGGACGCACATTCATGCTCACTCACAGGACACTCGCACACACAAGTGCGCACATGCACTCACAGAGATACAGTGGTCTTCCTGGATAACAAAAAGGAGACTGTGACTTCCCGCAGATGTTTCCTGTTTTAACCAGGTCATTTCTCAGTATCATCCTCACCTTGAACACTGTGTAGCTCCAATTTAGTAGCACCTTTTGAGGCTATTATTTTATATGTAGATTTTAAAAACATATCTGTTTCTCCCAATTTTATGTTCTATGTGTCACTTTCTCCTTCCCTCTCTCGCTTCCCTCCCTCCTTTGCCCCTCACTATAGAATGCTCCACAACTCTCCTCCCCTGGCACTTAGCAACATAGTGCCTGGGACGAAGCATTGGCACCCACTTACATGTAAGCTGAGTGCTGCTCAGTACAATGGGTGAGTGCTGGCACAGAAAAGTCTTCACATCCTCATGCCCTTTGGGAGGGAACTCTGTATAGCCACCTATCCACACATTGTGTTTTCCTATATTAGGAAGAGCAGTTGCAATCTTTACAATATTTGTTCCTATGCCTGGACCGTTAGCATGGTTCAGCATCTCTCATGCACTGGTAGTTGCATGGTTGGCCAGGTGTGAGCCAGGCAGCAGAGGTCTCCAGTTGTGATGCAAGACTTGGTGGTAGCACAAATCACCTCTGGGTCCCAGGCATCATATACACAGATATGTGTATGGCACTCAGCATGTACGTGTGCAGATTTCATGACTTGATAGGGACCCAAACAATACTGATAGCTTCTTGCAAGTATGCATGTCCCACAGATACTGCATCAAGAATTCCCGCCCCCCTCCATTATTAGGATCCTTATTGATTAGATTTGCCACTTTTGTGCTTAGCTTTCAGTGAATAGAAGCCAGCCCTCATACATCAAGCTGCATATGACAAGATAGAAAGGAAAGTGACAGGATTTGTATTATCTTCTAGGAGGGACTAGAGGAAGGAGCTTAATTAGAAACTGGGAGTGACAAGGAAAGAGCACATGTTTTTTTTTTATTACTTTATTATTGTTAAACCCAACTTCCCATTCCATATGGGAAAGTACCCTGGCAATATGCCTTAGGGTTGCCAAAAGCCCCATCACTGATGCATGGGTGGAAAGGGAAGACAAAGGCAGGAAGATCATTTGCTGTCTTCTTTTGCAAATAACTGCTGGGTGCTCCCATATAAATCACATTTATGCATGTCATTAGAGCTGGAAAGGGTGACGGGGCCTTTGGGCTATGACTGGGCAGAACAGTAAGGGCATATTTGTAAAAATACAAAGTGAAGCTCTGTTGACTGTTGACCTGTCCACCCCTACCCTAAAGGAAAGAAGATAAAAATATATCGATCCCACGTAAAATGGGATTTTCTTTAATAGAAGAGAAGAAGGAATAGCAGGTTTTCATAGTGGAAGTAACTTTCAGAAGCCCGATTGTTGTAAATATAGTTTCCCAATTGTGCCATCAAGGAAAATACACAAGTATTTGTAAGTGATGGGCTTAAACGGACTTATGAGGACAGGGTAAATTTATGGCTTTTTGAGGGTCTGTTCTCAGGGCAGCTGTTGGGCGGTAACTCAAGCGGTGTCTGGGCCACAGGTCAGCACACACACAAAGCAAGGTGTGACAGGGCACCCTGCCATTCGTGATATTTCATTAGACACATAAAGACATCAACATAGCATGATGCTTGTAAAAGACTCTGTAAGGAGGAACTCTGATCTCAGTTGATAATAAACCAACATGCCGACCACTGTGTTAAAAAAAAGGTAAAGGAAATAGCACTGTTTCAGGGTGAAGAAAAGGTGCCTGGAGGACCGGCTATGGTATTTGGATAGTCCGGGTCCGGTCACGCTGGGGTGCGGATGGCAGAGCCAAAGGGGACCGTCAATTACTACAAACACAGCCAGGCCTTGGCACTGCAGCAGTGCCTTTGAATTTCCAGACTTTAAAACCTGATCCCTTAAAGGCAAAGCAGGGGGCAAAAAGGTTTAGCAATTATAGCAGGGCTGAGGATGTGGTGGTTTGCCCCTTTTGTCCTGAAATTGTTGGCTTGGCATGAAATACACAACCACTAGCAATTTGAGACTAAAGGTGGATGGTTCTGAGGTCCCAGTGGAAAAATGTTGATGAATAGGGTAGGTCTGATGCAAAGAGGCATGATCACTAACCTCAGCTAATTCCGGCAGAATTGCCAAACAAGCTTGGTGGGCTCCTTTATCAGCAGATGAAAACAGCTGAAATTTCCATTCCTTCTTTTGGATACCAAATATTTATACAGACACACACATCCATATATTACATGGGTTTATGTGCGTGAGTATGTATCTCCTTCTGAGATAAATCAGAATCAGAAGGAATGACAGAAGCTGGAAATGTGATTCTTTTAAAGCAAGTTTGTGTATGTGTGTGTGTGCGCACGTGCGCGCGTGTGTTCTTGTGTGTGCATGTGCATGTCTCTTTTTTTTTTTTATTTTGCCATGTATGGTAAAGTGGAGCAAACAGTGGACTTTTAATCTTAGAAGACTAAGTTTCAACCTCAGCTCCATCATTTCTAGCTGTGCATTTGTTGGAAAGTTATTTAAGTGTTCTCATTTTAATTTTCTTTTCTCCTTTTTTGGTAAATTTTTGTAAAGCACAAGTTGCAAATGTTTATTTGAATCTAATTAGTGTAATGACTTCCCCCACCCCCTGCATTATTTTATTTGTTTTTCTTAAATCCAAACAATGTAATTACTTTCCTTCCACTTAGTTAAGAGAAGTCAACATTGCTGGAGACTGTTTACACTACTTCATAATTTGGCGATGACTAGCCATAATTTAACCCTTGGCTTAGTTTCATCTAGCCTGTATAGCTAATGTTTAAAAACAGAGTTCACTCTTTCAACATTTTAAAGAAGTAATCTCTTCTACTAAATTGTTTCATTTTAAGCGATTTTTAAAAGTGTGGTAAATCTGCAAAACACAAGCCTTACCATTTTAATTAATTCAGTGGCATTAAGTACATTCCCAATGTTGTATAACAACTACCACTACTACCCATTTCCAGATTTTTTTCATTATCCCAAATATAAAATCTACCCATTGAATGACAATTCCCCATCCCCTTTCTCCCCAACACAGGGTAAGGTCTGAACAAAGGAGCTTCTGTCCTCCTGGTGTTTGGGACCCAGCAAGGAAGCTTGTGGAAGTGTTCTGTTTCACAAACCTGAAAGCCCTCCAGATTGGGTTTTTGTGGAGGCTTCATTATACAAGTGATTGATTTAATCATTGGCATTGGTGCTCCTTTCACCTTCTAGCCCCTTCCTCCCTAGAAATCAGGGGATAGCCTATTTAAGGTTAGTTTTCTTGGGAACCTCCCCCCCACCATCCTTAGGTGTTTCCCAAAAGTCACTTTATTAACATAACAAAAGACACTAACTTTAGGCTCTCATCACTTAGGAAATTCAAAGGTTTTTTAGGAGCTGGGTTCCAAAAACAAGGAGGAAGACCAAATATGCATTTCTTTTTACAAATCACAGTATCATACCAGGTAACCACCATTCAACTTTGTTTCTATGAATTCGACTATTCTGGGTACCTCATATAAGTGGAGTCATACAATACTTGTTTTTATGTGTATTTGGCTTCCATCACTTAGCATAATGTTACCCAAGTTCATGCATATCATAACATGTATCAAAATTTCATTTCTTCTTAAGCCCAAATAATTTTGAATTGTATGCATACACCATATTTTGTTTATCTGTTCATCAATTGATGGACGCTTGGGTTGTTTCCACTTTTTGATTATTGTGAGTAATAAAGAGCCAAAACCTATTACTATAAACAATGGTGTACAAGTACATTAGTGTCCCTGTTTTCAGTTCTTTTGGATATATATGCAGATGTGGAATTGCAGGATCATATGGTAATTCTGTGTTTCATGTTTTGAGGAGCTACTGTTTTCACAGTGGCTGTACCATTTTACATTCCCATCAGCAGTACATTAGGGTTCCAATATCTCCACATCCTCTCCAACATTTGTTATTTTATGTCTGTCTGTTTGTTTTTTATATAATAACCATGCCAATGGGTATGGAGTGGTATCTCATTGTTTTGATTTGCAGTTCCCCAATGGCTAGTAATGTGGAGCATCTTTTCATGTGCTTATTGGCCATTTGTGTATCTTCTTTGGAGAGTGTCTATTTAAGTCCTTTGCTCAGTGTTGAGTTGGGTTCTTTGTTTTTGTTGTGGTTGTTGAGTTGTAGACATCTTTTATCCATTCTGAATATTAATCCCTCATTGGATATATGCTTTGCAAATATTTTCTCCCATTCCATGGGTTATCTTTTTACTCTTAATAGTGTCTTTTGATTCATAAAATTTTTAGTTTTGATGAAGCCAAATATATATATTTTGTTGTTGCCTGTGCTGTTTAAGTGTTTTTTTAAACAAGTATTTATTAATTGTTTCAGTTGTACCTTTGAGAAAATAAAACCTTATTAAAAAACCAAATCCAACTGACTTAATTTTAAAGATCTTAATTAGCTTCATTCAGTGATTCATGAATATATGGTAGATAGAAGAGCTGTACTACATGAAAAATGTTTATAGGTAGGAGTGAGCAGGACAAGAAAGTTACCACTAAAGAGTGGACTATTTGTGGCAAAGTTTCCTTCCTTTAGGGGACAGCAGGGATTTATCAGGCAGGTTACCTCTCTAGTGCTGGCCAGGTGATTCCAGATTGATTGGTTTAAGATTACACTCTCAGGAAAGATTGAAATTATAATTAAATTAGGTATTAAGTCTTGGTTTGGTGACATGGATTTAGCAAAAGTGAGGGGTCCTGTTGTCCATTTGGGGCCTATTGTCTCTTTCTTAACAATCTTCTTATCTCCTTTGTGGTTGATCATGGAAGATCAGCTGTGCAGAGTGGTCTTGTGATCTTGCCATTCCTAGCCTTTCTTTTTTGCACCTGAGGTGACATAAATACTACTGTTTTTTCCTGCATCTTTATTTGATACCAATAGTCAAGTGGAGAGTTTAGCTGACCAGCAAACATAACTATTACATGCTGACATTTGTGTTTTTATCACCCAAACCAGTAATTTGATTTAATAGTACTCTTCATTTCATTCAAACAAAATATGTATAATTGTATAAGTAATAACATTTAGAAACATATGGGCATGTGTTGATAACTATGAAGTTGTTATTTCATTCAGTCATTTTTTTTAATCCCAATCAATTCTTTTTCTTAAATTTTCTTTTATATAGTTTATTTATTTTTGAGACAGAGAGAAACAGAGCATGAGTGGGGGAGGGGTAGAGAGAGAGAAGGAGACAAAGAATCTGAAACAGGCTCCAGGCTCTGAGCTGTCAGCACAGAACCTGATGCAGGGCTTGAACCCATGAACCGCGAGATCATGACCTGGGCTGAAGTAGGACGCTTAACCAACTGAGCCACCCAGGCGGTCCCCAATCAATTCTTTTTTTAAAAAAAATTAAACTTTGGTATTCTCCAAGAAAAAAAAAATCTTGGTCCCCACTGGCTGTTATTAACTTTAATGCTCATGTGTTTTCCTAGGACACACAGCATTTAGTTTTCCCTGAAAATAAATAATAAATTTCTCAAACTTTAAAGTAACTAGGATCCTATTACCTAACTCACCCCACACATATTCTTCAGCTTCCCATTCCTATCCTCTGAGACTTTTCAGAAAGTTGAAATGAATCTTTTTTTTTTTTTGGCTTAGTTTCAAAAACAAGTACTTTGACTGAAGGTAGACCCCAGGCAGGGCCAATCTAAATTTTAGTATCACCCACTGAATTACCCAATAAAATAATTCTGAAATACCAAACTCCTTATGTGTTTAAAAGCCTTATAAAAAGTATACCACAGTTGTTTCACGATTCTACCTCCACACTAAAAGAAGGGCATGGGGGGCATGGGAGCCAATGTCTTAAACTGTGCTATCGCTCCCAATGTCAGGGGCTGTGTATGTAGATATGTACATGTGTCATGAATGAAAAACAAGTCCAAATTAGAACCTCTATTGAAGAAAGAACAGTTTCCACATTTATGAGTTAAATTTTAATTTAGAAATTTATGGCCAAGTATCTGTTTTCTTATAACCATTAATATGTACATATTTTTATTGTGGATTTTAACAGTCTTATGTTTTATACTGGTAAGCTAGGTTCAGCACATCTACTTTGATTCCATAATCATTGTTTTAATAGCATATGCCTGCACAATATTAAGAGATTAAGCTTGGAAATGGAGACAAAAAAAACCCCTCAATGTTCAAAGATGGGGTTCAAAAGTGTGTTCAAAATGTATTTATTTAACCTTCTTCTCATGCATAAGAAACAGTGCAGTACAGAGAGGTTTACTCCACAGTGTGTGATGCTCCTGACTAGCTGGTGGAGATTTTGAGAATCCACTAGTATAATGCAAGCTGTCAGCATGGGGCTCAGTGCAGAGGATAGGGGAGGGGAGTGGGATGCGGCAGAAGAAGCAGATGGGTCCAGCTCAGGCAGGGCCATGTAAGGGACTTGGGGTCTGGCCAGAGCAATGGGAAACCATTGTAGATTTCTGGTGGCAAAGTGACGTGATCTGAAAAAACTGGTTTCTCTGCAGGGTTGAGAATAGGTTGGAAGAAAGGAAGATCAGGAAGACCTTTGTGGTGGCTCCAGGGAGTAGAGACAGGCAAGGCTGGAGTCTTTCAACAGTGGCTATGGAGGCTAGCTGGGTGGGGAGTGAGGGGAAGGGTCAGTTTCTGGTTTACTCCACTGTGCAGATCCTGAGACCAGTCTCAGAGAGGCAACATTAAAAGAGCAAGTTTGGAGGAGCGGCAGTTCATCACAAGTGCGGTTTAACCATGCTGAGTTTGAGACACTGTGGGAGGCAGATGTGGAGGGTGGACCCTGAGAGAGCTCCAACCCCCAGCCCTAGGATCAGGGTATCCCTGGGGTAAGAGCCTAGTTCTGATTGTGGAGCTTGGGTCACCTGTGAGCAACACTTTGCCTCTGTCCTGTTGGTCCTAGTGCAACAAGGGAAGGAAGACTGAACTTGAATTTAAGCCCTTCTCATTTAAATCCAGGCTTTTTTCACTTACAGAGTAGGGGGTGATGGTTCTTAGGCAAATCTTTTAATGTTGGGAACCTCAGTTTCTTCATCTGTAATCCAAGACTAGGCTATCTGCCCCTCTTGCCTCAATGCTTTGTGAATGCTACTTACTTACTTTAGAAATGTAAGTTATCACGGAAAACTCAGCAAAGCAGAAAAAGTGTTTCCCTTAGGGTTTCGCTCCTAAGACCTGGGTACAGGAACTTACTGTTACTCTGGGAAGTAACTTAAACTCTGTCTGCTTTTCCTTCTCTGCAAAATATAGAGAATGAGAGTTGTGAAGGGCTAATATCTGTTGTTGTGAGGTCAAATTATGTAATGCGTAAGAAAGTGATTTAAGAGCTCTAACAAGAAATGTTAAGTATTGTTAACACTTCTAAACTCTTGTTAAACACTTATTATAATGATTATAAATTCTGACTTATTTTTATGTGGCTGAAGGAAATAATAAGTGATCCACAATCTTTTATTCAGGCTTCCCTGTGGGTGGTGACCTAGACTTTCTGGTGTGTGAGTGTGGTAAATCTATTTAGTGCAGTTTTCTTTGAGTAATGTAAATGGAGACTCATAGGCCAAACCTATGAAGGCATAGGTTTTACTTTATTCACTTCATGCTTTAATGGAATAAGCTGTATCAGACATTTCATAGTTGCATCATGCATTTATAGCCTCTAAATATGCTTTAACACGTAAATAACATGGTATTTATAAAACGGACAGATTTTCAATATTAAATTTTATTGGTGATGAGACATTTTTACCCTGTTTGCTTTTTTGAGTTTGAAATATATAGATTTGAAATCTTGGTGAAGTCAATTGACATGGAATTGTTGTGATATATGTATATATACATTCATTTTAATATATTGTTCCTGAGAGGTACTTTTTGATTTGATGCTCCTTCAATTTCAGAAGGTTTACTGCTTGTCTATTAGCTTATTTCTTACATTTTTCTTTTCTGTCTTCAATTATGTGGGTTTTTTTTATCTTGTGTAAGGCATTTGGAATGAAATGTTGGAGGCCTTGCTCTATATCTCTTGATGAGTGGAGTCTGCCTGACAATTAATCAGAACACAGTGATCTATTTACAGCCAATGGCACTTCCTCACGCATGCTCAGGCATTCGCGAGAAGATGCATTATGGTACTCTCCATTTGTCTCTGTGTTTTCTTCCCTCTATCCTCTATGTGGCTCACCCAAGCCACTTTTCAGCTATCTCATTTAGTTTGCTGAAATTTACGTCCGAAAATTTTTGTTTTTTGGTCCTTTTTATCACCTAAAGTTGTGATAATGCTCTTATTGCTGGGACAGTGATTATCCAATGACATTGGAGATTCAGGACAAGGTAATGCTTAGGAATGTAGGCTTTAAATCAGATAGCCCTGTCTCTACCACTTATTGGCTGCATGACCTGAGCAAGTCACTTTACTCACCTGGCAAAAATAGTTTGTGTTTGCAGAGACTTCATCAGTCTTACAAATAAAGTCTTTGAAAATGTATCCCAGGTATAAGATATTAAAGTAAGTACCAGCTGCAGGAAACCCCCCAAATCTTTGTGGACTAACATAGTAGAATTTCTCACTCACTAAGAAGTCCAATTTCTGACTTATGCTCTGCTCCATGCAGTCATTCAGAGGCTCAGGGTGATAGAATATCTGCCATCTTTGACATGTGTCTTCTAAGGTTATCCTGAGCACCAGTCTCCGGTTAGAAAGTAGGAAGAGAGAAAGGAGGATCCTGTGGAAAATTCTTATGGGATGGACCTGGAAATGTTATATACCACTTCCATCCTCTTTTCCTTTGTCACTTCAATGAACAACCAGGGCTACCAGGAAATGTAGTCTAGTTGTGTCCATGAGAAAAGAGAAATTATTGGGAAGCCCTTCCTTAACATTTGCCACTATGGATGATATGAAAGAAAGGACATACGGCACTTGCTTTCAAGTTATAGTCTAGTGGAAGAGGTGAGAACAACACATATGAAGACATCTAAGAATGATTCTGTGCTAAACGGTACAGCACTGATATTAGATACTAGGAGAGTTGTGAGTGAAGACATCATGGTGGACTGGATTAAGTAGGAAAAGTCTTTCTGGAGGAGGTGGGATTTGCCATTTGATATACAATTTGAGTTTTTTCTTAAGACTAGTGAGATTTGGACATGTGGAGATGTGGGGAAGCATATTGGGATTCATTTACCAAGATAAGATAAAATTTATCCTGATGGTTGTGTTCATTTTTTTTTATATGTGTACTTCATGTAAGTCAGGGAAGAAAAGCCAACAGAACACCAGTGGGCTGACAATGATTTTCCTAAGCCAGTATAAGATAAGTAGGTATATCCAAGTCCTACTTGATATGCATTCCCATGGCAAATATCACGTTGTGTGTCCACAAAATGCAGACACTAAAACTTTAATCTGTGTACATCCCACATATATTGTGACTCCATGAACACAACCTACCACTAATTTGACATCATCTTTTGGGTGTCTGAAAGGCATAACAATGGTAACATGTTCAAAAAAATGGGGAGCTTTTGATTTTCTGCAACACAAAAACCTATCCCCCACCTCACTGCAATGGAACTACTAGCAATTGGTTGCTCAGGTCAAAAACCTAGGAATCCCCCTGGATTTTTCCTCTCCTATCATGCTTCACCTACAATCCATATGTAAACTCTTTCACTCTACCCTTAAGATACATTCTAGATCTAATTCTGTCTCACCTTCTTCACAACTAAAACCTCAGTCCAAGATGCCATCAGTATGCCTTCTTGGTTCTACTCTTGCCCCTCTACAGAGAATTTTTCATATAGGAACTAGAGTGAGCTTTTAAAAACTTAAATTAATTAGTTAATTCCCCTGCTCTAAACTCTTCAATGATTTTCTATAACATTCAAAATAAAACCCACGGTTCTCACACACAAAGAGCTAATCTGTCTTTCTCTCTCATGATCAATACAGTCAATGTCCATAAAAAGCTCCTTGGGGCTTTTGTATTTGTGGTTTTTTCCAGGTGGTACTGTCCTCTCCCAGAAATTCATACAGCTTGTTTCCTCACTTCATTTGAATGTGTGTTCAAATAAATAGGACTTTCCAGACCTTCTTTCTGAAAGCCTCCCCCCATAGGATAACCTCTGTACCCCTACCATTTTTATTTCTCTTTTTGGCAATAATCCCTGCATTTAATAAATATTTTTCTACTTGTCTGTTTTTATCTTCCCCCGGAGTCCATGAGGACAAAGCCCCTTTCTCATCATGTTCAGCTCTATTCCCAGCACTCGGAACAGTGTGTGCACAAAGCAGATGTGCAGCAAAACATTTCTTCAGCGAATAAATAGATGAATGACATATTTTGGGAGAGGTGCTGAATGTTATTAGTCCAAAGCTTTGAAGACTACATTATCTTCCGTCCAGGAATATCTCTCTAGGACTGGATGGAATGCTTGAGAAATGCTAATGATCTCAAGGTGCATAAAAAACAGTAAAGTGATTTAAAATAGTGTTGGAAACTCTGAATTTTCACCATAGTAGATCTTTGTGGTGAAGACCATGGGACTCTGTTGGAATCCTTATGTTCTAATCCCTGCTATGCTTCCAAATGTATCTTTATTACTTGAGCCTCAGTTTCTTCTTACTCAAAATGAGGAAGCTGATCATCATGACCTCTTTATAAGATTTCTACCAATCTAATATCTGTAAACGGGTTTAAAAAGTAGCAGATATGATAACACTTTATTTAAAAAGTAATTAATAAAATGTATATTAGGCAGCAATTAATAAAGGAAACACTAAGAACCATTATTTCATAAATCTGTGAAAAGAGATCTGTTATAGGGATTTGACCTTGGCAATTGGATACAGCCTCTGTAAGCCTGTTGACATTGTTTCTGGAGCCAGACTTTAAAGTCCACAGAGCAGGCAGATGGAAGGGAAGATGGATATAAAGCAGGGGAGACCAACAACAAGCTGGAGCTGACAGGGATACACTACACCTGCCAGTTCTCATTGACCCTGACCTTGATGGTCTGGGTCGTGCGGAAGAAGTTGGCATCCTTCACTGTGTAGCTAAGCACATACCAGGCCCTGAATTGGAACAACTGTAGAAGGATCTTGGGGAAAGGTGGGATGGTTTCAGTTCTATCCGCTGCCTTAGGCTAACAAGGTGACCTACCAGCTACCAAATGGCTGCCACTTCACTTTCACCCTCCAGATCTTGCATAGGAAAGTCTCCTTGGCCCATCCTAGCCAGAAACACATAGGGAAGGAAATTCTAGGGATAGAAGTCCTGCTAAACCAAGAAACAAATGGTAAATCCTCCTGAAGTAGATTTGTGATTACATGAACTAATATTTTCGAGATTATAGAGGAAGGAAAAACTCTCTTTTGTGGGTTTTTCAGGTTCAGTGATCAATTTGAACCTATCAGTGTTTGTAATAATGAAACACATGCATTCCTAGCAGATGGATCCAGAAGGGAGAGGGGATCATTTTAGTCCATCCTTGGTGTTTTATTCATGAAAAATCTAAGGCCAGGGTAAAGTTCCATATCTTGTCCAAGGTTACACACCTACATAGTTGTATCTCTGGGAATAACACTCAGAAGTCTTGAACTCCAATCCTGACTTCTTTATATTATCTCATCCTTACCCTCCAGGAACACTGGGTGGGGGTATCCTCTACCCCATCATGGGATGAAGCTGGGCACACCTTACATAACTAAGGATACACATAAACTACTACCAAGGAAAAGTGGCTTGCCTTTCCTCTGCTGCAGGCCCTAGTGTTCCTGGAGCCATGGAGAGAGGGGGTGGTGACATGGCCAGTGGAAGAGGAGCCAGAATAACCTACTCTGTACCTGAAATACAGAAGATGGAGCCTCCCCCTGTCCACAGGCCCTAGAATTGTATCCCCACACTCTATGTTAAAAACAGAGCTGTAGGCCTGCTGGGGACTATGAAGTGGGAGCGTGGATTAGCAGCAACGACTGGCAACACTGTCCAGCCTGTGTGTACTGTGATCAAGACTCCTGGAGTAAATGTTTTACGAACAGTTCAAAGGTTTTCTAATGTTAATTCAAAAGCAGAATCTGCACACAGTAAGTGTGCTTGTCCTTGTGTGCTATTTTAGTTTTATTGGTATTAGTTTAGTTTTATTGGTACCATGATAATCAACTTGACTATCATAACTATGATCTTTTATAACTTTCTCAGTATGTAAGCATATACGCTAAAAAACATCAACTGAAATTCCTAGAATACAAAATGGCATGGGAAGGTCAGGAATTACTGGGGCTAGGCCCACTTCAGAGGCTGACCCTTTCATCGTATCTGAAGCTCAGGATGCTTCTGGGCTGAGGTGAGGCAGGGACTTGCAGAGACAGGGGTCACTGAGTCACATACTGAGTCATTGTGTCCACTGCAGCAGGTGTGAAACTTAGGAGCTGTTGGCATGATGTATTGACTTATGTTAACTGTCACAAAGAATTGTAAGAGTTGCTGGTTCTTAAGGTAGTTCTGAAAGCAGGCAGTTAGTCAGGAATCTCACCAAATGCAAAGAAGGGACATCATTTCTCAACAGTGTTCCTCTTTTGAGGGAAATTCTTGAACACAAACTAGCCAGTTAAATGACTTAATGCAGAAATTAACACCTCCAATCAAGGAAAAGACCTACTTACACATTGTCTACTCTGCAAGAAGTGGTTTTCTAGAGTCTTAACAGCATAGCAAACAAAACAAAAGAACACAACATCATATCTCTACAGCTTATTGTTAACTTTGTGATGGATTTCCAAGTGGAGTGTTGGGCACCTTTTAAAAACATCCACAGTCATTCATTTGGTCCCAGTTATGACAAAGAATATACCTGGTAAAATGTTTGTTAAGATTTAGGCTATAATTGGTGGCCATAGATTCCACATTTTCTTCATGCAAAGTTAAGGAGCCTGATAGGAATAGCTGCATAAGACCTGAGGTGTCAAAAAAAAAGAACAGCTAAGAAGCAGGGTGGATTTAGCCAAGTTTGGACAGAGTAAATGAACATAGAACTGATCTTCAAAAATCTAGAGATCTATTTTATAGAAAAAAGATTGTTTGATTGGTAGCCTCAGACACTAGAATTAGGACAGGTAGAAACTTTGGGAAGGCAAATGCCGGCTCAGTATGATGGAGACATATCTTACAGCCAGAATTGCTCAAAGAGCAAGGTTGATGGGGAAATGGTGAGTTTCCATCGTAGCATAGGCACTGTGTCAGCCAAGATTCTTAGGTAGCCAGCAATTGAAACACTCTCTGAATAGTTTTTTAAAATACAAAGTAAACATAAATATAGTGTAAATATAAATATAAATATTGGTTGGAATTTGAGTAGCCCATAGCATCTCAGGAAAAGATGAATTAGGTCTCAAATCAGAAACCAGGACAGTTCCAGGGACCTAATTAGAAGAAACTAAGAAACTAATGGCTTATCTTTTTAGGGGGCCACCTTTGGACTAAATGTATTACTTGGCTCAGTTTAAGGTTTCAATTCTAATCAGAAGCATGTGATTGCTCTAGCTCAGATCACATGCCTTTCCTAAAGCATGTCCACCTTGACTATGTCATGCAGGGCAAGAGAGGATCATGTGAGCAGTTGTGTAAGTTGTACACTGCACAGGTCAGAAGTTTCCAGAGGTTTCTCAGAGGCTGTGCCCTGCACAGCTCATGTGCTGAAAGGGCTGGCTCCCCAAATCAGAATGAATGCTGGGGGGCAGATCAACAGATAAACCAAGATCATTATTTGCCAGAAAGGTTATATGGGGTAACCAACAAAGGGTGGTTTATTTGGTAGGGTTTTGAACCCTGAAAGATTCTTGTAGGTATTAAGCTCTTTGGTCTTCTGTTATTCTTGAGCATGGCATGAGAATCAGGGTGTTTGGAGTTGTTTTATTTTCAAATTAAACCGAAAGTGGAAATGTAAATCTTTATACGTCAAGACCAATTCCAGTCATGAGCAATTCTTACATTCTACTTTGCCATTATAATTGTCTTTCCTAATTCCCACCTTTACCTCATCCACTTTGGCCTCCTCTGGGGCTTTGGTTCTTTTCTATTGGTTCTGGAATGACATTAAGTTGCACAATTAAAAAGACTAACTGTCCTTTCAAAAAATGTTCAGTTTCTTGCCTTGATGATTTTTGCACAAATATACACAAATCTCTCTATATTTGAAACACAAACTATTTTTATATGCTTTAAATTTCATTTTCAAGAATTTCCTCACAGTGTAGTTATTTCTCATCTTTAGGGTGATATTCCATTTTTGACTTTGTAAATTCCTATTCAGTGGGCTTTTGAAAAAAGAACAGAATTCAGCTGACTCGGCAGGAACTGACAGCCCTCTCTGGTCCCACACAGTACTGGGGCAACAAATCCACAAACAAAGCTCAGAAGCTCCACGCTGCTGGCTAAGTGCTGGCACTGCATCAAACTCAGTTTTCTTTGTGAACGTAGACCTCCAAATACGGTGTTCTAAAACATTATTAAACTTGTCTTTCTGGCATTCGCATTTTGTTAGGGAGAAATTGAAAACTTTGCCCGACACGTAATTCCAGTATTTTATGTTGTGAAATACAATGACTTTTTTTTTTCTTAAGAGCTTTACTGAGAAATAATTTGAATAAAATTCAATGTACTGTTCAATGACTTATGGTACATTTACAGAGATGGGCAACCGCTATCACAATAAGGAAAGAAAAGAAAAGCAAAAAACAAAACAAAACAAAGAAAACTCGAGACTGTTTTCTTAGTTCCTGCCAGTTGATTTGATCCTTGATAATCAAACACTTGACATTTATTCTTTTCTCTGTATGAGAGTAGACAAACATTGAAACATATTAAGTTACCTAAAACTCTTCTTCAACTACATTCTTTTCTGAGGATCATATGATTTTATTATGTAATATTCTGCAAGAGCTTGTTGCTCAGACCACTTACAGATTAATTAGCCATTCCCTGGATTTATATCTAATTCTTGTAAGTATTTAGTTTTATTTTCACTTTTTGTTTTGTTTTAGTTTTTTTTTTTCCACTTCTCCTTGGTCTGCCTCTGAAAGGAACATCTGTGGTGATTTTTAAAGATCCTAGAACAATATTCTCCCTAAGTTGACATATGTGGGGCTCATGCAGTGTGTATAAAATATCCTGGGGTTCATTTTTAAGACCTTCGCCCAGGGTACATAGATAAAAGAATTGGCAGGGGACCAAAGTTTTGTCTCTCGATCCAAGCAAGGTTAGAGCCAAGTCACAGATCAAAGAGAGAGAAGAAAGAAAACTGGCTAAGGTTCTGTTTTGAACTATCCACCTCTGAATAATACCAACTTCCTTTCTTGCAGATCATTGGCTTTCCATGAAAGGATTTAAAAGAGGTAATTTAAAGTAAGTAGGCACTCCTTACCACTGCACAGGATGATTTTCCCTTGGTCTTACATATTATTCTACTCTTGTGATCCTCAAAGATCTTCAACCATGCTGAACTGGGTCCTATAAAAACAAATTGGAAAATCTGAAATCTTCCTTTAGAGTGTGTGTGTGTGTGTGTGTGTGTGTGTGTATACATACACATCTTTGTATATATAATATACATATACATACTGTTTTATGTATACTTAAACATACACATATGAAAAGAGACTTTAACAAACAAGGAAAGGAATGATAATTACAAAATTGAGGACAGTGGGAGAGCTAGTGAGATAGAGAAGAGCACAAAATTAGATGCAATGATTCTTAAGAAATAGGGTTTTGGTTACTTACCTTACTATAATGCTTCATGATTTAAATATGCGTTCCCCCCCTCTCTCCAGATAGATGTATCAACCATTACATACATTTTCAAAAAAGAACAATACTTCATGACCAACTAGCATTTATCTAAGGCATATGTAAGTGGTTCAATATTAACACATTTGTTTATGTATTCACTGGATTATTTATTAAGGCATTAAAAATATATATAATTATCATGATTCCAAAAAAGAAATGATCAAACTATACTGTTTCTGATAAAAATGTTTAGTAAACCTTAAAGAAGAAAATTTCTAACTTCACATAGACTGTCAGAAAACTGCAGAAAATATCTTATTAATGGTAAAGCACAGAGTCATTCCACCAGAACCTGGAATAAGACGAGCTGCCCACTGTCACCATACTAATGGAGGGTGCAATAAAAAATAAATTAGGAATGCCAATGTTGGGAAAAAAATTGACACCGTTGGCAGACAATATGTGATTTATGATGACACTGAAAGGAAAATAATGAGATTATTCTGCTAGATAGTTGATTAAGATCAATGCACAAAAACCAATAGCTTTTCTATACCCTATTAAAATTACTTTAAGAAATGATAGAGGGGCACCTGGGTGACTCAGTCATTTAAGCATCTGACTCTTGATTTCAGCCTAGGTCATCATCTCACAGTTCATGAGTTCAAGCCCTGCCTTGGGCTCTGTCTGTGCTGACAGTGCAAGAGCCTGCTTGAGATTCTCTCTCTCCCTCTCTGCCCCTCCCTTGTTCTCTCTCTCTCTCTCAAAAATAAATAAATAAACATTAAGAAAAAGATATGATAGAAAACACATCCCTTTGACGTAGAGACATGAAAACCTATAGAAAAACTTGAAGAACTTTTTTGGAAGATCAACATGAAGGTAGTGAAATTTAGAGACATAATGTGTGTCTGAATATAAATACTCAATATTTGTTTATCCAACAAATATTTATTTAGTCCATAGTGTATATCAGGATTTTTCCTACATACTAATGATAACACAGGGAAAATAAAATAGCTCCTGCAATGAGGCAGTGATAGACATTAAATGAAGAATTAAAAGTACACTGTCTGTTGTATGGTGATAAATATTGTGGAATAAAAATAAGACAGTCAAAAAAGATTGGGAGTGCTGGATGGGGAGGGTGGGGGTTTCTATTTAAATACAATGGTCATCAAAGTTCTTATTGGAAAAGTGGTATTTTAGCAAAAACAGTAGCTATGTGTATGAAGAGTGTGCAGGCAGGAGGAAGCCTGCCATGACAGGCCTGGGCAGAAGAATGCCTTGTCAGTTGTGAGCTGCAGTGCAGTGAGCATCCCCAAGTGGGGAAGTGTGGTGACAGGTGCTGTAGAACTTGGCTTTCTCTTTGGGAGGGATGAAAGATACTGATGGATTATGAGTCCAGGACTGACATGATCTAACTTGCAATTTTAAGGAACTTCTTTGGCTGTTATGTTGAGAAAAGACTCCACAAAGTGAATGAGAACAATGAACCTAATTAAAAAGGCATTGCAACAGTACAGGGTATGATTGAACCAGCTGAGATGTGGTCATATTCCAGGTTTCTAGTAAGAAAGGGCCAATGGAAATGGTTGAGGGTTTGGATGTGGGGTATGCACAAAGGAGGAGTCAGGGATGGATCTGATGGTGCTTATGGTTGGCAAGCAGAAGGTGAAGTTGTCATTTACTGAGGGCAAGACAATATCTTGGGTGAGGAAGTGGAGAACTAGGTTGGATAAATGTGGTAAGGATGAAAATCTCCCTAAAATAATCTTTAAATGCAATGCAATACCCACTCTTATCCCAAGAGAAATGTTTTATGGCATCTAAAGAGCTGACATTAATATTCATCTGTAAAACTGTAGTAAATTAGATCACTATTTTGCACCAAACACATTTTAAAAATCTGGATGGATTCTTTTCCAGGTTTATTGAGATATAATTGGCATATTGCGTAAGTTTACAGTGTGCAACTTGTTAATCTGATACACTTACATATTGCAAAACTGATTACCACCATAGTGTTAGGTAATGCCTCCATCACTTCAATATTTCCATTTGTTTTTTGTGGTGAGAACATTTAAGACCTATACTATCCCAATAATCACCATGCTATACATTAGATTCCCAAAACTTAATGCTGTTATAACTGAAGTCTGTACCTTTTGATGAACATCTCCCATCCTCCCCCATTTGAGATTTTTCTTGTTTCTTAATGTAGGCATTTATCACTATGAACTTTCCTCTTAGAGCTGCTTGTGTGTCGTTCCATAAGTTTTGCTATGTTGTGTTTCCATTTTTGTTTGTTACAAGATATTTTTTATTTCCCTTTTGATTCCTTCTTTAATCCATTGGTTGTTACTTTCCACAGACCTGTGAATCTTCCCATTTTTCTCATTACTGATGTCTCCGTTCATAGCATTGTTGTTGACAAAGTTACTTGGGTTGATTTCAACCTTCTTAAATTTACTAAGACTTATTTTATAAGCTATCATATGATCTATCCTAGAGAATGTTGCATGTGTGCTCAAGAAGAATGTGTATCCTGATGCTGTTGGATGGAATGTTTTATATGTCTGTTCGGCTCATTTGGTCTAAAGTATAGTTCAAGTCCAACATTTCCTTGTTGATTTTATGTCTGGATGATTTAGCCATTGGTGAAAGGGGGGTACTTAAGTTCCTTATTACTATTGCCCTTCAGATCTTTTAATATTTTCTTAGTGTATTTAGGTGCTCTACTGTTGGGTGCGTATATATTTATGATTGCAATATCTTCTTTATGAATTGATCCTTTTATCATTATATAATGACCTTCTTTGTCTCTTGTTACAATTTTTGGCTTAAAGTTTATTTTGTCTGATATAAATAGCTATTCCTGCTCTGTTTTGATTTCCACTTGCATGAAATATTCTTTAACTTAAAACCTTATGTAGTCCTTTAGCTGATGTGAGTCTCCTGCAGCATATAGTTGGATCTATTTTTTATCCATCCAGCCACTCTATGTCTTTTGATTGGAGAAGTAATCTATTTGCATTTAGAGTAATTATTGTTCAGCAAGGACTCCCAATGCCATTTTATCTGGATCAATTAAAGAGGCAATTATAAAATCAAAAGAAGGGGTGCCTGGGTGGCTCAGTTGGTTAAGCATCTGACTTCAGCTCAGGTCACAATCCCACAGTTCATGGGTTTGAGCCCCACATCGGGCTTTATGCTGACAGTGTGGAACCTGCTTTGGATTCTCTCTCTCTGCCTCCCTCTCTCTCTGCCCCTCCCCCACTCTCACATACATGCTCTCTCTCTCAAAACTAAATAAACGTTAAAAATTTTTTTAAAGTAAAATCAAAAGTAGAATCAAATATAAGAAAACATTTTTGTAATATTGCACTAGAGACATTGTTAAGAAAGATTACACATAGAGAATAATAAAAATGAAATTTCAGTAAAGTTTAAAAACACAGCAAAGTAGAAAATACACTACTTGCAATAAATATAAAAGGTAAAATATTATTATTCATGATATGCAAATAATACCTAAACATCAAGCAAATAATGCTGGCAGCCTCATATAAAATGATCTAAGGATATGAAAAAGTAATTCACCAAAGTCAAAGTTCTAATAATGGAGAACTAATAATGAAAAGCCAACCATTTTTCACTCTTAATGGAGAAATACAAATTAAGTGAGACGTGTTTTGTTTTGTTTTGTTTTGTTTTGTTTTGTTGTGAGAGGGGAACAGAGATGTAGTTGGAGAAATACAGAAAAGAATAGGTATCATTCAATGTTGGTAAAAGCATGACAAAATAGATCATCTCATGAATATTTTGCTGTTTCAGTTGGAAGAGCTTGTTTTCTTTGGGTGAAAAATGTGTTAAGTGTTTATCACTATTTAAAATATGCTTATCCTTTGATCTAGCACTTTTACTTATAGAGAACACATTCTTGAGAAATACTCAGGTATTTTCATTAATATTTCTGTATAATATATTCTGTATTATAAATGTGTAGGTAAAAGTCTATATACACTAAACTGATAGTAATAGCTGTTACCCTTTGGAGAAGACAGGGGTCAGTACCGGAGTGGCAGGGGCACTGGAGAGAGTTTGAAAGGGCTTGTCTTTTTTACTCTCTGTCCCATTGTTCTTGTTGGTGGTAGTTCTGGGGATGATGGGGATACATATAATTATGATTAAAAGTACTAATAGGTAGGAACACAGATAAGAATGTTAATTGCTACACTGAAATAAAACACCAAAATGAAACAATAGTAAATGATCTAGATAACCAAAAAAGCAGAGTAATCAAATGCATTATGGTGTATCTCTATCATGCAGTCTTGCGCCACTACTTTCTTAAAGAGTGAGATTGTGGGGTGTCTGGGTGGCTCAGTCAGTTAAGCATTCCACTTTGGCTCAGGTCATGACCTCACAGTTTGTGAGTTTAAGCCCAGCATCCTGCTCTGTGCTGACAACTCAGAGACTGGACCCTGCTTCTGACTGTGTCTATCTTTCTCTCTCTGTCCCTCCCAGACTCATGCTCTGTCTTTCTCTTTCAAAGATAAACTTTTTTTCAAAGATAAATAAACTTTAAAAAAAATTTAAATAAAGAGTGAAATAGTGATGCTTAGAGAAAAATATTTATGAAATATTTAAGTGGAAATGTAAGTTGGAGAATTCCATATGTTATATGTCTTTTTTAATTTAAAATCAATATGAGTAATTAAAAATTAATTTAATGATAATTTTATATCTTTAAATATTGCTTTATATTGCTTAAATTAGTAATTTGATGAATATATTACTTAGTAAATACTAACATTGTTATCTTTAAAATTTTTTTAATGTTTATTTATTTTTGAGAGTGTATGAGTGGGGAGGGGCAAAGAGAGAAGGAGACACAGAATCTGAAGCAGACTCCAGGCTCTGAGATGTCAGCGCAGAGCCCAACATCTCAAATTTGTGAACCACAAGAACATGACCTGAGCTGAAGTCGGACGCTTAACCAACTGAGCCATCCAGGCACCCCAACATTGTTATTTTAACAACAGTACTTCATCTCTCTTTTCTGCAAACTTGTGCTCTGCCAATTATTCACACCTGAGGAATTCCTGGGATATCCATGCAGCTTAACTAGAACATCACATTTTGGCGGGTAGAACTTCTTAAATTGGAAGGATCATTCTTAGAATAAAATAAACATGGCCAATATAGGTTTGGCCCTGTACACCCAATGTCATGTGCAATTAGTTTAATAAAACCTGATAATTTACCCCTTTCCCTGACAATATGCTATGTTTTAATGATTAGTTTTCCTTTGTGGAAGAAAAGCTATATTGGAAGGAAAAACATCACAGTATCCTCATTAGAAGAAAAATAAAATTTTAAAAATTTAAGAAGTAACCTTGATTATATACTATGATAATAATTGAGTCAATAGATTAATATTTACTATCATCGTGTTTTCTTTGCAGTACTGGTATACACATGGGGAAATATATAAATGGGGAAATCTTATTACAAGTGTAATGCTTGAGAAAAATGCTTGTTGTTTTGGTATATATCATATATTTTGAAAGATATCATTATTTAAAATTGCAACACCTTAGAAAGTAGGAATAAGTTTAAGATGTTGTGACTGGTTTTCAAAGGAATATCTTTATTTTCTTTCATGAAATAAATATTTATTTAATACCTGCCATGTGCAAATAAATTTTGTGAGTTTAACTTTATACATTCAGAGAGGAAACTTAAAAAAATGTTTCAGTCCTTGCAAGAAGTTTATAAAGTGAAACTCATGAAATGTGAATCTATTGTTACCTCAGTCTACATTCTCAAGAGCTCCTCAGTGTGAGTAGTCCCTCTGCTTTGAATGTTATCTAAATCAGCATTTTTGGGGGGGAGAGATTATAATAACGTCCCTGAATGCAAATCAATGTGAATCATTCCAATGTTGTAGGAACCCTGAAAATGTTGGACTGATTTAGATCCATGGGATGCTGGTCTCCAAAATGGTAATTTCCTAATGAATTTTCATGCAAAATTTGATTCTTCGCCTTTTACTGTAAATATTCACATTAGAATGGACTGTTTCCCACATTACCAGGATTGATGTATATGACTGCACTGACATTTTATCTCCAAGATCATAAATGAAACAAAATTGCTATTATTAGCAATAAGTAATAACTAGTGTTTATTGTGTACCAGACACTGTTCCAAAAGACTTGCATAAATTAGCTTAATCACCTTCTCAACTACATTATCAAGATAATTCTTTCTGACCCTAGATGATTGAAGCAAAAGGTAGTATAAGCACTGCCCACAGATAGTTAAAAGAAAAACTGTAAAAGATACCAACTGAAAAACTTTCAAAGTGTATGAATAGAGACTTCACAGGAAAAAAAGAATGTGAAATAGTTAATAAACACAAAAATAGCTTCTTTCATGAGTAATTAAAGGAATTCAACTTTATATTATGACCAGGTACTATCTTTCACTTATAAAATGAGCAAAATTAGAAAACCTTAACAGTACTGGTAAAAGTAATAAATAAAAATGTACACTTCAGTTTAAAACAAAAACTTAAACTATGTTTCAACTAGATACTCAAAGAGCGATTTATGAACTGGCATTTGTGTTGAGGAATTACACTCTATACAGCTCAAAGAGATAAAGATAAAGAATAAAAATATGTTTAAAAGGCCTGGAGGCATATTTAAAGGCTCCAGATATGTCTAAATATACCAAAAGGACGAAATGGAGGTCTAACGTGTGTAGAAAAAAAAAGGAAAGAGAGCCTTTTCAATTCAAATATATCTTAGAAATGTATCCTTTCTAAAAAAATGTTCATGTATTTTGAGAGGGAGTGAGAGAGCATTTATGTGAGCAGGGAAGGGGCTGAGAGAGAGAGAGAGAGAGAGAGAATCCCAGCAGGCTCTGCACTGATAGCACAAATTGCGAGATCATGACCTGAGCTGAAATCAAGAGGTGAACGCTTAACCAACTCAGCCACCCAGGCACCCCATCTTAGAAATGTATCCCAACAAATTGGTACAAACCATGAATTTGCAGATCTTCACCTAGGACTCTCACAGTGAAACTACAGAACACTAAGAATTAAGTTCACATATTGGAAGACACAAAAAATGTAACAGCAATACAATCAGATTGACAAAATATTAGGAACAAAATCAGTTTATGTAGATACACAATATCAAAAGGTTGGAATAAAAAAAGTCAGAAGAACACATGCTAGTTAAAATAAAGCTGAAAGAAAGCTGAGTTTTTAATTAAATGGAACTTTATAATGATAAAATGAAAAGCCATCAGCAAATAAAATAATTACAAAGCTAGTTATGAACCCGCGGACATAGCTTCACATTAAACAAGTGAAACCAGATCAAATTACAAGCAGAAACTGACAAATTCCCTGAGTGGGAGACTTAAATCTCTCTCAGAAAATGGCAGATCAAATAATCAGAAGCATAGAAATACATAGGTGGTTTCAACAACACAAATATTCTTCTAGGGGCGCCTGGGTGTCTCAGTCGGTTGAGCATCCGACCTTGGCTCAGGCCATGATCTCACAGTCCTGTGGGTTTGAGCCCCGCATCGGGCTCTGTGCTGACAGCTTCCTTCAGATTCTGGAGCCTCCTTCAGATTCTGTGTCTCCCTCTCTCTCTGCCCCTCCCCTGTTCACTCTCTGTCTCTGTCTCTCAAAATAAAATAAAAAGACATTTAAAAAATATAAAAAAACAAATATTCTCCTAGATACATAGAGACCTAAAACCAACCAGAGGAAATAAAAGATATTTATTAATAATGTACAACAAACATCATATGTGAAGATAACATTTCAGAAATGATTTTATTAAAGCTAGAGCAAGGGGTGCCTGGCTGGCTCAGTTGGCGAAACATGCGACTCTTGATCTCGGGGTTGTGGGCTTGAGTCCCATGTTTGACATAGAGATTCCTTTAAAAAAATCTAAAAATGAAAATGAAAATAAAGGTAGAGCAAATCAACGTTGTTGATCCTCTTATCTTCTACATTCTGTGAGAGGTATCATGTAATATAATAAGACAATGGAGAAATATGAAGTTTTAAATAAGAAAAAGAAATTAATTTAGCATTTTGGCAGATATTAATATTTTATAAATAAAAATTATAGACAGATACTTAGAACAAATTAGAAAGTTTAACAAGGTTGCTGGATAAATAATAAATATGTGAAATTAATAGTGTTACTATGCAACCAATTAGAAAATGGAATATTACAGATATAGTTTTCGTAACAGCAACACAAACTGAAAGATACCTATGTCTTCAAAAAAAGACTACAGAATATTTTATGGAGAAAATTAAAAAATAATATCAAACAACATAAAATAAGATCTAAATAAATGGCAACATATACCACGTTCATGAATGGGAAGATTCCCTAAATTAATCCATAAATTCAGAGCAAGTTGAAGGTGGTCTTAACAGTATTGTTTGTAGAACTTGAGCAAGAGTTCCTAAAATTTTGTGTAAGAGTATATTTTTATTTTTATTTTATTTATTTATTTAATTTTTTAACATTTATTTATTTTTGAAAGACAGAGAGAGACAGATCATGAGCAGGGGAGGGGCAGAGAGAGAGAGGGAGACACAGAATCTGAAGCAGGCTCCAGGCTCTGAACTGTCAGCACAGAGCCTGATGTGGGGCTCAAACCCACGAACTGTGAGATCATGACCTAAGCCGAAGCCGGACACTTAACCGACTGAGCCACCCAGGCACCCCATGAGTACATTTTAAAAAATCCTAACAAAGGACAAAAGGGGATTTGCCCTACTACATTAAAATGTATTATAATAATCATTTCTAGATCAATAAGTATAGACATGCTGAGTAGGTAAATATGCTAATACAGCAGAATAGAGAGCCAGCAACCAAATTCAAGTGTATAAGTGATACATGATAGAGGAAGTATTACAATCTTTGAAAATAAGATGAACCATTTAATAAGTGGTTTTGCAAATAGAAAAAAAGGTAGGACCTTTCTGACACCATATACATAATAAACCCAAGATGGATCAAGATTTAAGTATTTTTTAAAAACCCTTTGAAATAATCAAAATAAAATACAGGGAAATATCTCATTGAGGCACACAATATATTCATACAGGTAGAAATTGATGCATTTAACTGAGTAAATTTTTTAAAAATCTGTATAACAATAACAGCACACATAACATTTAAAGGGAACAGACTGGAAGAAGGTATACCAGTCAAAGGATTAGTATTTGCAATGATAAGTAATTCATACAAATCAATAAAAGAAAATTGAGTAAAAATGTTCAAAGGACAATTCACAGAAGAAAAATCTAGAAAGACAAAAACATGAAATTATATTCAATGTTTAAGAGTAATCAGAATTCTTTCAGAATTTGACAGATTAAGAGGACAAACGTAAAGAAGCACATAGAAAATTGAAGCAACATTCTGCTCAATCACATTCATATAACATGTTATTCTATCAATAGAATATGGGAAGCATATTCACTGGTTTCCTTATATTGGGCCATAAAGAAAACTTTAATGCAGAACTTCCCAATCAGTGTTCCACAAAATGGCTTACAAAGTTACTGTGATATGGCTCCACTTAGTTATCCAGAAGAGAAGCAATACCTGGGAAAGTCAGAAACCCCACTTTCAGGCAATGTCACCCATTTACCCAGTATACCATATAAATATTATCATTTCTATGTATACAATTATGTAAAAAAATATTGGAAAGTATTGCTTTAATGATTTCCAAAAAGCTGAGATTTTACAGGTCACATTTTTTACCCAAAGGACAGAATCAATATTTCTGTTGATTATTTCAATATCAATAATAAAGTAAATATTTATTAAAAAAGAAATATAATACAATATAATACAATACCCCTGGCCCCCAGACAAACAAAACCAATAATAACAAGACTGAACTCTTAGAAATTCAGAACCATGCTTCTAAATAACCTTTATATGAAACCCTTATGGATATCTCTTATAATAAGAGCTGAAAAAAAATCTAAAAAGGAGATTACTTCATATAAACACTTAGAGAATGTAGTCAAAGATAAAATCAGGAAAAAGATACATCGCTTTAGAAGTTTTTAGTAAAAAGAAGTCTCCTTCTTGATTATGAAGGACTGGTTGCTAGTCAGTTAATAAATTTAGTGGAATCACCAAGTAACAAGCGTAATGAATGAAAAAACAACAACAACAAGGCCCATCATCATGATATTTCATATTATGGATATGGGATAGAAAGAAGATACTAAGAATCTCATCTGTTAAAATAAATAATTATACTCCTCTCAACAACACTAAAGTGAAGAATCCCTTTACATGCTGAAAAGCAAAATGATTTTCCACTAGAATGTCAGCTTAACAATCAAACAGCTGAGAAAAGCAGTTTAAAGATTTTTTTTTGATATGTGAAGTGTCTTGGTGGCTCAGTTGGTTAAGTGACCAACTCTTGATCTCGGCTCAGGTCATGATCTCACAGTTTGTGGGATCAAGTCCAGTGTTGGGCTCTGTGCTGACAGTGTGGAATCTGATTGGGATTCTCTCTCTCCCTCTCTCTGCTCTTTCCTCTCTCTCTCTCTCAAAAATAAATAAATATACATTTAAAGAAAAAAATGGTGCTTTTGATATATAACGACTCAAAGTTTATCTCCCAGGTACTCATTCTTAGCAAAATATTAGACTTTTTCCCAGCTAAACAAATATTAATAATAATTTTTTAAAAGCAGAAGGACAAAAGATCCAGTAAACTGTACTCTAAACAGGAAAGCAACGGGGAGAAATGACTAGATCACAACAGATTTAAACAGCAATTGGTTCAGCTTCTAACAGAAGAGAAGACCACAAGAGAAGTTCTGGATAGCTGAGTCTTTATTGAACAAATGGCACCATAGGTGACATGGTAGAACACCTGGAAATAAATAAATAGATTAGTGGAAGCATCTGCAAATGAAAAAGGGATAATTATTAAATCAAGGAAAATCTGTATATGGCTAGTTTCCACAGTGAACAATACTAGCATGGTGGTAAGTATGTGAAATTTCTTTATTGACATTTAACTAAAACTGGTGGTTAACTATATTGAAGAGATAAGGATGATATGTTGGAAGTCTAAAAAAGTAAAATCTTTTTTTAATGTTTATTTATTCATTTTTGAGAGATTGAAAGCCTTGGGGAGGGGGGGAGACAGAAAAGGAGAGAGAGAATCCCAAGCCAGCTCTGCACTATCAGTACAGAGCCTGATGTGGGACTAGATCTCATAAGCCATGAGATCAGGACCTGAGCCGAAATCAAGAGTTGGGTGTTTAATCTACTGAGCCAAAAGGCACCCCAAAATAAGTACAATCTTTATCATGTTTGCATTCAATAAAAACATCTAAAAATTAATAAACCTAAAAGAGCACAATAAGCTTAATAACTAAAAGTATGGATGCAGCTACCAGAATAAGTAGCTAAATAGTTAAATGTGATTGATGATGGAGTTTTGTAACAGGGACTAGGAAGTACGTGAGCAGAACGCTACTCTTGGTAGTGTTTTTTGGTGTTATTTGTTCTAAACTTTAAAGGCTTATTTGATGAGATAGTTTGGAATCACAAAAAGTGTTTTTTACTATTTTTATTTTATTCCCCACACAAAGTATTTGAGATTATAATTAAACAAACATTGTAAAAGTTTGTAAATAGTTACTTTAGCCAAGTGATTCTCAACTTATGTATTATTATTCAATCTCCTCCACACCATAGATGACATTTTTTAAATTTCTGGGAAAGTTTTTAATTTCACAATGATTGAGGGAGAACCATTGGCATTTAGTGTATAATGAGCGGGGAGGAAGAGCAGGCATGATAGACATTCAGCAAACTTTCAACCTTCAAATGTTCCACCAGACACAATTTACTTGAAATATATCAATCATAGACATTAAGGGTTGTTAATACTTGTTCACTAGTTTGGAAAAATTACACTCATGAATAGCGGTGCCTCTTGTGGTAGAAGAATTGCAAATATACATAGACTACACACACCTCCATAGATGTAGGATCTGAGTGTTTTATATTTTCTGGTGCAGTTGTCTGTTAGAATGTATATTTTAAAATATAAGTTATTTTTTATGAAAGGATTTAAGAACTGGACTGAAATCCTTTCTCTTGCTTCAGGAATGTTTAAGAAAAATTTGATCCTTAGTCAAACTTTTTTAGTATTAACTCAAGGAATATATTTATCAGAGGTAAGTGAGACTCTTGCTGGCTTGCTAATTACTGATGATTCATCTGGGAATGTTCCTAAGCATGCCACTTTTGCTTGTTGAGATTGTTTATTTTTTCACCTATAATTTACTGTCAGCTGCATTAAATACAGAAGTTGGGCACTTACCTACCCAAATGCTACTCAAGGAGCAAGGTATTTAAACTGATGTACCCCAGGTCTAGGAGTTATCCGTGCTGATGTGATTTGCTTTCATTCAGCTCATTTAACTCATGGCTAAAGTTCATGTGCATACTGTGTTTGGACATGGGGTGCCTTCTCTGAGTGTCTGAGGCCTTCATAATACAGGCTCTTACACTGCCTGTTCTATCTTGTTTGCTAAAGCCAAGTATAGTCGGTCCTGGATTAACCTATTCCATCATGTAAATTTAAAGAACAATACAACCTAAGATCCACTCATGCTGCCTTTTTAGGGCTACACAGAAGCCTTTGGATGGTAAAGAGTGCATAACAAAATATTTGTCCCAAAAGGGAGACTTCACCCTGTGGAATTGAAAGCCACAGTTATAGGTTATTAGATACTAATTCTTATGGAGTTTCTTGTTGTAAAATTCAATTAAAATATTAAATAAAATAATCTATTCATAATGAGTGGATGCTTAGTCCATAGGCACAATATTTATTTATTGAATATGAATTTTTGCTTTTATTAAACAAATAATATTTATATGTAATTCTAAATTTATGTATTTTGATCCCAAAGAATATTCTAAGGTTAACAAACTACAGAGTGTTAAAATGTCACATCAGTACTCATACTCCATCAGTTTAAACATATAGACCTCTCTTTAAGATTATAACATTTTAAGATGATAACAGAAATACATGAAACTTATCTGGCCAGAAGGAAGAATTTTAATGGAAATGTAAAGAATTGGTGGGCAGGGCTATGAAAATGGAAGTGTTACATGGGATTTTCTGGAAAATTCCATGAAAGGAAATAATTCAAGTGGAAGGAGTGTCCTTTTTCCTACCTTCCCTTTCTCCACTTGGTAACTCTTGATGTCTGGAAAGAGTATGTGATATTTGAAGTCTTAGTAAATACTTCTAAGTGACCTTGAAGTTGTATACAGTGAGCTGGGGAGAGCAGAGCAGAAAGATAGAGCAGCCCCAGGAACTGATGTAGTTGTAAGCTTCCTGAGTGATAGTTCTGAGCTTTTATTACATGAGAAGAAAAAAATAAAATCTTCATTTGGGTTTAAACCATTGTTATTTTGTTTTTTTTTTTTTTTGTTACACACAGCTTAACTGAATCCTAATTATTGTCACCACCCTCCCCATCCTTCCTTGCTTTATAAAAAGTATGAAACCACTTATTATAACGTATATGAATCTGAAGAGTTAAAATAAGAAAAAAGGAGAAAAAGAATTGGAATTAAAATATTAAAAACCTGGAATAAAGGTTGTAAATAAAAAATGACACTACTAGTTTTAAAAATATGTGTCTATAGCCTAAGGATTAATGTATGTATTTATGGGTGTGAAATAGCATTTTTGATTGGCCAAAAGTAAATTCCCCCAATAGCTCTTATTAATCTATCTGCTTCCCAACGTGGACTAGCTTTGATCACTACAGAGAATATTTATTTTTCTATTTTGTCTAAAATGAGAGCTTTCGTTGAAATGCTCTTGTTAGATGATTAAAAATAAAAACCTTTCTGATTCTAGATTCCTTTTATAATGACCTCCTCCCACTACCTGGTATGGTCTCCTTGCATCAGGAAAGGAGAGGCCAAATCCAGATCCAGGGCTTTAAATACATGTAAGAGTGGCTCAGTAGATTAAGACTCTGACTCTTGATTTGGGCTTAGGTCATGATCTTGTGGTTCATGGGTTTAAGCCCCAAGTCAGGCTGAGGAATTCTGTCCTCTCTCTCTGTTCCTCCCCCTACTCAAGTGGTCTCTCTTTCTCTCTCTCTCAGAATAAATTAAAAAAGAAACTTAAAAAAACATGTAAAACAATGAATATGCATGACAACAACATTCATGTTCATTGACAATAATATTGAAAGATAGAAAATGAAATACTTTCCAGCCTATTTTCTGAATGCCAGTTCTACTCGCCAAAGTAACCATGTTTTACTAATTTTGTGTTTGTTTTAAATTCTTTTGTGGTTATCACTGTATTTCAAAATAATACATCTGTGCTACTGATTCATAGTTTGTCAACTTTAGATAGTATCCATTGGCTCCCTGCTATGAATGATGAGAAGTTTGGCCTTAAAATTTACTTTTTTGGAAGCACCTTTTTTGACTTTGTGATTTGTGCTTTTTGAGCTTTAAAAAGTCCTCCTTTAAAAAAGTTTATTTATTTGAGAGAGAGAGAGAGAGAAGGGGAGGGGCAGAAAGAGAGAGAGAGAGAGAGGGAGAGAGAGAATCCCAAGCAGGTTCTATGCTGTCAGTGCAGACCCCAAAGTGGGGCTCCAACCCATGAACTGTGAGATCATGACTGAGCCAAAATCAAGAGCTGGATGCTTAACTGACTAAGCCACCCAGACTTCTCAAGAAGTCCTCCTTAAAGACCTAACTCCTTCTCTTCTGACTCACAATGATAACCTCTTATGTTTTCTTCTATTAATTTTGTGATTTTATGTTTCGTCTTTAGGTGTTTATTCACCCAGGATCGACACTGTGCTGTGAGGTAGGTGTTAGGTAGAAGTACAGTACTCTTTTTCTTCCATGTTTGTTTGTTTGTTTGTTTGACTACTGTCTACGGAATAGTTTTTCTTCCCCTATTTGTTTTTGTAGTGCCACCTTTATATTTTTATTGGATTCATATATGTGTGTATTTGCAGGTATTCATAGGTGTGTGCATATGAGTCTGTCTCTGAGCTATTCTACTCCACTGATCTGTGCTGTCCCTTGGTCTAGTCGTCTGTTCTTGCAGATAACTTGCCGGTGTTGTAACATCTCAGTGTCTAGTCAGAGAAGGGCATTTACTTTACCTTCTCGTCCAAAATTAAAATGAGCTGTTTTAATAGATGAAATTAAGATGGGTTTTTTTTGTTGAGATTGCATTGATTTTATTAATTAGTTTGATGAAAATTTTACATCCTGACATCCCATCTAGGAATGTGGAATAGAGTTTCCTTCGTGTAATTTAATAAAATTTGAACTTTTAATCTATAAAGCCTTGGGCTTTCACATTTAAAAATTTTGTTCCTAGGTGTTTTACGGCTTTGTGGTTATTGTCCCTAAGATCTTATTTTTAATTATTTTTTGTTTGTTTGTTATTGCTCTTATAGAGCAATGCTGTTGATTTTCACAAGGTGATATTTTATCTGGTAACTCACTGAAATTTCTTATAATCTCTAATATTTTAATTTCATTCTCTTCCATAAATGCAACAATTTTATCTCTTTTCTTTCTCTCTTTTCATGTCTTATTTCTTTTTCTTTCCTTACAGTGTTGGCTAGGCCCATTGGTTTTAAACCTTGATGGTACCGGTAAGATAAGATTCGATATTAAAGGATTAAGATATATGTATCTAAAGTTTCTCTGTTAAGCATGATGATTATTGTAGGTATTGCTATACAATGTTCATTTATTTAGGTAGGTTTTATTCTATTCCTAATTGAGAAAATTTCATTTTAAATCATAGTAAATGGTGAATTTTCTCAAAGGTTTTTCATATACTTCTGGACGATTTCCATTGCTCCCCAGTATAAATGTAAAACATCGCTTTTTCACTCCTCTTCACTTCACCCATTCTCCCAACTCTGTCATCCTCATATTTCTTTTGCCTTGTCAAAGTTTCTTATTTGTATTATATTTGGAAATTAAAATTAAATCTGTCATATTTTTGCTTTTCTGCTGGACCATAAAATTTGAAAACAAATAGTAACCCTTCAAATATTAGGATTATAAAATAATATTTACTCTAGAATGATATTTTATGATTAAGTTGTAATATAAATGAATGTAAGCTCAAATATAAAGCTGTAAGAATAAGGTAAAATTATTTCTATACTCAAGTTATTTAGTGCCATTCCATCTTCAAAATTTCTTTATGCTTATACAATATTTTTTTGCAAAGTGCTTTGTTTTCCTGGATTTTATAATTATATACTTTTTATTTCCTATTAACAGAAGACACATTGCATTATTAATAAACTGTATCTTCCATGTCTCAATTGTTCTACCTGTTCAATGGAATCCATATTGTTTTCTTCAAAATATTTTTCTCAAATCTTTCCACCTCAGTCCTCATTTGCACTGATTGCTTCCTTTACCTACCATTTATTTGTTATTCTGATGCATTTGATCATATACTCATGTTTCTTGGCTTTTTTAAATTTCTTCTTTCTTAGGTTACCTTTTTGTTTTAATGGAATACCCCTTGAGTGAAATTTACTAGTAAAACATCCTTATTTCTTACATGTCTAAAATCATCTTTGTTTTGTCTCTACAATCTTGGTGACAGTTGATTCAGTTTAGATTTCTAGGTTTAAAATAAATATTCTTCAAAACATTGGAGGCATTACTACATGTTTGCTAGAATTAAGGATTGTTGAAAAAAAGTCCGATTGTGTTTTCATTGTCATTTCTTTGTAGAAAAGATTTCAATACTAGTTAGTGTTCATATTCTTTTTATGAGACAGCACAATATTCATGCCAAAATGAAACTCACTGACATTTTGTCAGAGAAAATATCATGAGATTGAAAACTGAGAGAAGAGGTTTTTTTAAACTTTTCTATTGCAGGTCTGATAGGGCAAAGTTATCTAATGAAATAATAAAAATTTGTTTATAATGTAGATCTTTAAGAAATGCAAGAATATACTTTATCTAACAATCATTGGTAAGGTCTTGCAGAACAACAGTCCAAGTCAGTTAACAAGTCTGGGATTTGGTTTGTAAATGAGAAAGTGAGTGAAGAATCAGTGGTCATTGATCTTTTGGGGGCCCCTGAGACCTTCTAATATTTAATGAAATCTATTGATCTTCTTCCTAAAAAATTGCAAATATGTGCATAAAGAGATATTATGTTGTATTTCAGAAAATTACACAACCCCTTGATGAAATCTATTTTCCCCTACCTGTCCTTTTACATATCCTAGGTTAATGGATTCCATAAGAAAACTTCTGGCCAGACCCAGGATTCTCAAATCTCATGCATCAGTAGTACTAGGGTCACTTGGGGGCTCATAGAAATGCAGATTCCCAGGCCTCACCCTAGGTTGCTGTGTTGCCCAGACTGTGGTCTGGGGACCAATCCATGATTCCAGTGCTCACTAAAGAAACACAAACCTAGATGGTTTCCAACAGCCTTTTCATTTTGAGGATTTTATAATGGTTATGTTATTTTTACTGAAGATCTATCCTAAGCAAATTCCACATGAAATACAAAGGTGTGCATGGCGTACTTCCTATTGTTGTCTGACTTAAAATTTAGTTGGGACAAAGGGACACATTTGGGAAGTTAGATATGACTGCAGTGACATATGATCTAAAATATAAGGAAAGGTAAGGATTAAATTCTAAGTAAGTGGTTTCACAACCATCTACTGCGATAGGAGAGAGCCACCAAGATTGGGAGCAGGTGGTACTGGAGGCCCATATGAGGTGTGAGGACGTGGAGGGTCATTGGTGTGGAGAAAGAACAGTGTGGGGGACAGGGCAGGAGTGAGGAGGGCATGTCAGCAACTCCCAGGAGTCAATTCACCACAGGGGAGTTATCTATATCATGCAAAAGTGAGAAAAATGGACATGGTTGAAGCCGGACACTTGCATGCCTTAAGTATGGAAAGGGAATCTTTTTCATACTTCAAAAAATGTTTATTCACTAACAAAATATTTATCACTACATATATAACTTTATTTTATCTACATGTATGGAATATAGGTTTATTGTAAAAAAATCATATGAGACAAAAATGTGTAAATCAGAAAGTAAAACTCCCTATGAACTTGCTGCTAAAGACAATCACTTGGTTCTGTCCATGCCAAATAAACAAAGTGTTTTAAAAATTTTAAAGGGAGAGGAAAAGAGTTTTATGTGAGCCCAAGCAAGAACAGCTGCCTGAGATACACAATCTTCAAAGAAGAGAGAGCTCTGGAGAAGGAACATTTGGGGCAGGATTATATATGTTTTTATATAAAGAGTTACAAATCATCATGACAAAGGACATTCCAGAAAGTTATAGGCTTTATCTTATGTTTTTAGCATGTGCAAGGCTGTATGACTTTAACCTTATAAAAATCAGGGAGGTTTTTTTTTTGTTTTCTTATTTTTATGTTTGGAATACTCCTTTTTGGTTATTTATTATTTTTCTTAACAAAGCAGAAGTAAAATGTGTACTTAGGGCAGAAATACAAGCACACACTTTGAGGTTTTGCAGAGTCATTTTGCCTTGGTAGATGTTAAAGTATAGCTTTCCCAGGAGCCCAGGAGCAGGCACCACACACATTAAAAGTTGAAAATTTCCTTTATCAGTTCATAAAGGAAGATGGGTGAATCTGGGGTATTCTTTTGGTTGGCATTTTCAGTATGTATTCTCAGAACTTCGGGAATTGTCTGCCTCAGAGGTTCTCAGAGAGGAATATGGCCCCCTGAGCCGGAAGGGCACTGCCTTTTCCTGCTTGGACTGCAGTGGGCTTTCCTGAAATATTTTGTTTGTATAACCCAGATCCCCTATTCCATCCTGACTCCTATAATTAATCTTCCACAGAGCATTATGTTCCCCATGGCCTCTCCACTCTCAAGGTAAACGCCAGCATCCTCAGGCTGCCAAGAGGCCCAGCTAGGCCCTCCCCTTCCCACACTCCCCACCCTCCCCCATACCCACACTCCTCTCTATGCTCTCCTCCCCTCCCCCTTCTCTGCTCCTCCCTCCCCCTAACCCCTGCCCTCTTCATCTCCTCACTCTCCCTCCCATCCCCCCTTTCCTCCTCAGTACCCCTAGCAGCCCAGGTCACCATCCCTGCCCTCTCATCTAAGGCCTTCACCTGGTGCTTTGGATGGTTCCTCCCACCCTCACCTGTCCGCCCTCACCCCTTTCAGGCCCTACCCAGACCTCATCTTTTCAGAGGCCATTCTTGACTCTTTTAGGGGAATGGGCCCTCCTGGTTTGCCCAGACTGAGGGGATTCCTGGACTGGAAACTTTGGGTGCCAAACCCTTGGGAACCCTGTCCTTAGTCCCTGCTTGTTTTTCTCTCCAGTCCTGATCTGCAAAGGAAATTTCCCCTACTTCTTTGTTTATTGCCTGTCTTCCTTCCCTGGAATTATAAGCCCCATGAGAGTAGGGCTCTTCGTTCTGTTTATTACTCTATCCCAGAATTTAGAAAAACACCCCACAAAAATATCAATATTTGTTGAACAAATAATTCAAATGGCCAAAGGTTTAAAAACAATTAAAAACCACTGTTATAGGCAATGAGGAGTCCTTACATTTTGGGGTCCTTTCTGTGAATTATGGGGTCAATTGTCTAAATATACCTTTGTCCTAGGGTATTACAGATTAAAAACAATTTCTTTTCTTTGAAACATTGTTGTTGTTGTTTAAATTTTTTTTCTAATTGTTGAGGGGGGATGAGGGGTAGAGAGAGAGGGAGACACAGAATGTGAAGCAGGCTCCAGGCTCTGAGCTGTCAGCACAGAGCCCAATGCAGGGCTTGAACTCACAAACCACGGGATCATGACCTGTGTTGAAGTTGGATGCTTAACCGACTGAGCCACCCATGTGCCCCTATTAAGAGCACTTTCTTTGTTCACTTGGTCCAATCCCTCCCCTCCTGTCTCTCATTTACTTAATTTTGTAGAATTTAACCTAAACATTTTTGTATGTGTGCAAAAGAGATGAGGAAACAGAAAAAGGAGATTTAAAGATGAGAGAGATGGGGCACCTGGGTGGCTCAGTCGGCTGAGCCTCAGACTCCTGATTCCGGCTCAGGTCATGATCTCAAGGTTTGTGGGTTCAAGCTCCGCACTGGGCTCAGCACAGACAGTGTGGAGCCTGCTTGGGATTCTCTCTCTCTCCCCCCCTCTCTCCCTGTCCCTCCTCTGCTTTTACTCTCTCTCTCAAAATAAACAAAGTTAAAAAAAATAAAGATGTGGAGAGAGAAGCAAGTCAGATTGGCAGTGGTTTTCCAAAACTGTTTTCCCCTGCGAAGAGGGAGAACATTCTGAAGAACCTGGTGTGTGGCTTCTGGACAGGGTGAGGCTGCCTTAGGATGTGATGATGGTCTCATTCCCCTGACAGTAGGGAGCAAACCCAGGTCCAGGAGCGGGACCATGCCCCTTTTTCCTGAACAGCACATCTCGCAGGAAAGCACCCCTCCCTTCACTCTGTGAGTCATATATAACACAGACCGTTTTAAGATATTTATCTTTCTTTCTTCATCCCAGGGCTCTATTCCTGCTAGATCCAACTCATATCCATTTTTTAGCTTCCCTGCGAGTGAGATAAACAGTGCCTTGGGAAGCAGCCTGCACACTTTTATAAAAATTAACTTTTGTTTTTGATGCCAACGTTTTAATTATTCCAGTAAATCTAACCCTGTCAAGAAATGATGGTAGGAGACAGATGAATGGCTCTGTAGTAATTAGCTCATCGAAATCATGATGGAATAAGCCCTACACTTACATGCCCATACCCCACAGCACAGCTCTAATGAGAAGGTACATTATTTATTTATTTATTTTTAATGTTTATTTATTTTTGAGAGAGAGAGAGAGAGAGAAAGTGGGGTAGTGGCAGAGAGAGAGGGAGACACAGAATCTGAAGCAGGCTCCAGGCTCCCGGCTCTGAGCTGTCAGCACAGAGTCTGATGCCGGGCTCGAACCCATGAACCTGAGCCGAAGTCAGACGCTTAACTGACTGAGCCATCCAGGTGCCCCAAGAAGCTACATTTAGATTGCTCCCCAAACTCTGCTTTTACCTAAATATTAGGGCATGCATGTAACTGCACAGGGCAGTTTTGTCCGTCAGATCCAAAGTCAGAGCATTCTTTTGTGCAATAAAAAAGGCCTTCATTTTAGTGCCATCCTTCGTTGCCCTTTGCAGGTGCAGGAACTTTCATGGCTAGGAGAAAAGTGTGTATTGTGTGTACTTAATGAGCACTTGCTCACTCAGCCATGTGCAGCAAAGGAGGAGAATGATTTTCCTCTTTAAATCAAACCCCAACTATATATATATATTATATATATATATATATATATATATATATTATATCCATTTTCGAAATGGAAAATTTTGTCATCTTCACTATTTTTTACTGCTAGGAAGAGTCCACTGCCCTTTCTCCAACTAAATAGCATTTCACTAGCAGGCACAAAATAAAACACGTCTGGCTAAAACATAAGGAAAAGACAGAGGTAGACGCAGCTAATTGTATTTATGTCAGGTTTTGAGAATAATCAATATGCCCTTGCTTTATTATTTATGTCTGGCCCAGTATATACACACCTAATGCTCAATATTTTTCTTAGCTTGTTTTATTCCTAGAGTCCATGGAACTGTGTGGAAATGCCTCCTCAAAGAAGAGGACAGGTTTCTGTGAATGCAGCACCAAAGCTTAGACAGACAGAGGGCTGTCTCCTGCAACCTCAGCTTCTCTTGCCTTCTTATGGCCACCCTCTGTTCTCGGCCACAGTCTGTTGGAAATTTAAGGGTCAGAGCACTGTTTTATGTTTTCGTAGTTGAGTTAATTCCCTACCCCAACATGTTTGTCCTCCTGACAGCCAACTCCTCAGTAGGGAATGGTTATTCTCTCTCTTGTTCAATGTGAGAATCACGTTGAAAGGTAAGGAACTCTTTCATATGAGGACCCTGTTTCACACAGAGGTGGTGTGTCCTAGTGGGATCTCCATGAAAGCGATGCTAGATGCTGATACCCACACCTCTGAGTGTGGGGCTGGTGGGATGTCCTCTCAGCCATAGCCCTAGCTCTGCTCAATGTCTGTGGTTTCCCTGGCACTGGTTGCAGTGTGGCCACCCGACCCTCACCCCCCCAGCAAATCCTGTCACCCACGCCTTCCAATGGTGGTGTTTCCCACTGGTCCAAGTGGTACTTGGGCATTGGACTCCAATCACTTTTGTGGCAGCTGACAGCTTCTAGAACCTTTGGAAAACTCAGTGTTGCCTTCTTAGTGCCATGTTGGGACCAGATAATGGAGGAGGTAAGAATTTATCTCTGATTTATGGCTCTGGAGAATGGAGAGCTGGTGTCTACCCAGACCAAGAGAGGGGATGTATGGAGAATAGCATAATTGGGGTGAATCATTTGACTCCTACCTACTTCTTGGGCCTTGGTTTGAATTGAATCATGGACACTCATAGCAAGGGAACTACGGGGGTCCCAGTGGCAATAACCTGCATAGCTCACCTGGGGGTAGTGTAGTGTCACAACCACATAGCTTCCTGTCTCTGATGTGTCCTGGCTCAGATGAAACCTCCTTAAGGGGCTCCTCTGTGGGGCCTCTCGTCTTCCCCATGTCCAATTTTAGACCACAGAATTGTGGCTCTGGGTGGCTTATCAGTACAAAGAGTGCACAGAGGCCGACTCTCAGAGGTGGCAGGCCACCTGGCAGCCCAGAGTGAGATGGCAGCTGATGCCAGGCCTGCTTGCTCTTTGTATACACCTTGGACATTACCCCTACCCAACCTAGTGTCTTTAAAACCCTAATCATGCTTTCATTTCCTGTCCCTTCATTTCCTACTCCTTGCCTCAGCCTGGTTTTCATCAGTTTTAAATGCATGCTACTATTTCCCAAACTCAGTAGCTTGTCAGGAATGCCAGGGTTTGAATTTCATTTTACAGCCAAAACAATTGGCAGACCTTAATCACAATAAAATCCCTTTTTTAGTGAGCACTTGCTAAGTGCCAGCCACTCTTCTTAGAACACCATATTTCATTTAGTCTTCAAAACAATGCTAAAAAGTAAAGGAACTTTTAGTACATGTTTTACAGCAGAAGAAACTAAAGCCCAGAGAGGCTGAGCAACGTGCCCCTGGCCACCCAGAGGTCAGTGGTGTGGGAGGAATCTGACACCGGCAGCCTGGCTCTGGCCTCCTAACCACTACACAGCAAAGGGGCTGAGGGCATGGGAGATTAGATTTCAGTAGTCTTTTAACTACTCACGCAGCACTACAGCCAGGGCCGGCAGCCCCCTCTGAAACCTGGGTGGGTGCACTCCTGCAAAGAAAGCCCCGCAGGAGCTCTGGCTCATCCTTGGGTGCCGGCTCCTGATTTTCTTCCCTACTTGTCTTTCCTCCCACGGGAGATCTATAGCTACTTATGGCATCTGTTCTGTAATCTTCCTTGCTGACATTTAGGAAAATAATTTGTGTCACTTGTTAGTGCAAATTGGTTAACTTCTCTGAAGAGTTCTATCCTGAAAAACTATATTTGACAAGAAGACTATATAAGAAATCTTTTCATATATCTATGGTATTTCTGAACACAAAGTTTGCCTTATATTTTCCCTTGTTTTGTGTATCGCTTATTTCTATTTTCCTTCAAGGAGCCAGGAGGTTAGTCTGTTAACCTTAAAAATAAAGCTGCCAGTCATTTTACCAGCAAACATGAGTTCATTCTGGAATTACAGATAATTGCAATCTGAGAAACGCAAGTTAGGCAAAACTATAGGCAAGTCCTAATAACAAAGTAGAGGAAGGCTCTTTTGTAAAGAAAAGTGGGGGAGAGGGGTTGGGAGTGCTGTTATAAACAAAAAATCTATTGGCTGTAAAATGGGAGCTCGATACAGTCGCTTCTCATTGGCTGAGTTGTGACTGTCTCTCATTGGCTGGGCTGTTGCCAGGGAGAGGAGGAAACCTTCCTTCCTCCTGTTGGGAGAGTCAAGTGGTAGTTAATATAACCTTGCAAGGTAAGTCTCTTCCTGTGAAGTCTGCAATTGGGGTTGAGTGGGAGAGTGGGAGAGCTCCCCCTTCTGGCCTCCCCACTTCATTTTAAATGAGGTTTCCTTCGATTAAGTTCCACAGTTTAGTAGAGATATTATTAAAAAATAAAATATGTAAACTATTTCCTGTACTTTGTGTATAGAAAGTAGCAATTTCAAAAAGAAAAAGAAAAAAAGGAAAAAAGAAACCCTTATGATATCAATTAATATTGTGTGGATAAAGAATCTTTGGTATATTTGAGTAGGATGGTTTTGTGCATTTAAATCAAATTTGATTATTTTAATATAATTATGTAGTATTTTGTGGTATTTTGCATGTTTGACATATACTGAACATGTTCATAGGTTGTTTTTTTCCCAAACTCTCAAACAGAATTACTTATCAAGACTTTATAATTAGTGGGGTGCATGGCTCAGTTGGTTAAGCCTCTAGCTGTTAATTTTGGCTCAGGTCATGACCTCACGGTTTGTGGTATCAAGCCCTGTGTGGGTTTCCACGCTGACAGTGCTAAGCCTGCTTGGGATTCTCTCTCTTCCTCTCTCTCTCTGTCCCTACCCTCTTATAGTCTTTCTCTCTCTCTCTCTTCTTCTCTTTCAAAATAAATAAACATTATAAAAAAGATTCTCCCTCTCCCTCTGCCCCCCACTTGAGTTCTCTCTCTCTCTAAAAAACAAATTAAAAATACTTTAATTAGTTTCAACTAAGGAGGAAACTGTTTATATTATTGCAATTTACTCTTTACCTATTTTGTCTCTCCAACTTCTTATCATCATATAAAGCTGGATTTCTGTAATGTTAGTGATGCTGAAAGCACAGTTTCTCTCTGAGCTGGTGAGAAGTGCTGTTTTTTTATGTGTGTGTTGTTTAGTCAGGAGATTCCAGAGCAAAATAATAGCCCTAGGTGTTGAGGACTTCAAAGGTCCCCCAGGTCCTGTCCCCAGGCTAAGGAGGTTGG
>CM053576.1:50095092-50119827 GCA_028646485.1 Cryptoprocta ferox | reverse complement strand
CCCCCCCCCCCCCTTGAACTTTCTTGCATGCTGGCCCCAGTCAGGTCAGACGCATCTCAGCCCATCAGGCATGGTGTAAATAACATTTAAATGGGCCACTTCTCAGCTCACACACAAAATTGTTCATGCAAAATGTTGGCCAGCTGTTACTTAACTTGTGTGCTGGTTAGTCAGGGATGGTTACTTCCTTGTAATTCACCAATCTGGACACTTATGAACTGGGCACTTTTCTGTATATTAATACAGACGATAAATATGATTACAAAAAATAAAGATCCATGAGAAAAGTGGTATCATGCAACATGAACTCACAGCATCCAAATATGTTTACTGGGGAAGGAGGAGTCAGGCCTTACTCAGTGAAAATGCCCAAATGTCTATTTGCCTACTGATTTGGTAGAGAACTTTCTCCTCTCATTGATCTCTGACTCTGTGATTGCTCAACTTAGCCTCAGGACTGATCCAGCTGCCCCCAAATTCTGATCATGGCCAGTCTAAGTGAACTAAAAAATATCCTTTCAAACGTTGATGTGCTTTTCAAGCCAGAACTTGTATTTGTAACCCTTAAAAGGCAGTCAAACAGCCATTGTGTGGGCAGAAAGCCATAATCTTTTTTTTAGGGAGTTTATTCCAAAAAAAGAAAAAATGAAGTGTCTAAACAAAACTTTGAGATTTCTATCACGGCTTATGAGGGATAATGATAGACTTAACTTAAACTGAGCAGGTTATGCTCTTTCACGTTTCATCTCAGAAATATTTCAGTTTTGAATGAAAACAGTGGATTTGGGCAAACAAAGAGTGGCTGGATTCCTGAGCTATTATTAAAAGAAAAACGAATAAAGGCAGAAACAAGTCTAGGGAGCTGCCCTCACTGGATCTTTGATAAAAAGTAATATTAAAAAAAAAGATATGAGACTTGGCATCCAAAGAAATAAACATTATAATCTCAACATCTGAGATAAGAAATAGGCATTTTCTTTCTCAACTTTGGGGCAAGTTAAGTTGCAAGTGGAAAATCATAATGGAAATGGAATCTTTTGGTCTTTTGTTCTTTTCTTCTTGTTCCTCTTTGCTTTTATTCTATCTTTTTTCTCTCTGCTTTCCTCTTTCTTCTTCTTTCCAAAAAAAGACTACTGCAATTTTGAAACTCTCATGTGAGTTAATAACTATGATGAATTCATAAACTGTTCCCTAGCTTTGCCCTATCTGATGGGATCTGCTCTACTGTGACAAGAAAGTCAGGGAATATTTCCTGAAACAGTGAAAACAAAAAATGATGTGCAGAGGTCTGAGGCCATCACCATACTGCCAAAGCTGCCTGGGAGGATTTAGAATTTTGCAAACCTATGGTGTCCCTTGCCTTGCACTTAGCTGCCCTGATTTATATAACAAATTATAAGAATTCCCTCCTGGATACAGGCCTCCTATACCTTCCCACTTCCAAAAAGCACATTATAGAGAGTGAATTCCTTGCATGTTGATTTGAGTTTATGAATGTGTTTAGAAGTTAGCCTGCAGTTTTACATGTCCCTGGGGTTGTGTGCACCAGTGGAAAAGAGTAGAGAAGCCCAGAGCATTCTTCATAATGTGTAAGGCCATCACTTGCCCTCTTATATCTGTCCTCAAAGAAAATAGGGCACCACAGCCAGGAGCTGTGGCTCTGGGATGGGGGCCAGCTCAGTGACCTTGGGAAGTTGGTTGAGCACTGTAAGCTTCCACATGCTCATCTGTAAAAATAAAGAGTGCTCCTGGCATAAGTTGTTGTGAGGCACAGAAACTGTTTAGCCTGCTCGCATTGTGAGTTTCAACAAACATTTGCTGTTATGATCCAGAGGCCACACCTTATCTCCAACTTAGTTAATAGTTTCATAAATCCCCTTCTTCAGGAAAAAATAAGACTTTAATGATGCTTCATCTTTCTGGCTTTGACACCTGGACATATTCTATTCCTGTGTACAATTTGCTTATGTGTATGTCTTGCTTCCTTCAATTCTTTGCTTAAATGTCACCTTCATAGTGAGGCCTACACTGTCTATTTTATTTAAGAGGTTAAGTCCTACTACTTCATCCAATCCCATCCTGGTTCTGGCCCTATCCCATACCCTGCTTTATTTTTCTCAGTGGTATTTATCATCTTTAAAAGCCACCATATACTTATTTCTTTGTTAGGCTCAAGTCTGCCTTGCAACATTAGAATGTGAGCTCTGTGAAATTGGGGATATTTATTTTTTCCTTGCTGAATCCCCAGTGTCCTGAGAGAGTAGCTGACAGGTAGTAGGGCCTCAGTAAATATTTGCTGAGTGGATGAAAGAATGAAAGCACACCCCTCTGACAAGATCTTGCTAGATGGTGAAGCTAAGACACAAGAAATGATTGCAAAATTTTGCCAACCTTTCACCTCACATGGAAGGATTTGGGTTTTAGAGAAGATCCAGCTTCAAATCTTGGCTCTTTTACCAGCAGAATGACCTGGGGTGAATTACTCAACCTCACTGAGCCTCATCTCTTTTGTCTCTAAAATGAGGACAGTATGGCCCAATGACAGTGGGTGGTAGGATGAAATCAGACAATGGATTTGAAAGTGCTTGGCAGAGGAGACTAGTAAAAATTCAAATTCTTATTCTTTTACCCTAAAGATGTCAATAGGCCTAGAATCAAAATGGCAAAAATTCTAATGAAAACTATAGTACTAGGTACTCGTACTAGGTACAAGGATAGTCCACATGCAACACCAAAAGTTTCCTCATTTAATCATCTTTGAGGGGCTAGATGAAATAACACTGCAGTGGGCTGAATGGTACCCCAAGATGTTCCTGCTGGTTGTGAATATGTTACACTACCTGGCAGAAGGGAGTTTGCAGAAGTCATTAAAGCATGGACCTTAATTAGGAAGATGGTCCTTCATTATTCAGATGGGCCCATTCTAATGGAATGAGGCCTTTAAAATTTTTTTTTTAATCTTTATTCATTTTTGAGAGAGAGAGACAGAGGGTGAGCGAGAGAGGCAGAGAGAAAGGGAGACACAGAATCCAAAGCAGGCTCCAGGCTATGAGCTGTCAGCCCAGATCCCAGTGCAGGGCTCAAACCCACAAATCTTGAGATCATGACCTTAGCCAAAGTGGAAGCTTAACCCACTGAGCCACCCAGGCACCCCTAATGGCATGAGCTTTTAAGAGCAGAGATCTTTCTCTGACTAGAATCAGAGAGCTGAGGTAGACAGGAAGATGGGAAGACGCTAAGTGTCAGGAGAACTGGTCCCAGCATCACTGAAGAGGAGGTGACGTGGAGAAATGAGAAGGAAGGCAGCCAGCCTCTAAGAAGAAAGCCTACTCTGGCTCACAGGCAGCAAGGAAATGGAGACCCCAGTTCTACAATTCAGGGACTGAATTTGGCCAGCAAGCTGCTTGAGCCTGTGAATGGATTTTTGCTAGAGGATCCAGTGCAAAACACTGCCCTGCTGACACCTGATTTCAGCCCTGCAAGACCTGAAGCAGAGGACCTAGCTGAACTCAGCCAGATCCTTGAGCTATGGCAACTGTCAGATAATGCATTGTTTCAGCTGCCAATTGAATGGCAATTTGCTATGCAGCAATAGAAACATAATAGAAAAATCATTGCCGTACACAAAAGTAGTGCGTGTGATGGTATGTAAATGATCCCTCAATAAAGCCTTTACAAAGAATCTCAATACAGCAAACATGTAAGATGTTAGTAAATTAGAATAGGTAGATAAAGAATGCCATGGAGGTGAACAGTGTGACCCAAGAAAGGATTCTGTAGTTTCTGAGAGGCTGAGGTGGAGTATTTGAATTCTGGTATCTCCCATGGAATTTCAGGTATAAACACGCATATATCATGGCCTGGGCAGTGTGTGTGAATCTTTATATAGAGAGGAATGCACAGAGGAAAACAGGATTCATTATGGAACAGCACAAAAAGCCACACCTTACTTTTGTGAGCCGAAGTTGAAACACCTAAGGCTGTAGAAGAAAAAAAAAAGATTCAGAAAAAGTGTAGTAGATTTCAGGTAATGAACAGAAATGAGTTTATTACATTGTGCCCCTGACATGAGAAATGCTAGTTTGAATGTTCAGAACTGGAGGCTTTGACAGGGGCTTGTTTAGAACCATCAGGAGCCGTGTCTCTCTCTAGGCCAATCCTGGAGGCACCTGCCATATGCTATTTTGGATTAAGACTCAGTAAGATATATGCTTGCATCTGACAATATAGGCGTGTAGAGTGATGAACAGAAAGATTTCACTGCTATGGGGGAGACGGCAAGCTGTTCTTTTAGTGCCTTTGCTCTGCAGATTTTCTAGTTTCTTATCTCAGAAGGGGTCAGCAGCTAAATTTGACTTTTTGTATAATTATTTTAGGTGAAGTCAAATAGCCATTTTTGTTTTAGCAAAGTCTATGCTGTTTTTTTTCCTCCAGAGAATAATTAAAAGGGTTTTATGAAATTGTGAACTTTAATGCCTTGGGCATAAATCATTTCTACATCATCATGAAAAGGTCTGTTTTTCTAACTCACCTGTAACCAATATTGTCCTATCGGTTTGGCACAAACTGGAAATTGTAGGGAATTTTCTACATAACGTTCCATCACCCTTTTTTCACTGTAGAACTGGACTAGCTCTGATTGCCTAATTCTTCTGATATGTCTTAAATCTTCTGATTGTATTGAAATCCTTTTTCATTGAACTTTGCTTGGAACAATTTGGCTGTGAGCTGCTTTTTGAAATATTCTTCTAAACACATATTTTAAGAAAGATAGCAATAGCTGTTATTATAAGATTTGGCTTTTAGTCAAGAGTGACCATAAAGATCAAACAACTCAAAAATAGCAAAGAATAAGGCTCAAGCCTTGTCTATACTGTCCGTGTTCGACCAGTTGTGTAGTAGTGACGTCACTCCCCTGGTTTTAGGTGTTTTACTGCAAAGATTGCAGGCTTTAGAGAGACAGAGACATAGATTAGAATCTAGTTCTGTCACTTCCTAACTGGATGTTCTTTGGCAGGATAATTAGCTCGTACAAGTCCTGGTGTCTTGATCTGCGCCGTGAAGATTTACATGAGAGCCAATGAGAAAGCGCCTGAAGTTCGTACAATTTCTCTCCTTGTCCCCAGGCCATTGCCATCCTAATCTGGCCTAAACTATACTTACATTTACATCAAACCATCTATCGTTTTACTCACGCTCTTCCTTGCCTTTTTGACAGGGAGGGAATTTAAAATTTTAAAACCGTATATACTTTAAACTTGACATTTTTGTGTGTGTTCAGTTCTTTGCGTTTTAGCATGTGCAGAGATTTGTGTGAATGCAAAGCCATCACCCAAGCAGATTCCCTTGTGCTGACATTTCATGGTCCATGTCTCCCCCACCCCATTCCTTGGCAACCACTGATCTGCTCTCAGTCGTTTCCCATAGTTTTGTCTCCTGGCCTTTTGCTGTTTTGTCTTTGAAAATGCTTTGGTTTTTGAGAATGTTATATAAATGGAATCATGCAGTAGGTAACCTTTGGAGATTGACCTCTTTCAGTCTTTGGGATTTCTTTGGGATTCATTTGTGTTAAGTATCTCAATAGCTCATTCCTGAGGACACTGTTATTGGATTCATTAGTAGTAGGGACAAGATTGAAAGGAGGATGTTCACATTAACTAGAGAATAAACTTTTCAAGTGTATCAAATCCTCCTGATATGCATGTAGATTTCTTCTCATTGAAACTTAAATAAGAATATGCCAAAACATGAAGTATTGATGGATTTCTTAAACTGAACCACAGATAACCAGTTGGTGTTATAACAGAAAGGAAGAGAGGAAAAAGGTTAAATACAGTGCATATTCTTCCTGGGGAAGTTTTATGTGATTTTTTTTTTTTTTGACATTGAAATAGGCATGGATGTCATGGAGCACAGTGAAGAATCAGAACCAATTATGGTAACACATATGCACTCCTGTGTGTCTGGGCCTGGGCCCTAGAGCTCTAGGCTGAAGTGTGGTCTCCTGAGAGAAGAAGTGTGGGAGCAACCATGCACCCATTTTCTCTTCCCATTTCTCTTCCTCTTTCCCTTTTCTCCCAGCCTGAGTTGGGTGGGCTGAATCTTGGAGGAGGTCCACCCATGGGATGAACGGAGCAAGTGGAGAGGCTGGTCCAGCCTGGTCACACTGGCAGTGTTGGGCCACCACATGTGTAGTCTTTCAAGCCAATCTTGTCCATAGCCTCTTGTGGTCAATACATGGCCTCCGAGGTAGAACAAAAGATTCCTTGTGCTTTTGTTTCATTTTTCTCTCTGGTTCTACCCCAACCTTCAAACTCCAATGTCTGTTTCTAACCTCCAGTCAGCCTCAGGTTACCCCTTGCTGCTTTTCAAATCACTCTACCTTCCCTAAACCCTCTATTCCAACTGTAAGATTTCCTTGCTTAATCCACACACCACATCCAGGTCTTAACTAGCCCCTGGTTTGGCATTTATTTAGTATTTACTAAAGTAAACTCTGTTTGAGGGACATGTATATATTTTAAGGGGCTTTATTAAACTAAATTAATCTTTATTTGATAATCATGTATAGGAATGCATTTTTTTTAAACAGGTGAGGCTTTGGATTGTCCAACAAGAACTTTGTGTCTATTTTGGCATAATCCCTACTCTACCTTTTCAAGCTTTATGAAAGTAAAATAAAGGCTTTTTAGTAACTAAGTAAGCAAATGGCCTAACTGGCACATGGATGGAAGCCTTTCTTCCATCTTCCCAAGTAAGTTCATCCATCCATTCATTCATTTGCTGATTCAGAAATATTAGGTAGCTTTCACTACAAACTTATACACTGGAACTTGAAAGGTAAATAAGAATCAACCCTGTCCCTCAGAAGCCCATAGTCTGGAGAGAGAGAGTTACTAACTTTATTTCTGTTATAGTCCTTACAAAATTGGGAGTAATATAGTTGCAAGCAATATCCTTGACTTAGAGCAGCCAGGGAGGTTGTTTAGTGATTTTGTGAGGAAAATGTCACTTTGCCTGTGGCCCTGACAAATGGACTCCCTGATTTAAGGGCTGCCCCCAATCAGGGAGCTATTCTTCCAGCAGAGAGCATGGCAGACACGTCCATCCTTGTTCCACTGGATGGGAGAACACTCTGAATCAGACCCAGACAAAAATAGAAGTGTGATCATTAGAGGTGTTACTGCTTATAGAGCAATAGAACAGAGTCAGGTTCATTATTATCATCATTATTGACATATATGGATACTTCACTAATCTCTTCATGGGGAAAAACTGAGTATACCACAAACCCCAGCAAATGTCATTTATAGTTTCTGATATGTAATTACTCTTAAGTTACCACATTTTATTTTATTTTTTAATTTTAAAAAAATGTTTATTTTTAAGAGAGAGAGAGAGACAGAGAGAGAGAGAGACAGAGCATAAGCAAGAGAGGGGCAGAGAGGAAGACACAGACTCTGAAGCAGGCTCCAGACTCCCAGCTGTCAGCACAGAGCCGGATGTGGGGCTTGAACTCACAAACCATGAGATCATGACCTGAGCTTAAATTGGACGCTTAACCAACTGAACCACCGAGGTGCCCCAACCACATTTTACATAGTAGAGCATCCTTTTCCAATTAATAAAAATAATATTTATCGATTTCTGACTCAGAATGGGCTCTTTTTATTTTCATAAGTCCCCAAGTCAAGGAGTCTGTGCAAGTATTAAGCACAAAGCACTCCGTCAGCTGCATGGGCTAGACTTATGTCACTCAACATGAGGTGAACATTGCCCTTTTGGTTTTCATCTGGCTTATTCTTGTTCAGATGTGTTTCTGGTAATGCCAGAGCAGAAGGTCTTTCCTGTTACTTGGGGAGAATAGAGGACAGAGTGACTGACTTCTTGGGAAGGTTCTGGAAGGCTTGAGGGGGTAAAAGATTTCTACCTGGATGCAGGGAGAGCAGGTATCTTCCAGGGATAAGGGAATGCTCAGAGGGGGAGCTGGGATTTGGAGTCAGACAGAACTGGAGTTGTATCCTGGCTCTCTCACTGTCTTTTGTCAAGTTATTAACTTATCAAAGCCCAGTTTCCTCTCCTGCCAAATAGACAATTACACTTGCCTCACAGGCTTAATGTATGCATTAAATCAGATAATGTATCTAACATGTTCTTGGAGAATACTGAGGGCTCAGGGACATATCATTGTGGGAAGGGAGAGAGTCTTGTCATCATGGGGACATCCTGCATAAAGGTGAGGTGCATTGGGGTAAGTATCAAGAGATGGGGCTCAGATGGAGACAGGGGGGGCCTCAGTGTGAACAACCTCAGAGACCGCAGTGAGCAATTCCCTTGGTGAGCGAACAAGGGATGAGACAGAGAACAGTCACAGACAAAAAGCAGGAAGCCAGGAGCCTGGAGAACATCATGTGTTTTAACAGCTTTAATTTGAATCCACACCAATAATATGCTCAGTAGAATGTTATCTTATTTATTTGTTAAGCAAGCTCAGTAGGACTGCCACTTGGAGGTACGTTATCCAGAGTTAGCTGAAGATTCCCTCTGTATTTAAAACCATAAGATTCAATTTCTTTTAAAATACTTGGTAATTTGGATTTTGCGCTAATTTCTCTCAATTAGGTCTAATTACTGTTTCTTCTCTGTGCCATATGCAATGTTTTCTTAGTCTGGCAAGGTGATAAATTGCTTTAGTTTACTATTTTGTCCCAAGGCTATTTGTAAAAGAAAAAACAAGTACTCTTTTAATGAATTCAGGTCCCCTAATAAGGGCAACAATCTAAACAAATCATTAAATGTAGAAGAGAAGTGTCAGTGCAGACACAATCCCCCACGTTTCTTGCATTTAATGGACATTTTGGTTTACAGAGTTTGTGATTTTAATATAAAAACATCTATAAATACAAGCTGTGTGTAGCATGCATATATAAACATATATGTATCTTACCTCCATTATCCATGATCTAATAATTAGCTGTCAGAGTACTGCAGAAGACCCAGGATGAGGGTGGCAGGTAGTTGTTAGGAATGAATGACATGCATTCTTTCTCTTGCAGTGCTTCACAATCCAATGGAAAAAGCCTTGATCACATATCAATCCGAAAACAAGTAAATCCTGTATTGTACTCTAAGAGTACACACCAAATGCTAGAGGAATAAAGTGAAGGGGGTGGAATGGTATTAAATTTCAAGTCATGGATAATGAAGGTAAAAGGTGGTGGTCAGGGTCTTATGAAGCCTTCTCCAAGGTCAGATTTGAGTTGGTCCTGAAATGTTGGTGAGTTGGTATTCCCTAACTCATTATTGAAGGACAATTTGGTTTTTACTTTTCTACTTGTTTTCCTTAATAACCATCCTTCTTATCCCTTAGTAGAAAATCTGAAAGGTAAAGTATGAAAAAGCAAGATAAAATGATCTGGAGACAAATACAGGTATTCCAAAAATGCTAAGTGATACTGTTTCTTCACGATTCAGCTGGGCTTCCTTTCTATCTCAAGCAATGAACATACACGGCGGGGGGGGGGGTGGCAAACCTCTGTTAACCTCTGTTAACACTTACAAGTGACTCCCAGAAAGAATGTAGTTCTGTAGACACCCTTTGAACCTGAGAAGCCTGTTGAGACTGATTTCAGACTTCTGGCCTCCAGAACCATAAGATTATTAAATTTGTGTTCTTTTGAAGCCACAAAGTTTGTAATACTTTGTTACAGCAGCCATAAAAAACTCATACACATACTTAAAACCTCCAGTATTTGGTTAGTTAATTGAAGGTTTAAAAGAGAAAAGTGTAAAATGTATTGAACTGCATCTAAGAATCCTGAGACACTGTAAGAGGAGTACTTGAGCAGAGATGAAATGCTGTGAAGACAGAGATGAATGAGCACGTTGAAGAAGCAGAGGCCTGGGTGGCAGCAGGAGGATGCAGGAACGCTGCACGTGGCACCTGGTGGTGGGCTGCTCGCTGACATGAGCACACCGTGGGCCGCCTGCACAGGGGCCTCTGTACAACACACGCCCCCTGCAGTGTTATGCTGGGGACAGGGTTGAATACACTGAATTCATACATTTTATTGATAAATGTTAAGATCCAATAGAACTGCCTGATACAGTTAGTATTTTAGAAAATTTCTTTTCAGTCTCTTTGTTAAGGAATCATTTGAGATAGTCAATTCCATACTGTGTATTCAATTTTGAGACTGCATTTCCCTACCTAACATTATATTATAAGCATTTCCCTTACATAACCATTTTGAATAGTGATTTGAGCAAAATATTCAGACAATGTGCTATGAATATCATTATTCTGCTATGATTGGGCATTTTTTGTCCCTAATTTTTATTGTTATAGATGTTATTACAATGGGTATTATTGTAGGTAAAAAATATATATATATGTATTTATATACACACACATACACACATAAACACACAGCTGATGATTCCTTTGAATTTGAAATTGTGAGACTTTTAAAGCAAATGGTATGAATATGTTCTGATGACCAATTTACTTTTCAGAAACATTGTATTAATTCACAACCTTCAAATGTTGGATAGCATATCCTTTTTCAGAGGTGCTGTAAAATCCAGCTTTTGAAGTTGTGGAACTGATGTAGAAGGCCACGGATACAGTGATAATTCTAGAAGGGAGGAATTAGTAGTTGGTTAGCAAGGAAGGGAAGAAATGGCTGGGTCAGTCCTAGATTGCCTTGGGACTGGCCCACTTTCAGGAAATCTTAAAAGTAATACCAAGTTGGGAGTGGGGGAAAGATTTCTCTTGAATCTGTATTTGTTAGGCAGCAAAGAGTTTTCACTGCACTATATGTAACAGATCAATAAACGTCGTAACATTTCTAATGATTGATGCATCCGTACTTTCCATGAGATATTTAACTATTTATTATTTTCGTCCCCTATGGCTTGGGTGAGTTCTAATGGTGGTTTGGGGAAGAGAATTAAAACCACTCCAAGCCCCAGTGGTGCTGTCAGGTCACTGTGGTCAGCAGCTGCTATTCATTATCTCCCTGGAGGCCTGTGGTGGTCTTTGGGGGAGCACCTTAAGGGAAATAGCTCAAGCAGTTGCACAAACAGGAAATGTGTAATTATGAATAAGTAAGTATTTATAAGGGTGCAGAGTGCTGAAATGAGAAGAACTGGAGGCTATGGTTTTGATAACACGGGGATTTAACTTACTATGGGGAGAGATCTTCAAAGAACCAACAAGCTGAAGTTGTTACACAACTGACACGACTGAAGGATGGAAGGTGGACAGCGAGATGAGGCTAAGGAGAGTTACAGTGCCTGGCAGGTTCTGGGGATACCCTATCTGGAGACTCCTTAAATATTTAGGTGCAGAAAAGGATTTAAAATGAGTTTTAAAGATAGCAAATGAACAGGGGTGCCTGGTTGGCTCAGTCGGTTAAGTGTCCAACTCTTGGTTTCAGCTCAGGTCTTGATCTCATAGTTCATGAGTTTGAGCCCCACATCGGACTCTGTGCTGATGGTGAGGAGGCTGCTTGGGATTCTGTCTCTCCCTCTCTCTGCCCTTCCCCTGCTCTCTCTCTCAAAATAAATAAATAATAAACTTAAAAAAAAAGATATCAAATGAACATGGGGAAACAGCCTTTAAGACAGAAGTATTAGTGCCATGCACACATCTAGAGGTAAAAATCCTGTTTTGCAAATAATTATGTTTTTTCTGCTTTGTATTTATTTATCCTTCATCACACAGCATGCACAAGGGCACATAATTACACTCATTTTTATAGAAAGGGAAGACAGAAGGAAGAGCATATTTGAAATTAGGGACAGCTAGTATGCAAGCTGTATCTTCATGCACTGACCTCACAACTCAGTAGCCTCAGACCAGAATTGTCGAAGAAATCTAATGACATGGGGAAGCAAAAGAGGCAAAAGTAATTGGTACAAAAGCAAAAATCCAAGTAAAGTGTAATTCGTCACCATAGCTAGTAATAAGACAGACTTAGTTTATGTTCCAAATACTGCTTTGGGCTGTGATTCTGTTTATAATTCTCATTAAAACTTTTCTGCTGCTTGAAATCCTGTAGAAATGTGGAGTCCAGATATGACCCTAAATGATGAAAGGCAAAGGCATATCAGAGACTTGGGGTGTGTGGAGTAAAAAGGTATGGATTTAAGAATATATATATATATATATATATATATATATATACACACTCTGATCATTCTCTTGATTTTTTTTAAAGGATTTTATTTTTTATTTGAGAGAGAGAGAGAGCAAGGGATAGAGAGCAAATAGAGAATATTAAGCAGGTTCCATGTTCAGCCTGGAGCCCCACGCAGGGCTTGATCCCATGACACTGGGATCATGACCTGAGCCAAAATCAAGAGTCTGATGCTCAAAATCAAGGGTCTGATGCTCAGCTGACTGAGCCACCCAGGTGCCCCTGTGCTCTTGAGGTTTGAATCACTGTAGAGCCATTCAGAAAAGAGAAAATGGTGGGATTTTGTAAATCCTTCCCCAAGTCTTTTTAGTTGCCAAAACCTTTCATAAACAAAAAGGAATGATTTGGCTAACAATGAGCTTCAGGACCAAGCAAACAGTACTCAGACTTGGTGAAATGAATGGCCTAATCACTTGATTTGTAGGATGTTTGAGATGTAAACAGGCTCTGTGATAGAACAGCTTTCAAAGTGTAAAATAGATTCCTAAGTTGCTTGTTATATATCACAAATGAAAATGTTTTTCTAACAACTAAAATGCCATTTGAAAGTACAGATTTTTTTTTAAATTGGAAAAGAGGTGGAAGAAAATGTATCAAACAAAGGTAATACATCACACACATTAAAATGTATGAATGTTAAATATATTTATATAGCAGTAACTTAGATTGAATTACGGCTTAATCAAACTATTGTGGCTGGTGGCAAAGCAATAAAAAAGGTAAATTGCTTAATGATATTTAATGAGACATATTTATGAATTACCTAGAGTTCATTTCATAACTTTCAAGATATTAGAGTAATTAATTGTTGTCCATAATCTTTATCTTATTTTTGGAAAATTTTCGCATTGCTAGTCAACCTGTTTAAATGAGCCATGATTATTATATCATTTTTTTTAATGTAGAATCTTCTTGGCAGTGGATTGAATTATTATACAGACAACAGCATTTTAATCATTTTAAGGTAAACCAATGAATAATTTAACTTTCAAATTTCAGAAGGCCAATTATGATTTTATACTACTTACTCCTGATGACTTAGGCTGGGGATGGATGAGTTTGGACATGCTATCTTTTGGAAAATTGTAATGGCTTAGATTAGTTTATTAGAGTTTATCTCATTAGAACCAGAGAGGTTACATTCAACAAGGACATGAGGCTTAGGACAACATATTCTGAAGGTGGGACAAATAATATGAAATTTTATTAAATTCCAAAGAGAATTGTTTGTAATTTTATGTATTGACAAATAACAGTAATTTTGTATTTTTGGCATGGGTTTTGTAAGCTTTATGAATCATCTTATATTTCTATAACCAAAAATAATTATTATTATTTACTCAAGACTTATAATCCTCTCAACAAGACTGTGAAGAAGGTAGTATTTTTCTCCATTTATAGGTGATGTTCAGAATGGTTTAAAAACTTTTTAAAGATCTCAAGTTGAACTTTATATTCATATTCCCTGAGATCAAATTTCATAAATCTTGTGAATTTTTCAACAGTGTATTTATACATATGGCCACTTTACTTTCAGAAATGACTGACTTTTCTAACACCTTAAACAATGTAAGTGCAGACTCTTGTTATTACTTAACAATAGATCAAAAGTGGATATAAGCAGGGGGCGCCTGGCTGGCTCAGTCAGTAGAGCATGAGACTTGACCATGGTCATGAGTTTGAGCTCCATGTTGGGCAATAGAGTTTACTTTAAAAAAAGAGGAAAGGATGTAAGCTGTACTTCTGGCAGTTTTAGAGAAAAAAAGAACAAAGATGAGCTTATTTGGCCCCTCTTTCCCTTCAGTATGAGAGGCTGAAATGTTTGTCAGTTATCTGAAGATCCTGATAAAGCATGGCTGATAGACATTGATGTCCAGGGTCCGTTAAGGAGGAACGCTCTTGTAAACACCCAGATTACTGGAGAAATGAAAAGTGAAAAAAAATCTATATACTAACACTTGTGAGATGCAGTTAAAACACATATTAGAAGAAAATTCGTAGCTTTAAATGCATATATTCAACAGAAAGGCTGAAAATAGTGATCTAACTATCCATTTCAAGAAAAAGCAGAAGAGCAACAGATCACATCAAATGCATAGGGAAGAAAGTAATAAAGGTAAGAACAGATATTACTGAAATAAAAAATAGACAATAAAGAGTATCAACAAATCTAAAAGTTAGGTTTTTGAAGAGAGTGATAAAATTGATAAACGCCCAGAAAAACTGATTAAGACTATAAGAAAAAGACACAAAAAATGAATACAATAATAACAAGATGGGACAATATCACAGAATGTACAGACATTATATATAAGAAGATATTATGCATAAATTTATGCCTACACAAATGAAAACTGAGAAGCCACCAAAAACATAAAGAATTACTAGTCCTAGATCTAGTAAAATCAAATTCATATTGGAAAACCTTCCCATGAAGGAAATCATAGACCTAATAGGCTTCACCCATGAAATGTACAAATAATAAAAGAAGAAATAGCTCTAATATTTCACAAAATTCTTCCATAGAATAGAAATATTTTAGAATTTTCAACTTATTTTATGAGAAAAAGTAAACTTACACACCAAAGTCTAACAAGAATATCCAATTAAAAGAAAATCACAGGCCAATCTCTCTCAGGAAAATCTATGCAAAAATTCCAAAATAACAGTAAACATAATCGAGCAATATACAAAAGATAACACACTGTGATTAAGTTGTGTCTATCCTAGCCGCTTGGGGTATATTTAATCAATATAATTCCATTTTGATGGGATATAAGAGAAAAAATGATAATTTCAATAAATTTAGACAAACAGAAGAAAAATTGAACATCCATTTACATTTAAAAAAACTTATGGCAAACTAAAGATAAAAGGTAACTTTCTTGATTTTATAATGATTATCTACATATAACTTATAGCAAACACTATATTTAATGGTGAGATATTGAAATATTTTCTTCTCAGATCGGGGATGTGATACAGATGTCCTCTACCTCTTTATCTATTCAACACTCTAAAGAGGTCATAGACAGTACAACATGGTAAGAAACAGAAATAAAGTATAAGGATTAGGAAGAAAGAAAAAGAAAGAAAGAAAGAAAGAAAGAAAGAAAGAAAGAAAGAAAGAAAGAAAAAGAAAGAAGTCATTTGCTGATGATAATACTGTGTATGTATAAAATAAAAAGAAATGTACTTGATATATTCTTAGACTTAATACATTAATTTGGCAAGACTCCTGTACACTTGGCCACTTTACAACAAATGATTTAATTTTTATATGAGTAAAACATAGAACACAAATTTGATAGAAATGTAACTTTACTAAATCATCAAGCAACTTCAAATACTTAAGACTGAGTATATAAAAAAAAGGTTAGCTTCTACACAGAAAAATATATGTTACTGAAAAAAAAATTAAAGGACACCTAAATAAATGAAGTTACATAACATGTTCATGACCTGAATGACCCAATATTAAAAGGACAATAATGACTCCTTATACTGATCTACAGATTAAATGCTATTTCAACAAAAATTTGAGGATTGGTTTGAGTGTGCGTGATAATCAGGCCATTCTAAAATTTATACTGAAATGGTAGGGTCAGAAATAGCCATGATGATCTTGAAGAAGTGGGAGGACTTATTTTACCAGATATAAAGACAGATTATACAGCCACAACAATTAGTTCAACAAGCTTTTGTTTCAAGGATAGAAACATGGACCAATGGAAGAAAATAAAGCCCAGAAACAGATGTGTATATTTGTATATATGAACTTGATTTATGGCAAAGGAAACACTGTAGTGCAGTGGGTAATAAAAGTTTTTTTCCCATAAAATGGTGCTAAGTTAATTGGCTATCCATACAGAAGGAAATGAATCTTGGCCCCCACCTTTCATCACACATAAAAGTCAATTTCAAGTAGATCATGGGTCCAAATGAAAATGGTAAAGCAATATAGCTTTTAGGAGATAACATAGTCAAGTAGCTTCATGATCTTGAGATAGGGGAAGAGTTGTTAAATGGAACACACAAAAATACTAATTATACATAACAAGGTGGACTACACTAAAATTAAGAACTGCTGTCTATCAAAAAACTCCTTAAGAAAATGAAAAGACCATCTCACTTTGGCAGACAGCATCTGCAACATATATAACTAAACACAGACCTTATATGCAAAAATAGAAAAAAAAACGCTGTCATATCAATAAGAAAAAGACAACCCAGTAGGAAAGTAGGCATTTATATAGTGGGTTGCCCAAATGCCCCACAGACATCTGAAAGGTTGCTCAATCTTATTGTTTGTAGGGAACCACAATAAGATGTCCCTACTCACCTGGCCCAATTACTAAACTTAGAACGGACAACACCAATGTTGGTCGGGGTGCAGAGGAACCAAAACTCTCATACTTTGCTTTTGGGAGAATAAATTACTACAACTGCTTTGGAAGCAGGTAGGATCAATTAAAGCTGAACATACACTGGATTAATCACTGGGGAGCTTAGTGTGAAGAGATATATTTGGATGCTCATAGTGTTCCATTTGTTGACCAGTGTGGTGGTTGTATGTGTGCATTCACTTTGTGGTGATTCATTGAGCTGCATACACACGTGATTTGTCGACTTTCCTATATATTTTGTACTTCAATAAAATGCTTATTTAAAATTGATTGTATAATACCACACATGTCATTTGTTGTTTGAGGTCTAAGACACCACTGCTTTTTATATCTTAATAATTTAGGCTAGGTTTCTTGTAGGCAACTAGAATGAATTGGAATTTTGAGATGCATGTCATAGTACCTTATTTCTTGGCTTCTTACCCTTTCCCTACCACCATCTCCAGAAAACTCCCAAGGAAACAAATGCATTGTGATTTAAAGCCACCTTGAGACTGAGAAGTTTTTAAAAAGTGTTGCACCCTATTTAATTTCTGTGCAACTGCTTTTATAAGAGAAACCCAGAAGACCCAGAGATGCAAGGGTTTATATTCCTAGTGAGAATAGTGGAGGGGAAACAAGGGGTAATGGTTCTGAAAGATTTAAGGCTTGAACTTTAAAATGTAAAGCCCTAGAGGTACGTGGGGTCTTTAGAGAACTCAGCGATTCAATAAAAGTGACCCCCAAAAATAGGTCATGGGGATAAAATGTACAGTATAGGGAATATAGTCAATAATATTGTAATACATTTATTGTGGTGAGCATTTTGTAATGTATATAATTGTTTAATCACTATGTTGTGTAGTTGAAGCTAATTTAATATTATGTCAAATATATTTAAATTAAAAATAAAAAATAAAAAAGTAAAATAAACATTAAAAAAATAAAAATGAACAGCGCTCCAAGTGAACTGAGAGACACAGAGAGATCATATCTAGCATGTCAGAGACAGTTTTTAGAGGGTGAGGCAGAGTTAAGTAAGACAAGTGGAGGGTCTCCACTGTGGACTGATAAATATAGTCAGTATGGAATAAAAACCCCAGTTCTGAGCAATACTGAAGGCACCGAGGAAAGGCTAAGGCAGCTTTGACCTGAACTATTGATGATTGATTGATTGAAGTTTTTATTAGTTTATCGAGAAAGAGAGAGAGAGAGAGAGAGAGAGAGAGAGAGAGGAGAATCCCAAGCAGGCTCCAAGCTGACAGCACAGAGCCTAATCTCAGGAACCTTGAGATCATGACCTGAACTGAAATCAAGAGTTGGGCTTTTAACCAACTGAGCCACCCAGGTGCCTCTGACCTGAACTCTTTCTTGATGGAGAAACACCATGGCTTTCCAGATATGAATGATTGGGAAGAAGAAACTTTGAACCTTCATAATAGAGACGTGATGTATGTGAGTAAAATTTCAGTGCCTTTCTTCAGAGTCGGGGCCAGACGATGGCAGCCACATGGACTGAAGAAGCTGTGGAGCCCCAGGGGCAGCATCCAATTAAGTGGTTAACAAGAAACATATGGCCACAAGCATTTCTAACATTTTGCAGTGTGGGTAGAAGGGTGCTGTATGAAGTTACTCAAGCTAATGTGTTGCCTTTGTCAGGAGACACTTCTGTTTTGGGGACTTAATCTAGGGTAATGTATTTTATTACTCTCTTATGGGGCCAGTTAGAAGGACACGTTCCACTAAATTCTCGGACCTGTGCTTTCACAGCTAGAACGCTGACACATGGCCCCTGTCTTGTCAGGAGTTTTGATTTCCATAGAAGCCATTGCATATTGATAGGGTCAATTCACCCTCATTTATCCATCAGCATGCATGCAGATATTTCTTACCTGCATGACTACTCTGTTATCCAAGGAGTTGTCCCCAAGTATCAATGTGCTAATTTTCTTGAATTGGTATAATACTGAATTAAAAGAATCAATCAGTATTATTCATTGTGAAACCTTAGTTAGAGTAAGCAATAGAGAGACCTTTTGAGGTCTCTAAGATATTAAACACTTCGTATACCTATTTCATAAGGGCAAAATATAAAGCAAGCTTAAAATACACTTGGTGAGAAAGGAACTCTTTCCTGGCATGCTTTTCCAAAATCACTTGGTTAGAGGTGCTGCAAAGTAGTAGATTTAATTATGAGTGGACAGAGACCAGTTAATAATGACCAAAATGTACCCTGAACCTATAGCTATGATCTGGTTTTACATTAGATCCACTTAAAAGCTACAAACTTATAGAACCATGAGTTTGGAATCCCCAGTAGGCTATTTGCTTTGCAGTCCTGGCTGAGACAGTGACTCTTGTTTTATTTTTATTTTATTATTTATTTTATTATTTATTTATTTATTTATTTACTTTTTGTCATAGGACTTGATGATCAATGGTGATCAGTTTTTTCATGGAGACATTTACATGGAAGGTGACTTAAAGTCCATACACTTATGCATGTATATATACCTCCTTCTCTTTCTTCATAAAAGTTCAAAGCACTCAGAAAGAAGCCTCTTCTTGCTTGCTAAGAGGATGATATTTCAGCTCCATTTCTCCATATCAAAGAATCGTTTTTAGAATTTGAAAATGGATAAAATGAATGCGCCATCTCTTGAAGTTGGAGTTGGGGGTCTATACTTCCTTCTAAGCAACGAGTTTGAGTTTGGTTATACCTCATGGGAAGTAAATCTCATTAATGAAAATCTGAATTCTACCCACAAGACTACATGAGGTGCCTCATATACAATCCACATTGCTAGGCCTGTGAAGTCACAGAAAAATACAAGATATCACTCTTGGACACAAGGATTATAAAAAATATGTACATATATATCAAACTAAAATACAAGGCCATGTGCACAGGGGAACACACAAGGTGAGGAGGAGATAAGAGTTGTGTCAATGTGTAGAAGAAGAAAATCCTTTACAATACTGTGCAGAGGGAAGATTTAATAGTGAAATAGATTATTAGTGGAGTCATTATGGATAGGATTTGGATATGCAGAGAGAAGACATGAACTTCAGGTATGTTAGTAGATGGATAACTATCTTACTAAATGACTCATCATATGAGAACTTTATCCAGTATAGAGTTTCTTTAAATTCAACTTCTCTTTCATACTGAAATCTTTTATAAATGGAGAAACTGAGCACAGAGAAGGCAAGAAACTTGATGGAGTTCAAAAAGTTGCTATGTGTCAGAGCAAAGACTTGAGCCAAGACATTCTGGCTCTGGAGTCTATGTTCCTAAACATTATATTACCCGTTCAATCATTCATTCAAATAGATTGTCCACTGTGTAGAAGCTGTTATACTGGATGTTAAGGATCAAATAATGAGCAAGTCATAGATTCCCTTCTCAAGATGTGAAGAATTCAGTGCGGGAGACAAATAAGTAACAAGGAATTGCAAGTCAGAATGGCAAAGGCAAGAAAAGTACTATAGGATCACCAAAAAGTTCTCAGCCTTCTCTTCAGAGATCAGGAATATGTAAAGAAGGAGAATGTGATACAGATGCTGAGGCTTGGAAGGTGATAAGGTATTAGCTAATAAAATGGAACAGGCACTATAGGTAGAAAGGACCACAAGGCAAAATCAGTCAAAGGACAGAAAGTAGTTCAGCTCTGGACCAGAGTGTGAGGTAGTTGGTTAAGGAAAAATATGAGGCTGGAGCCAACTCATAGTCTGAGCCTACAGACCTTCATCATCTTCTGAGTAAGAGGCTGAAGCTTCATCCTGAGGAGAATGGGAGGCTAGTGGAAGCTACCTTCTAGCTGAGTCCTGAATGAATGGAACAGTGGAAAGTCTAGGCAACAAGACCACTTGGGGTTATTTATCAGAGTCAGGAAGGGGCACCGGGAAGGGGGAGAAGTAGAAGGTTTTTGGAAATATCATATTGAGAGGAAAGAGCCAGTAGGAACTGATGAGTGATTGCACGGGGCCAAGGTAAGGCTGGGGAAGAATGAAAATGACTTCCAACTTTCTGTGTTGGGTAAGCAGGTAACAAGTGGTGACATTCATACATCAAGGAACACAAAGGGAGACATGGCATGAAATAGGGAAGGATTGCAAATTAAGGAGCCTGGAAAGTCTCCAAAAATGCACCAGTCTTTATATGTGCTTCTTAAAGATTTACCTGGATTAAATTCATAACACTGGCACCACCTAAACCAGCGAGCCAAGTAAATTCCACAAATCTAGCCTGTCCCTGGCTCTGAGCACACTCACCCACCATCCAGACACATGATCACACACTGGGACTCTCACAGACCATCCAGAAGTACCCAGATTCTTGACAGTTTCCATCATAGCAGACAGCACTGCTAGACTGTGCAAACAGATGGAAATAAAGGGAGCACCAACTCTTTCTAACAGGTCTCAGTGTTTTTGAGGCTGAGGTCAGAGGCAGAGGACCCGTGTTGTTGTTGCTCACCAGCAGTTATGCCGTGAGGGGTTCAGTCAAACCTCCTGGCACCGGGCCCTGCAGGAAAGAAGATGAGCCCTGAGATGAGAAATCAGCTGTGGCAGACCAGAAACCTGTGCATTGGGAGTCAGACTGTGCATTTCCTGTATCATCTATTTTTCTTCTTTAGTGTTAAAGTAAAAAAATATATTAACTTTTTCCAAATGTCCCTAAGTAAGGTACTACATGCCTATATACCACCAAGAAACCTTTGGATGAAAATATTGGGTATTGATAATGAACAGAACTCAGGGTACCACATTGTCTCTGCTGTTGTGTCTGTGTGTCACAATGTCTATGGTACCCTACAGGTCACAAAGTACTTTCATGTACACTGGCTTGTTGGGTCCTCTTAACCAGTCTGTAAGACAGGGATCACTATATTTCACTGTAAAGAAACTGGCTTCCTGTAGCAAATGTCAGAGTTAGGGTAACAGGGTTTCTTCAGATATTGGGTTAAGGAATCCATTCAAAGCCTACAGCTCTGGCAGAGGAGCTGGGAGGAGGAGACCCTTCTTATGAGGAACATAAAACTTTAGGTCTGAGGTTACACTTTTGCACATAAATGAAACTAAATCTCTGTAGCTAATCAATACATTCATGTAAACATAAGCATCCTGGCAATAGAAACTTGTGACTATAAATGCAGTCAGGTTGACAGTAATTGCTGAATCTTGCTAACTCCAAGTTATCTTTGAGACTTAGTTTGCTTATGCAGAAAGTCTGGGGCCTTATGGTGCTCCATCACCCTCTCACTGATTACCTGCTATTTCCGGGAATCTCAGAGAGGTATTTCAGTCATGTAACCCAACTCTTCATTAGGCATACTGACCAAGGACCCCAGGTAGAGCAGCTGTGACAGTCAGTGCCGCAATATATTGCATCTGTCCCTCTGATTTATTCCTCACCTGTCTCTAGCATTCTGTGCATTCTGGAAGGCTCATGGAGTATGGACCACATCATTCTGCCTTGTGGCTACATCATTCTGCCTTGTGGCTTCTGCTGTGTTCGGCAAATCGGGAACATGGGCAGACATTGGAGAGGGGGAGGAGGAGGGGGGATGCACATTCTTCCTTCTGCTCTCTCCTTGAGAGATCCAGTCAAGCTACCATGTCTACACACTGTAGGTCCCAGCTCTAGTATAGGTGGCAACTGCTCTCAGCCCTTCAGGGGGAGGGCTGAAGGTGTTCTGGCGCTTATCTCCAAAGAAGGGCACCAGCCGTTATAAGATTCCATCTCATCGGTAAATAGTCTCTACTCAACTTTTCTTCTTTTTTCTTTTCATAGTGTAGTCTCTAATCCCCATCCCCTATTTACCTCATCCACCCCCCACCTCCCCTCTGGGTAACCATCCGTTTGTTCCCTATAGTTAGTTAAGTCTGTGTCTTGGTTTCTGTCTTACTTGGCTTTTCTTCAGCCACCCAGTACTAGGGTGTCATTTGTTACCTCCTGGGACTTTGATCAGTATAGCCAGTTAGACGGATATCCATGTACAGGGCGGGGGGACCTCGCATCACCACTTCTTGTGTTGCTCTGTATGACATCAAGGAGGAGGGCACATCTCTCACCCCAGAGAGCCTCTGCTCCCTGCTTTGGCACTGCTCACTGCTCCCTTACCTCACAGTAGTTATAGTCCGGGGTGACTGGGGTGCTGCTGCCCTGGCTGCCCAAGTGCTCTGACAGGGTCCTTCTCGGGCCACTCTTGGTGCCCCTGCCAATTGCTTTCCAACCATTGGTCCTAGAACTGTAGCTCCCATTCTTCACCCCCTCCTGATTTCTCTGGGTTTCTGTCTCTGGTTGACTCTTGAGCTCTCATTCTTTCTGACTCATCAAAATCTATCCATGTACCTCTCTCTCTTGCCTCAGTGGAATTCCCTGGGTCCCTCATAATATAGCTCTTTCATTCTCACCTCAGCTCTCTCATCCCCAGCATGTGTGTGGGCGTGTGCACACATACACATGCACACACACACACACACACACACATTTAAGGGTGTATCTGAGCATAGTCCCTCCTGCTCCTGGAGCTGCCTGCTGCTGGCCTTCCTGTTGCTGTGGCCTCACTGTGCTGTAAGGCTTCTATTCATTTCTCATCATTTTTTTTCTCAGAAACCCCTGACCCTTCATGTTGGCTCCTTTCTAATGGCTAGACTTCTCCAGTTGTTGGAAATGCCAGCATTAGTCTAAACCCAGAACAGAGATTATGTCCATCTCCCCTTTGGGAGTTGGCCCCCAGGGAATTCCAGCACACTTTGTCATCCGTGGTTGCATGGCCATTGAGGATCCATGTCTGTCTAGAGTACAAAGAAAGAATGGGGCACGTTTCTGCCTCTCTACAGCCGGTCTTTCCCATCATTGTTGAACAGTCCGGTTGGGTGAAAAGTAAGTTAAAAAAGACTGCAAGATCCTGTTCACATATTAACATGACACTAAACATCTGGACAATTTAGGGAAAAGAGAAAATATTCTTTTTTTCTCTGAGTTCTCATCCTAATGGAATTCAAGAAGACCAAATGTAGAAGAGCTTTAAAGAGTGCTTTAAAAATTCAAAAACAAGCACAAATGATTATTATTTAAAAAGAAAATTTTCAGAAATATACATGCAGTGGAATATTACTCAGCCTTCAAAAGGAATGAAATGCTAATACATGCTATAACATGTATAAATCTTGAGAACATTATAATAAGACACTCAAAAAGAAAAATGGTTGTATGATTCTACTTACATGAGGTACCTGGAAGAGTCAAATTCATAGAAGGAAGTATGGTGTTTATCAGGGTTTTAGGGTAGGGGGGTGGGAGTTATTGTTTTCAATTAACAATAAGCACGCTCAGATAAACCTCATTGGCTATGATTGCCACTGCGCTAAGCCTGGGCGTTATTGTTTTAATGAGTACAGAGTTTCAGTTTTGCAAGATGAAAAAATTCTTGAGATGAGTTGCACAACGAGAATCTGTTTAACACTCCTGAACTGTACACTTAGAAATAGTTAAGATAGTAATTTTTAAAATTTATTTTAATATCAGTATACCTGACACACAGTGTTATATTAGTTTCAGGTATACAATATAATGATTCAACAATTCTGTACATTAATCTCTGCTCATCATGATAAATATACTCTTAATTCCCATCACCTATTTCACCTGTCCACTCACCCTCCTCTCCTCTGGTAACCATCAGTTTGGTCTCTATGGTTGAATATGTTTTTCATTGTTTATTTTTTCCTTTGTTCATTTTTTTTTTTTGCTTCTTAAATTCCACACATGAGTGAAATCATATGGTATTTGTCTTTCTCTGACTAACTTATTTCGCTTAGCATAATATCCACTAGAATCATCTATGTTGTTGCAAATGGTAAAATTTCATTCTTTCTTGTGGCTGAGTAATAGTTCATTTTATACATACACTGCATCTTCTTTATCTGTTCATCTATTGATGGACACTTGAGTTGTTTCCATTGTTTGGCTACTGTAAGTAATGCTGCAATATGCATACGGGGGCATGTATCTTTTCAAATTAGTGTTTTCCTATTTTTTGAGTAAATACCCAGTAGAAGAATTACTGTATCATATGATAATTCTATTTTTAATTTTTTGAGGAAACTCCATACTCTTTTCTACACTGGCTACACCA
>CM053576.1:50014630-50094592 GCA_028646485.1 Cryptoprocta ferox | reverse complement strand
TTTTTTGAAGAAAAAGGTGCCAGGCTTACTTTTAAAGTGAGGTTTGAAAAACAACTATAGTGGGGCACCTGGGTGGCTCAGTCAGTTAAGCATCCCACTTCGGCTCAGGTCATGAACTCATGGTTAGTGAGTTCGAGCCCTGCATCGGGCTCTGTGATGACAGCTCAGAGCCTGGAGTCTGTCTCAGATTTTGTGTCTCCCTCTCTCTCTGCCCCTCCCTTGCTCATGCTCTATCTTCCTCTGTCTCAAAAATAAATAAACGTTTAAAAAAATTAAAAAGACAAACAACTATAGCTTTTACATCACACTTCAGCCTGATGCCTGCTTTAATAAGTAAAGTTTCATTGGAATAGCCATGCTCATTGGAATAGTCCGCGTGGGACTCTGTGCTGACAGCTAGTTCAGAACCTGGAGCCTGTCTTTTGTGTCTCCTTCTCTCTCTGACCCTCCCCTACTCGTGCTCTCTCTCTCTCTCTCTCTCTCTCTCTCAAAAATAAATAATAAAAAAATTTAAAAAATAAAGTAAAATCTGTCTAGTGGACCCCTTACTGTTTAGTTATACTGGTTTCCAGTTAATGTTACTTAAACATGTATAAACAAAGTTGCATATACAGTTTTTGTACTTATAGCGATCATAAATTCATGAAACAAAAACAGATTTTTAAAGGAGAGTAAAAGCTCTAAAAAGTTGATGGAGCTCAAATCAACAACTTGATTTAATGTGAGGTTCTTTTGACAAGATAAAATTGGTGATGCTTTAAGTAGAGAAATTATTTACCTGATTTTAGTACTTGATGATTTGATTTTTGATTGTGAAAATGATTCCTTTAAATCATGATCAATACCATTTTTATTTTTCCTTTTTAGCAGTGAGCTCGCTAAATAAGCTAACAAAGATTTTTAATTTTGAAAGTCCAATCGCTTCCATCATGTATCTTTTCTTAATTTGGAGTACATGGGGGCAAGCCCCGAGATTCCCATAAAAGTGATTTATTTAAGAAGTGTTCTCAGAAGAACCTGAGAATAGAAGGTTCAGGAAAGGAAAAAAGCCAAGCAAAGGTCTGATTTCACTAGAAGCTCTAACCTTAGAGCTGATCCTCAAGTGTTCTGAAGTGTAAGTAAGGTGTACCTCAGAGTTTGTCCAGAGGTGAGGCCAAGGACCTGGGCTTTTATTCTCAATGAACCACTCACCCATTGCTTAACAATGCCCAGGGAATATTCACTCCCAAGCACTGAGGGTTCCCTACAAGTGTGGGCAAAGTGTCTCCAATAGTCCAAGAGCAATTCTCCTAAGAAAGCTTTGAGTGCTAGCTCTTTACAACATAGTAAACATTGTATATTGACTACTATATTACTAATATTCTGAATGTAAATAAATATAAATAGGACAATATGTTAGCTTGTATTGTAAATATAACACTGATTGCTATGATACAGGTTTTCATTAGTTTAGGGTGTCTCCACTACTATAAGTTGTAGTAGGACCCAATTGTCTCACCATATTTTCTATGAAAATGAGCATGCAATTTTCATTTGTGCAGTACACGGATATGCCATTTGGCTTTCACTTTGAGAGGATGCATCATTTACTTAGCAAGTCCTTCTGTCCTTTTCTCATTAGCCCTTAGCTAGTAAAGTAATACATTTCTCAGAGACACTATATGATTCTAGGATATCAAATCAACATTTCAATTTACTAAATAAATAAATTAAGTTTTATTATATGAAAGTATCTTTCAATTATGAATTCTCTCCATTATATTTGCTATGTTTATATCTGGTAAAATAAGTCAATGAGTTCAATGGCAAATTACGGATGATTGTGTCCTTTGGACATTACAACATAACAACTCCAGGACAGCAAGATATGCTCTTTAACATGTTAAAACTTAAACATTATTGCACTAGGTGATTATTTGGCTGTGATACATTTGTAAATACAAATCAAACATAAACACTGGGACAAAATTTTATGGCAATGCATTATTTAAAATATTATCTCAAAATATTTAAGTTACTTAATTAAAAAATATTATCAAGAACTCGCAAACTCCTAACTATACATTGGTAGGTTGCATAGGGTCTGTGAACATGACTGGAAATACTAAATGACTTTAGACTTCTAAGTATGCAGCTTTGTACTTCTGTTTTAATTGCCTCATGTATAGTTAGTCTCCCAATTAGATTATGATTATTTGAGAGCAGAACTTTACATCCTATTTCTTTATAATCCCTATAATTCACATAGACTATTATTTTTACATAGCAGATGCTCAGTAAATTGTATAATGTCATAGCTAGTAGGGATTTCAATGAAATAGAAGCTCAAAGACTTGATATGCCATTTTAAATCAAGGCACAGTGTTGGAGACTACACAGGATATGGCATCAGAAGACCTGAGGTTGAATCTGTGATCTATCACTTATTAGTGGAGTTGTTTTAATACTTTTTTTGTCTCTTAGTTGAAATTTTCATTTTGTTCTTGGAATGTTTTCCTGATTTTATTAAATTATTTATCTGTGTTGTCTTGTGGTTCTCTGACCATCTTTAGAATATTTTTTTTTTATTTTGAGTTCTTTGACAGGAAATTCTCTATGTCCATTTCTTTTGGGTCAGTTACCAGAAACTTACTCTGTTCCTTTGGTAGTTATTTTTTCCTGATTCTTCAGGATCTCTGTAGCCTTCTGTATATGTCTTTTCATTTGAAGAAGCAGTCACCTCTTCCAGATGTTATGCACTGACTTTGGTAGGGAAAGATCTTTACCTGTGGATGAGCATATTGGAACATCTTATGACCCCATGTCTAGTGATGCAGGCACTGAGTGTGGGAGTGTGTAGTGGCTTCAGGTCTGGGGAGGCATGGTGACCCATTGGATCATGCCACTGGGTTCCAAAAAATTGACAGCCATGTGGACTTTGGAGAGCACTGTGGGGGATCCACAGAGTCTGAGAGAACTGATGCCTAGCCTAGGATTTGGGGAGGGACTCAGGTGGCTGCTGTTTGTGAACGCAAATACATGTGGGGTAAAAATCTGTGAAATCTACAGGGGGTCTGTGACTGCTGTGCTGGCCATAGATTTCTTCAGTGGTGAAAGCTGCTGAGATCCACTGCAGAGCTAATCATTAGGAGCTGTGGTCCTTCCCACTGAGTGGTTGATATTGATGGTTTCTGCTTTTCTTTCTTGTTTCAAGACAGCTCAATGTGTCTCACTGTCTTGGTCTCCAGATGGGGTGAAAATGAAGCAGGTCTTTCATGTGGTGCCTCAAAGTCTGAGGAAGCTGGTTGTTTATTTGACTTTTCCTCTCCTGGCATTGAAAACTCTTTCTAGCTGGGCAGTTCCCTTTTAGAGCTAAGCAGTGCTGAGGGATGTGATGATGTAGGAAAAAAATGAACCCATTCTTTCTTCCCATTTTGTGCAGTTATTTTCAAGTGTGTTGCTGAAATTTCTTAAGAGGACTCCTGAGCATTCCCAGAGATGTTTTTGTTTACTGGTAGGTGTCTAATTGCTGATCTTTGTAAAACATTGCTAATGTTAATGTCTTACGTAATTATGAAATTCTTATTAAAACTAAGAAGTTAACTTCAGTACATTAGTATTAGCCAAACTCCAAACCTTATTTGGATATCTCCAGCTTTTTCACTAAAGTCCTTTGCATAGTGTTGTTAATATGTAATATTTCTAGCATTTTCTTTTTCTCACTCCTCCAATGTTTAGATTATTCTTTGCTCACAACCTTTGTTCCCTCTTCTGCTCCTGCCCACACCCCTGTCAAATCAACCCCAGGAGAGTCTTACTATTGCCAGTCTGTTTCCTAGAGATTTTGCTGCGGAACTAGGAAACGAACAAGGAAAGGCCTGAACAGATTGTGAGGGAAGAGGTGGGAAGAGAGGGTACCATCCTGGAGACTAAAGCCATCTACATGGAAAGAAACATAGAAACAAAGAAGGGGAAGTAGAGTCAAAGAAAATATATTGGGAGCAGTGCAAAGAATTTCAGAGTCCCCTGGTTAAGTTTTTAAAAAATAATTTATTTATTTTTAAATTTACATCCAAGTTAGCATATAGTGTAACAATAATTTCAGGAGTAGACTCCTTAATGCCCCTTACCCATTTAGCCCATCCCCCTTCCCACAACCCCTCCAGCAACCATTTGTTTGTTCTCTATATTTAAGAGTCGCTTATGTTTTGTCCCCCTCCCTGTTTTTATATTATTTTTGCTTCTCTTCCCTTATGTTCCTCTGTTTTGTATCTTAAAGTCCTCATATGAGTGAAGTTATATGATATTTTTCTTTCTCTGACTAATTTTGCTTAGCATAATACCCTCTAGTTCCATCCATGTAATTGCAAATGACAAGATTTCATTCTTTTTGATTCTCAATCAATAGTCCATTGTATATATATACTGCATCTTCTTTATCCATTCATCCATTGATGGACATTTGGAGAGCCCCCTGATTAAGTAAATCAGCTTCTGTCCTGCAAAGCAAGGCCTTAGATGTTTGTGTTGATGGTATGTATTTATTTAACCATCGAACTCTCTGTGAGTGGTGACTTAGAAGATATCAGCTTTCCATTAGATCATTTCAGGGGTCTATGGGATAAAATGCTAACTTCTTGTCACCTGCATGTAATCCTCATCTCCCCCGTGCCCATTTGTTTTTTTTTTTTTTTTGGCCAAATCCTCTCTTCATCTTTAATTAGGCACAGCTTCTCACCACCTGAGATAATAATTATCCTTTTTCTCTTGTTTCAGAGGTTTTTCTTAAGGGAAACTGTATCTAGACGATATTAGCCCCGATAATGTCTTTTTTTTTTCCTCTGCTGCTTCTCTCATCATCTTTAACACAGTAATAGTCAATCATGTAGTGTAAATATCAGACATTCTCCCAAAAGATCTTGGCTATATTGATCCTATTCTAATCCCGTAAGATACTGATTTCACTCCTCTGTGAGACTTAGTAACATGTGACCTGGTACACAGCTTACTCAAGTTCCCAGTAGTGACATTTTCTTTTACAGCATTTATTAGCATTCTCAGGCAGGTTTCATAATTAGTCTGAACATCTGTTTTATGTCTGTGGAATGGAGGTAATTATTATCTCACAGAGCTATTGTGAGGATTAAGCCAGAGAGTATGTGTAAAGCACCTGGCACAGTGCATGGTAAATGGCCAATGTCCCTAAACACATGGTAGTCCTCATGTGACAGGAAAATCCACATCTGGGCCTTAGCTTTCTGATAAGGAGTTATGTTCTTTATGCTTCTTATCTTGTTTGTCTTTATATCATCCATAAGACATGTGGCATTTAGTTGATCATAAAATCTACTCAATTACTGCTTATGTCTCACTGAAATATCAATTCCAGGAGGGCAGACATTAGGTGTACTGGGTTCATTTCTCTATCCTTGGTGCCTGGTCCAGTGCCCAGGCATGGGTAGAACATTTACTATCCTTCCTCTCGCCTCCCCCACTACTAGAACCCATTCTTGAATTGGAGCTAAATCTGCCATGAAAATACAAACAGCTCTGGGGAATGGATGCCTTGATTCTCCCAACCCTGTGCCAGGAACATACCTGAGCCCTAACTGAGAAAGGAGCACAAAGATAGAGGGAAGGGAGAGAGAAAACAGGAAGCTCCAGGTGGTCCAGGCCACCAACACTGGAATCCTAACAATGATGACCAAGGACCCAACATATGTAAATCATCCTCCAGGGGTCAAGCTCACAATAAATTCAAATTGCCAGAAAACATATAGCAACAGTAGCTGTTATTTGACTTCAAAGTGACTCAAGGTGCAGGTAAATGTCCCTACGCTACTTTACCATTCCATTAATCAAATCATCCAAACCTATTGGCTACTTTCCACTCTCTTGATAATTATTGTGTTCAAAATTCTCCAGATTTCTCATACTTCTTTTATTTTTTAAATAAAGATCATTTTTGATAATCAACTACAAGCCTTAAATCTCTTGCCAGACAGAAGACATGAACAGACACTTCTCCAAAGAGGACATCCAGATGGCCAACAGACACATGAAACGATGCTCAACGTCACTCATGATCAGGGAAATACAAATGAAAACCACACTGAGATACCATCTCATGCCAGTCATAGTGGCTATAATTAACAAATTAGGAGACTATAGATGCTGGCGAGGATGTGGAGAAACGGGCACCCTCTTACACTGTTGGTGGGAATGTAAACTGGTGCAGCCACTCTGGAAAACAGTGTGGAGGTTCCTCAAAAAATTAACAATAGAACTCCCCTATGACCCAACAATAACACTGCTAGGAATTTACCCAAGGGATACAGGAGTGCTGATGCATAGGGGCACATATACCCCAATGTTCAGAGCAGCACTTTCAACCATAGCCAAAGGAAAAAGCCTAAATATCCATCAACTGATGAATGGATCAAGAAGATGTGGTTTATATATATAATGAAATACTGCATGGCAATGAGAAAGAATGAAATCTGGCCATTTGTAGCAATGTGGATGGAACTTGAAGGTATTATGCTATGTGAAATATGTCAGTCAGAGAAAGACAGATACCATATGTTTTCACTCATATGTGGAACTTGAGAAACTTAACAGAGGACAATGGGGGAGGGGAAGGGGAAAAATAGGTAAAGAGAGGGAGGGAGGCAAACAATAAGAGACTCTTAAAAACTGAAAACAAACTGAGGATTGATGCGGGGTAGGAGAGAGGGGAAAATGGGTGATGGGCATGGAGGAGGGCACTTCTTGGGATGAGCACTGGGTGCTATACAGAAACCAACTTGACAATAAACTATAATAAAAAAATAAAAGGTAAAAAAAAGTAAATCGTTTGCTGGAAACTTACATGTATGTGTACACACAAAATTGACATATATTTCCATTAAGTAACAATTCTTCTAAAACCAACTTTTGGTTCCCCATTTCCATGGACCCCAAATTGAGAAACCCGGTTAGGATACTTCATATGTTAACCAATGATAAACATACACAATGGCCTTGATGCAAGATGCGGGAGATACAGGCACACCCATTGTCTCATGGGTCTCTCAACATATTATTCTTGTGATATAAATACCAAATGATGCCAGGTGAATGTGTAAATGCATTAATTTTTATGAAAGTTCATGTAAAAATTAAATTCCAGTTAACGTGGAAGGCCAGTCTAATTAAGAGAATGGATCCTTTACAGAGACTTTTGATCTACATGTCCATTAATCAGATGGCCAGGTGTACTACCATGTCTCCTCAGCAGCCATGCCAAAAAACTCATGGTAGGCAAGGGCCCATCAGAATCCTTATAGTTATATTGGTAGATTGGAGTGTACTGATGACTTGGAGAAGTAGTCCAAAGGTCCCCTTAAGGAGAAAGATGTGTTTTTAAGAATGTCTACCTATTTTTAGCAGTAGTACTAATGTCAGTGACCAAAGTGAGAAAGATGAACTTTTTCATAAAACATTGAGGATAGCTGGCATACAGTCTCAACCCAGCCTAAAGTTCTCTGCTTGCTCTATCTATCATCTATTTAATCTATCATCTATCTCTACTAAATATATATCATCTACCTATTATCTATATGTACATATTTTTATGTAAATTTTTACTGATATAATACATACAGAAAATCATGAGGATACATCTTAACAATTTTTTTATAAAATGAAAAACTTCACTTAAACCTGCTCAAATGAAAAGAATTAGAATCATACTAGCACCCCAGAAGCTGTTCTTGTTCCACACCTATATATTACCTGTCCACCTTAATTCACAGAAAGGTCAAGTAGGCCTGTTTTTATAAATAGAAAAATACATCATATATTCTTTTCTGTCAGACTCATTTGCCTAACATTATATTTATAAATTTATCTATGTTGGGTGTAGTGGTAGTTCTTTTTCACTGTGGAATATTATTTCATTATATGAATATATCACTACTTATTTTTATCTGCTATTAATGAGATGTATATTATTTCTACCTATCATTTTATGAATAATGCAGCTGTGAACATTCTAGTATACATCATCTGGTGAATATATATATGTATACTTGCTGGGTATATTCCAAGGAATGGAATTACTGATTCATAATTTACATGTATATTATAATTTACATATATTTTTAATAGATATTATCAAAGAAATATCAAAAGTGATGATACCAATTTACACTCCCAGCAATAGTGAATAAGTATTCTAGTTGTTTCACATCCTCACCACTGTTATCATCACATCTTTTGTTTTTGTTTTAGTATTCACCAATTGTGTGGGCATAAAGTGGTATGTCATTGTGGGTTTTTTTTAAGTTTATTTATTTATTTTGAGAAAGAGAGAGACAGAGAGAGAGAGACAGAGAGAGAATGAGCAGGGGAGGGGAAGAGAGAGAGGGAGAGAGAAGAATCCATGCAGGCTGAAAGTGCAGAGCCCAACATGAGGCTCAAACTCACCAACTGTGAAATCATGACCTGAGCCAAAATGAAAAGTTTTGGACATTTAATTGACTGAGCCACCCAGATGCCCCTGTCATTGTGGTTTTTATTCAGATTTTAATGATTATTAATGAAGTTGAAAACTTTTTTATGTTAATTGGCATTTTAATAAACCTTTTTAAGAAATGTTTCTTTACCCATTTAAAAATTAGATAGATTGGGTTTTTCTTATTTGTATTTAAGATTTATTTATATATCTAATATAAAATTTTTGATATATGTAGAGCAAATACTGTCCCCATTCTCTAATTTGCTTTTTAATGTTCTTGATTATACCTTTTGATAAAAAGTTCATAATTATTACAAAAGTCCAATTTGTTAAGCTTCTCTATTATGTTCCTGATTATTTTAAAATTTAATTTAAGAAATCTTTGCCTCTTAATCCCCTTTACCTATTTTACTCATCCACCACCCCTCTCCCTCTTGGCAACCACCAGCTTGTTCTCTGTGTTCATGATCCAGTTTCTGTTTGTTCATTTGTTTTGTTTTTTACTTATAAAATAAATAAGTCATGGGGATGAAAATTATAACACAGGGAATATAGTCAATAATACTGTAATAATGTTATATGGTGACATAGTAACTACACGAAATGTGGTGAGCATTGCATAATGTATAGAATTGCAGAGTCACTATGCTGTACACTTGAAACTAATGTAACTTTGTATGTCAACTTTACTTCAATACAAAAAGAAAGAAAAAAAGAATTTTTTGCCAATCCCAAGGTCATAAAGATATCATAAAGATGTGGTTATTCTATATTATATTCTAAAAATTTCATTGTTTTTACTTTTTATGTTTTGGTATAGAGTTTACCTGGTGTGAGATAAGGGCCAAACTTCATTTTTTTCCCTATGTGAATATCTAGTTGATTCAGTATTATCTGTTTAAAAGACCAGCCTTTTTTCTCTGTACTACAGTAGAACCTTGGTCATAAACCAAGTGATCACTTGTGTGTCTTATTTTAGACTTTCTAGTTTGTTCCATCTGTCCATATGTCTGTCCTTGCACCAATCCACACTGTCTTGATTGCTGCAGCTTTAGTAAATCTAGATATCTGTTCATCTAAGTCCTCCATGTGAAATTTAGAATTATCTTGTCAATTTCCCAACACAAATTACTGATGGGAAGGATTGACTTTTTTTTTTTTTTTTGAGAATGAATATCTTTGGTACACTGAGTCTTCCAATCGATTAACATGGTATATATTTAATTTCTTTACTTTTGACAAAAGTGGGCTTTTCAGGTTTCTGTGAAATAGATTTGAGAGTGAATTTGTAAATGGTATCATTTTAAAATTTCATTTTATAATTGTCTGTTATTTACATATAGAAATTCATTGGATTTTTTGGTGGTTGACCTTAAATACAGCAAATCTGATAAACTTACTTATCAGTAATAATGGTTTATCTATAGGTTCTTTTTTTCCCCTGCAAGAATGAGTGTCCATGAATGAATTAGCAGGGACTGCTAATACAATGTTGATTCTGTTAGTTTGCTTGGCATTGCACTTTCAATGCTCAGTTTCTCTCATCTTTCTTAATGAGTGGCAAAGTGATTGCTTTAATTCTCCTCTCCCTTCCAACTTCCCTCATTTTTCAAGCCTCCACTTTGTTTGCTAAACAGTAGTTCATTGTATGTAATTTTTGGTAAGTTATTTTTTGCATTTTCTTACTAATTTTTTATTATTGTTTGTTATTTGACTTGCTGTATCATAATGATAGTGTTATGATTTTCATGCAACATGTATATGTGACTGCAAAGTAACTATATTTTTTAAAGTAACTATATTTTTAAACAATAGTATTAATTATCTTGTGATCAGGAAGCAATGTTGTAAGAAATTTCATCCTAACTTTATAGTTTGTTGTTTATAGAAAATGTCTTACTGTGTTATCATTTTATTTTAGAAAGTTGGTTAGCAATATTGGTTATGGTTGGGATAATGTAACACATCACAGTTTTTCCCATTTAAGATAATGAAGAAAGTTTCCTGGTTAGTGTTTTTCAAAGAAATATCTGATTTTCAGAAATGGATTAATAACACAAAGTGGAAGATGCTTATATTATAAATGAGCCCTTTACTATGCTGAAGTGAAAATCATAGATAACAAAATGAATCAGCATCCTTAATTTCAAAAAATCAATAAAATTCCTCAGTTATAATATATTGGGGAAATAGAATGAAAATAATTTATTTTATAATAATATCAGTGCAGTATATAAATGCTTTGGTACAATTATGCTAGAAGACATAATAAGGTAGTGAATCTCACATCTACATATATATATCAAGCTAGTAGGAAAGTTACCAATATCCCAATATCACAAGTGGTGCTACTCTGGGTGACATGACTTTCCAAAACAATAAATAACTTTTGAAAACTTCGGACTAAAATCAAACTCAAATTTTCTTTAATTTATACTCTGTTACATTTCTGGGAAATTCAGGGTAAAATAAAAACATGCCCAATTTTTATGATCTTTATAAAAACCAGAAGTGGATTCTAGTCATAAAAGTTAAATTAGGCTCGTGCTCATCTAACAAGTTTTTACTTACATGAGTTTTCTGTGGAATGTTTTAGACTTGTGCAGGGTGCAGAATAATCCTTCACTTTCTGGGACTGTTCCGTATTTTACAGTAAGTGTAGTGTACCTAGATCTCCATGACTGACATCCTGCAGTGTCTCTCCAAAACATAAAATTTGAAATTTTCTAAACACCTACTAAAAAAATCACAAGCAGAATAGATTATCAAACAGATAATTCTGGATTGTTTAATTTATTGTTATAGTATGAGAGTCTAACCCAAGAACCAAATATCAAATGAGTGCATGTTTGCAGCTGTAAATGATAAAGGCTAGATGTGGCAAAGATTTTTTTGTAGGGGTGTAAAGACAGCATCAGAATCTCAACTTAACTTCTGGGGTATCTAGGACTAAAGATGATGAAGAAAGTATTGAAATTCATGATCTAGTTTAGAGATCTATTGGGAGCTGTCCTTTCAGAAACTAGACAGCTACAGAATTGAAACTGTGTTGTTTCACTGGTTTCAAGTGAATTTTATAAGTGGTCAATGTAAGAGTAATTTGTGAGCTTATAATCTATATGTCTGATATATTTAATGATTTTCATTGTTTTTGCTATCAGGATAAGATTGCACAGATGAAAGTGAATGTCTTAAAATAGTTTTATATCAGTTTCCACCTGGCAATCAACCTTCTATGTGTTGTTAGCCAGGAGACCTGGCCTTTCTGACCACTGAGAATTGTCAGAAGCAATCCTCCAGCTTGGCCTCTTCTATGTGACCTGCCTTGCTGATCATGTATTCCCCAGGAGGAGGGGGGTATCTGCCTGAAGTGTATTTGCATTTGGTTTCTGCAAAGCTTTTGCGTCTCCTCTTGCAAGCATTAGCCGTCATCTGAATTTTAATGATGAATTATCTAAATGTGATTTCTACTCTGTGTTTCTGCAGTTCCATGAATTTTAATCCGCTGCATCTGTCAGTTCCAATCACTCCATTTTAAATAGGCTGTTTCATCTGTGACTCCACATTTTTATCATCACCAGCAAGAAGCTCTGAGCACCCTGTGGTAGTCACAGACAGTAACAGTCCCACATATCAGAGTTTGAAAGGATGAAGTGTCTTTAACGTGAAGGCCTGACTTGTCCATCCTTGGATAGAGTAACACAGCAGTTCATCTCTGAGCCTCACAGAGATGAGGGAAATGAGCATGAAAATTGGTACCACAGGTTGCTAGGTCATCAGGAAAAACAGGGTAGAGGAGGGGCAGCTTACTTATCATGGTAAGGCAAGAATCACAGGCCTTTTATTGACATTTTTGAGAAACCCTAGGTTTTCTTCATACCTTCCCCAAATTCAAAGATGGAATGGCAGAAACTCCAGAGAAAGTCATTGCAAAGTCTTTTCAGTGGAAGAATATGTAATAGAAAATGCTATTCAAATATTATCACCCTCTTGAACTTATGAGTAGTGATCCCTTTAGGAGATGTTAATTTTCTATATTAAACCACAGTGCTGAAATGCCTGAGGGAAGTGTGGAACTGTAGATAATGTAGGCAGGAATTTGTAGATAACACATTGGGACATAATAGTAGTCATCCTCTCTCTTTCTCCCTTTTTCTTTATATATACATATATACACATATTTATTTATTAACATCTTTTTTTAAAGTTTATTTATTTTGAAAGAGAGAGAGTGGGGAAGAGGCAGAGAGAAAGGGAGAGAGAGAGAGAATCCCAAGAGAATCCCATGCTGACAGCATGGAGCCCAATGCAAGGCTCGAACTCACAAACTCTGAGATCATGACCTGATCTGAAGTCAGACTCTTAACAGAGCCACCTAAGTGCCCTTATTAACATCTATTTTGTTGCTACTGTGTTATTTAGCAAGTGATTTATTCTACTAATTTATTTAATGAGTGTTTACCAAACAGCCATCATGTGATGGTATAATGCAAAGGGATATATAGATCTAAGGGACAATCATACATAAGGAAATATAAACTCTAAGCAGGAATATTTTTTTACTTTGATAATATGCAGTTTTACCTGATTTTTCCCCTAAATGCTGGAAGATAGAGCAGGAACATCATAGCTCCTCAGCAGTTGTGTTTTGGCTAACAAATTGGTTTCTGCAGTGAAAGATATGATTAAATGTGCCTAGTGAAAATATTAATTACTATCCTCGTGTTACAAATAAAGAAACTGAGGGAGTGGTTTATCAAAAGTCATAGTCGCTATGTGGCAGCCTGAAAAATTGAAAGCAGACCTTCTAATTCCAAATTCCAAACACTACTTCATATTGCCATAAGAGAACTTCAGGCAAAGTAATTTACAAAAACAAGAAATAGGCAATTATCTGCATGCTTCACAAAAGGGAAAATGAGTATGTGAGTAATGATACTGGTTGGTGGTGGGAAATTATGTAGCCATTAAATATTATGCCACAGAGTGATCCTTTGAGACAGTTCTTATACCACCAAGTTTTTCTGGGTTCTTTATATGTTTCCAAATTTTGGATAATATGCAAGTATTACAATTTTAAGGAAGAAAAAAATTTGAAGAAGAGAAATTACTTCCAACTGACATGATCAAGATGTGGAAAGGTTCCAAGTGGGCAAAACACCATTTAAACAATCAATGGGTAAGGAGATTTAGAATGAGATGTGTAGGGAGGATGAAAAATGTTTCAGGATGGGGGGGGGGTGGTCTCAGAAACCTGGGGTTAGCCATGCATGGACTTCACAGGGAACTCAGAATTATTCCACTTGTTGCAGCAAAGGATGCAAGAGTGGAACAGTTCAAAATAAGGCTGGTGAGGTAAGTTGGGGCTCAGCTCAGAGTTTGGTGAGGGAGTGGTCTTCAGTTTTCTGCCCTGCAGTTTGGTTTTTATGTAATTGAAAAGAAGCCTCATACTACAAGCACAATTCTGAGAGACAAACTGGCTAAGTCTGTTCTGTCTGAGGGTAGAGAAGACAGAAACCTCCTAGTTTTCTTGAAACCAATAAAATAGTGAGAAATAGTTACATTCACAAGTAGATGTTAAATCTAGGGCACATACTTGCCAAAAAACATAGGGCACTTGGCAAGCTCAAGCTAGAACTATTAAACATTAGGGCCTATTACTGAATATTTATTGTCTGCACCATTCTTGGAATGGTGTAATTTGAGTGTCCTCCAACGGTTTATGGTAGGTATTTCTAACCCAATCATGAACACACTAGCAAGTTTCGGCAGCACAGAAGTCAGCACTATTTTTGCACTGATGCATTTTCATGCTCCAGTAGCATATGTATGCATTTCAAATGAGCATAGTATGGTATAGATATTATAAATAGACCACTTTTTCAACTTCATGGTTTTATATGGAATCTTTTTTCTCTTTTGAGGAATGTCCTACTTCTGTTTTGATTAGTTAGGAAGATAAAACAATTAATTCTAAATATAGCCAGGATGAATTTTCATCACAGAGTCTGAGGAGGCTTCTCTTTGTCCTGGATGTGTACCATTACTTAGCTGTGGCTGTGTTCCTTGGTGTCTTAGCTAGCGTCCAGTAATATTAGGGTGTATTTTGGACTTCTTTAAACCTATTCTTCTCTTATTTCAAAAGGAGATGGAGGGGTGCCTGGGTGGCTCACTTGGTTAAGGATCTGACTCTTGACCTCAGCTCAGATTTTGATCTCAGGGTTGTGAGTTCAAGTCCCTCATTGGACTCTGAGCTGGGCTCTGCCTTGGGCAACCTACCTACCTAAAGAAAATGAAAGAAGAGGAAAGAAAAGAAAAGAAAAGAAAAAAGAAAAGAAAAAAGAAAAGAAAAGGGAAAAAAAGGAGGTGAATCCTTCCAACATATTCTGTGGCTTAGGTAAGCCTATTGTTATCTCCTTGTGCCAATTGCTTATCGTTTTGGTCCTCTTCCCAGCTCTAGTTTTGGTCAACAAGTGGCATCAGTCCAGTAGCAAAAAGGGTTTGGTTTTCATGACAGACTTAAATCCTCACAATTACTAACTACTTGACCTTGGGCAAATTACTTAAAGGTTTATGCTTCAGTATCGTCATAAAAGTATTGGAGGAATGATACTTTACTGTAGGATTAATGGGGTATTCCTTGAGATAACAGGAATAACCTGCTGAGCATGGTGTTCTGGTCCAGACTGATGGCCCAATCCATCCACTGTTTGACATCCACTCAGTTCTGTTCTCTGTTGTTCTGAACTTTAGATCCCATCAACGTGGGGCAAAATGAAATTTCATAATCAGCTTTGAACTTTCAATTCTGCTAAGGAAGTTTGAATACCAGTCTAAAAAAGATCTTTTGGAATCATTTGGAATTTTAATTTTCCCAAGGATAATCCACAGCTGATGCCATGTTGGACAGCATCCCCTCAGTGTAGAGAGGGGAAAAATGCGACTATAAAAAAGTCTGTAACAGAAAGAGGTATCTTTTCTCCTGTCTAATATCAGGAACCATCTAGATACAAAACCTATCAGATTTCAAGGGTGGCATATCCCAGACAGGTCATCACCACCTTCCTTCTCAGTTTATTCTCCAGACTTACTCTAATGCCAGGAAATTCTTCCATTCACCTGACTCTGGCTCTAATAGCTGATTAAACCTGAAAATTAGATATGAAACAAAAATATTTCAATTTCTTTGCCAAAATATATTCCCAAATTGCCCACATCTTGGTGCAGATTCAGGAGTGATTAACTTGTTGCCACTTATTATGACTTCTTATTGATCTATCTTAGAAATGAATGCCACAGGATTATATAATCCTGCAGGATTTATTGTATTAGATAATGGGAATACATGTGATACTCGTTGATGCAATTTACTATTCATTTCTCAAACATTTCACATGCAGACATATAAAAGTGAGTAAACTATGCTTCTGAACCACTTTCAGGAGATGATGTTACTATGAGATGCTTGTTGGTGGGATTAATTAATGAGACCAGGGCCAGCTGTCATGTAGCTGCTATAGTATAGATTCCGATTCCTCAATCATTCCATGACCCTATTCAGAGTGAGTCACCAAAATGGAAGGGGATGTGAGAAATAAGTTTTGATGGCACAAATACAGAGGCTAACAGGGAGGCATCCAGAGGCCTCTCAACAAATTGAAAAGTATTAAATAGTAAAGGGTAGTTACTCCTTCCCTCCCCCCCAAATCCATTTCTTTACTTCTTTAAAAAATTATTTATTTATTTTGAGAGAGACAGCAAGCAAGGTAGGGGCAGAGAGAGGGGTTGGGTGGAGAAAGAGAATCCCAAGCAGGCTCTGCACTGTCATCACAGAGCCTGATATGGAGCTCAAATCCATGCACCCGTGAAATTATGAGCTGAACTGAAATCAAGAGTCTGATGCTTAACCAACTGAGCCACCCAAGAGCCCCTCCTTACTTCTTTTTTATTTCATTTCACACTCCTCATCTCCCTCTACACACATACATGTGAGGTCGCATGTGTGTGGGTGTGCACGCGTGCACGCACGCACACACACACACACACAGCTATCTGTAAGGTATAGTACAATTTACAAGGGTTTGTTAAGAAATATCATGGCCCTAGAATCCCAGATGTGAAGAGAAGAAGAGCTAAGAGATCTAATTGTTGTCATACTGTGAGCTGGGAGTGGGGAATAAGTTGCAAAAGAATATAGAAACTTTAGTTTCTATTGTCAGATGTTGGCATCGGAGAGGGTCATATCTGAAGATTGGAGCAGAGCAGCAGAGGGTCTTTACACTTGATCTTAGCCAAAAGGCCGAGAAGCGATTAGCAGAGGGATTTTAAAAGCCATGATCCTGGGTGGTCTATTCTATTGGAAACAGGACTTCTGCTAACCCTTGGATCATCAGAAGACAAGGTTGAGCTCCAAAGACTTGGCAAGGACCCAGTGACTTAGAGGTTCCAGTATATTTTAACTATGCAGCCCTACATAAAACAAAATAGCACCTGTGTGTATTTATTCTTATATAACTATTTGTATAAACATTCTACCCTACCTCTTAAAACAAAGCATCATAAAAGAAAAGCACAAAGATGGAACACTTTTTTTAAGGAGTCAAATTTAAAAGTAACATAAGTGGAAGTTGTACTTTCTTTCTGTGCTTCTAAGGACCACTGTGGAGAATCTGCTGCAGACAAGTGTTCTGCAGTTCATGGGAAATGATTGGTCTCCATAGGAAGATGAGATTGTTACTTGGAAGCTGAAGTTCAAGCCAAGCATAAATACTGGGGAAGCACAACAGGGGAGAGAACATTCGTCTGGTTGGGCTGGGGGCTGCCAAAGGAGCCCCAGGATCACTCCCGCAGAATAGATACTGCGTTTATGACAGCAAAACTGACTCCATTTGCTCTCAAATAGCATCACTGGAATCTGAATATACTCTTCTCCTCAGTAGAGTCTGCTCTAAAAACTTGGTCAAGCTAAACGTGTAGGTGGAAGACAACCAGGATGCAAGGTGAATGATACTTACATTTATAATATAAACCAATAGGATATTTCATTGTTGGCTCTGAGATTGAAGAGATCTCTTAGAAGAAACACTGCCCCCATCCTTTTCTCTCACCAATTTAAGCTATAGGATGTGAATGAAAACTTGGGAAGCCATAGGAAAGAAATGATCTACCCCTAACCTGAGGAGTTCTTTGGAATTCCTGATGAGGTACAAATGAAGAGGGCTAAAACTCAACAGAAAGCCTGGCCCAAAGGGAGACTAGGCACTTCAAGCATATTTTTTTTCTCATCATGGGAGGCAACACTGATTTCTAAGAAAATATGTTTTGTGCATAATACCCAAACAAGATAGCACCATTGGAGAGGTGTATTAGTCAGGGTTCTTCAGAAAATCAAAACCAGCAGGATCTTTATTATGGATAATTCACTGAAGTGATTATGGAGGCTGGGAAGTCCTACTCTGCCATCTGCAAGGTGGGGACCTAGGAAAGCCAGTGGTGTAATTCAATTTGAATCTGAAAGCCTGAGAACCAGGGGCACTGACGGTGTAAATCCTAGTCTAAGGGCTGGAGAAGATAGATGAGATGTCCCATTCAAACATTAGGGCAAGGAAAAAGGAGCAAATTCTTCCTTCTTCCTTCTTTTGTTCTATTGAGACCTTCAATGGATTGGATGATGCCCACCCACACTGGGGAAGGCAACTTATGGATGCCGCTGATTCAAATATTAATATCATCAGGAAACACACACATACACCCATAAATGATATTTAATCCAAGCACCCTATCATCAGTCAAGTTGACACATAAGGTTAACCATCACAGGAAGTAAACGTTTCTGTAGAGCTGAAGACATTAGGCTGTGCACTCATTCCTCACTCCTCCTCAGGAGATGACTTTATGGTTGAGTAGCCTGTGCAATCCCATAGTTCTCTGGATGGGGAAGGGCCCTGTGTTTTGCTTACTACTCTACCATCTTGGAATTCTTAATAACATTTGAACAAGGGGCCCTGCGTTTTTGTTTCGCACTGGGCTCCAGAGTTTATGTGGCCAGTCCTGCTTCCCCACCATCTTGCTTCCATGTTCTGCCTTCTTATTGTTCTCTACAGCTCTTTGCATTTCCTTTATTTTTTTCAGTCTCTACTCTCTCTTTTATTATCTGCTAACCCTAGACTTTCTTTTTGTTTTACATTCAGGCAAAGATGTATCATACGTGAGATCAACGTGAGCACAGTAATCAAATCAGCACACACAAAAAAAGCGAATCAAATCAGTTTGACTTCATAACATGGCCATGGTAACATTTAAACATGTGAAAATAACAATATGGTTAATAAAATATATCAAACTTTACCGAAATAAACCAAGAAGATTTTGTGGAACCAAAAAACTATGTGTAATATTTGGTTGTATTTGGGTTGACTTATATGCAGTTTTGAAAGCAGGTATTAAGTCTTTAAAACATATTAAGTACAGCAGCTTATCAATCAACTAAGACTGCCTTGATGTAACATTTGCTGTTAAATTAACTGTCAAGAGAGTTTTGTTAGGAAATTAGGTCCTTGTTTCGAGAATGCAGGTAAGATGAATGAGGAGAGAGCAAGTGGGACTGCCAAAGGCATGAAGCAAACCAGATTTTTGTACTGCTCGCTTTTAACACCATACTTTCCCCTAATTGTGGTGTTACTGATCCTCTGGAGGAAAAGAGAAACAGAGAATATGTCAGGCTGTGTAACTCTTCTCAAATAAATAGCCAGTGCTATCCATCTCTCCATTCGAGATGAACTGCCAACGAATACTAATGGCCATGAGCCCCGCATTATTGATCTTCATCAGGCAAGTGTACTATCCTTCGCGAAGTTCTCCAGGCTGTCCAGGACACTTCCTCCCCTGGCAACCCACCCCTTCCTCTTTCACTTGCCTGTAACTTTTATTTTAACCTGTAAGTCATTCATCAAGGCAGTGACCTTGATGGCAAAAGCCTAAATGTGGTGGATAAATGGAATGGAAATCTGAGATGTGTCACCCCACCTCCAGAAATAGCAGTCTGTGCATCACCTCTTCACAATGTCTATTTGAGCTGAAAGAGTACCAGATACTGCAGGCTACTGGCCTAGCATCCCAGCTTCACACTGTCCTCCTGTGATGGCATTTAGAAAAGTAATGTTCACTGTAAGCGCCTTTTATTATCCTGATCTTTTTTAAAAAGAATGGTTAAAAAAACTGCTGGTGCATTTTACATAAAAATGTGAAATGGCTTCCTTTTCCTTTGGTTCTAGCTGCAGATTTCTGCTTTAGAAAGTGATTGACTTTGGAGTCAGGCAGATTCAGATTTTTGTCCTGGCAAGGCTGAGCAACTTTAGAGTGGTGGCAGGAACTGGGGTCATTGAGAAGGATTCACCTTTCTGCCTCAGCCCTGTCCTATGGCAAACTCTTCTGCATGAACTGATGATCTGTGTAAGGGCTTGTTTGTTGTGTAATCATGACATTCTGCATGTTCTTAGCCTCATCTTTAACCAGCTGGTTGCCCTAAGACTGTCCCATAGGGAAGGTCTGGAACTACCAGTAAGGTAGACTCAGTTTTTTAGTAATCTAAATTTCAGTGTACTCTATAAATCTAGGATTCCAAGTCCCTATCTTATATTTTCTATGAAGATTGAATAGGAACATTTATGGAAATGTCTAGTACAATGTCTAAGACTGGTAGGATTCTATTTTCTATGCAATAAAAGGGCAGTTATAAGACCAGATATCCCAAATCTGTAAAACCTATGTGATCTGAGAGGCTGTGAATGTACAATTCTGGATGGATTTCCTATATAATCTTCAATGATCTCTTCATGATCCTAAAGGTATTATCAAATTTTATGAAAATATTTCTTAAAATTTAGCATAACCATTCCTTCTCCACACAAATACACTGTACAAAAATCATGTCTGTGTGTGTGTGTGTGTGTGTGTAATATTCCAACATCTCTTTCACCATTATGAACATGAGTCATGGAACAATATTCCTTCTTCATGTATATGTATGTATGTGTGTGTGTGTGCGTGTGTGCAGTGTCATGTCCCTGAAAATCTTTTAGTAGAATAATTCAGGGTTCAAGAACTTACATATTTATTTCACGGGGAAAACGGCATTTGGAGTATCCTTGTTATGATAACTTACAAAGACCTTTAAAAATAGTTTGATAAGTATTAAAGTAATGGTACCACACTAAGAGGCTAGGCATTGGCATTTTGCATAGCTGAAAATTATAAAATTGGGTATGTGAAATTAAATGTATTACCATCTCTTGTTCACTAAGCCTTCTACCTCAAAATTTCACTGAGATGATTGGGTTTATTTTACTTAATATACTAATGAAATATTTCATTGTTTATCCCACCTCCTTCAAGAACTTTCTTGGTTCCACCATCATATAACTCAAGTCTAGGGTTGAAATGCTTTTTTTTAAAAATTTATTATTTATTTTGAGAATCTCATTCTTGAAGCCCTATTCTTTTCTCATGCGTTCGTAAAACAACTAGAACAAGTCCCTAAAATAATAGATAGGTGATATGTTATTCCTATCTGATTAACCAAGCTTCTGGTTTATTTAGATTTGTCAAATGTCAAAAATAACCCTCTGTAGGAACTGATTAATCTTTGTCTTCCCAGACAAAAATGGCTTTCCTGTCAAAGTGCACAAACAATGCTTGCTTTTTAAAAAAGTGATTTTGGGGTGCTTGTGTGGCTCAGTCAGTTAGCATCTAAATCTTGATTTCAGCTCAGGTCATTATTTCACAATTTTGTGAGTTCAAACCCTGACTTGGGCTCTGAGCTGAAAGCAGTGGAGCCTGCTTCAGATTCTCTCTCTCCTTCTCTCTCTTCCCCTCTTTTTCTCTCAAATATATCTAAAAAACTTAAAAAGTGATTTCTTATATTGAGAAAGGTCTTTGGATTATCTCTCTTATTTTTGGTGTTAATTTAGAGCCCCAAAGCTTTATCAACACTCTCTAAACTTGTGACTGAAGATTTACTTGCGTATTTGCTGGTCTTCAACACTGGGCTGTAGAGTATAAGGCCATGGAATCTTTGGTTTGGTTGAAAAGGCACAAAGGGGATGGTACACAGTGGGTATGTGGTCTCGGGGATGCTGTAACAGGGGTGATTGAACTGCTTTGTCTTTTTCCATCTGGCAGAGGCTATGGGGTGACTTTTTGTTTTACTCTCCAAATCTTACTAAATATACTTGGATCTTCCCCAGAAGGGTAAAAACATGTGTCATCGAGCAACATTTGCCATTCCTGACCCTTCCCTTTGGTGATTCTGTTCTGCAAGCTGGCAGGATGCCACCTCACAGCCCTGCAAGGGCTGCTTGAGCGCCCAAACACCCACTTTCCCATGAGGCCCTCTGACCTTGGACTAAGCCAAAAACTCAGTGGCTGGTGGCCATGGGAAGATACCTCTCTTCTAACACGAAAGCACACATCCGTGTTATACACCATCCCCAGGAACTGAAAGGAAGACTGTTACAGTCCCAAAATGTCACAGAGATTTGATTTCACTTTATCTTTGCAGTTCTTCTTTTCAGAGAGCTCAGATGGAAGTCTGTAGGGATTGGCCTAAGGTCCAAGCTCCTGGCAGACATCACATTGTTGTTCTCAATTTTTCTGCTCTCAGACAGACATGCATGCTTCTCTCAGAGATTCTTTATCCCCCTCTGGGCCACAGTGCACACACATCCTAGAGAACCACATGTAGCTTAAGCCCTGGATCTGTCACTTACTCACTATAAGGCCTTAGGTGAATTTCATAGCCATTCTGGGTCTTACTGTAAAGTGTGGATAATAACAGTACTTACCTTATAAAGTTGTCACAAGTTTTAAATGTTTTAAAATTTTATTTTAGATATATATAGAGAGGGCACAAGTAGGGCAGAAGGGCAGAAGGAGGGAGAGAGAGAGAGAGAGAGAGAATCTTTTTTTTTAAATTTTTTAAATGTTTTATTTATTTTTGAGACAGAGACAGCATGAGCAGGGAAGGGTCAGAGAGAGAGGGAGACACAGAATCTGAAGACAGGCTCTAGGCTCTGAGCTGTCAGCACAGAGCCCGATGCGGGGTTCGACCCCACAAACCGTGAGATCATGACCTGAGCCGAAGCCGGACGCTCAACCGACTGAGCCACCCAGGTGCTCTGAGAGAGAGAGAATCTTAAGCAGGCTCTACGCACAGCATGGAGCCCGGTGCGGGGCTCTATCCCCCAACACTGGGATCATGACCTGAGCTGAAATGAAGAGTTAAACACTCAACCAACTGAGTCACTGAGGCAGCTCAAAGTTTTAAATTGTTTATGACATACACACAGAACTAAAAACAGTGCCTGATTTATAGTAAGCCTCCAATGAATGTTAACCACTGTTGTTATTGTTATTGTACACATATCTACTCTTTCTTAGAGGTCTAAAACGAACCCTTTGTATTATGTGATCATCATCATAAAACTTGGATTGAAAATACAAACCCTAAAAGATCTAAGAGTGATTTAGTTAAAAGCTAAAGAAATTGATGGAAGCACTTTGTAAAGACCTCTGTTAATTTCAGAATTGTGGAAATTAAAGAAAGGGAGAATTACATTTATCTTCCTTAGTAAATAATACTAAAAGTATAACAGCAAATGCTACAGAATAAGAATGATATTACTACAATGATGACTTTTAAAATTTCAATGAAATAAAAATATTACTGTTGAACCATCAAATAGCTGTGGAACCTTGAGGTTCACTTCTGCAATCCTTTCTGTGTTCTATGATGCACTGTGATGAATTATACAAGATAGGATATCAGGAGACATGAGCTTAGGTTACTTGATAGTTTTGCCATTAGCTCAAGGAACCTTATTCCTCCAAGCTTTTACTTTCTTGCCAAAGTTGGTAATAATAACATAACAACTGCTATACAACCTAATAGGGACATCGTGCAGGTCAGGTAGGACATGTATATGACCATGCTTCTTAAACATGAGTTCTTCTAGAAATATTGCACTCAGATGATCATGCTTTTATCTTGCTACTTTCTCATTAGAAACATTCTATCACCTCCTTTTTTAAAATAAAAATCAAATCAATAATCCTTACCGCAGTCTCCAAGACCTTCAATAATTACACCCTTACCGTCTCTCTGACCCTGCAGCCCCAGTCAATCTACTAATCCCATTGTTCCCTCCTACTCAGCTGAAATATACTCTTAAAGGGTATTACCATGTATGTACCACACTGCTATGCAGGTCATTCTTTTCCCTCTTTACAAAATTCTCTTCCTTACTCAATCAGGAGAACAATATTGTTAACTATTAGCCTTTTGAAGTGTTTTGCATCAATGTCTCACAACAAGAATACATTTTTATTCCCTTCACCTTGTACATGGGGAAACTGAGGCCCAGGGGAGCCCAAGTCAGCAGAGTTGGTTGTAGACACAGCTGAAGGATAACCTCTGCCTCTCTCTGGGTGTAGAACACACTCAGCATCACCACCTTGTATTGTCTGTGCAGATGTTCCTGAATACAACCTTGTTTGCTTGTTATGTAACTTCATGTATGCTGAGCATCTATCCTTTGCCAGGCAGAAGGGATATTGGAGGTCATCCAGAACACATTCATTTGTGTGCTGGAGACTCTTGTGATGTGTCAGATGAGAGTTCTCTATACTTCAAGGTAGTCCATTGAATTATGGGTCTGCTGTAATCACAGGAAGAGTTTCCTCTTATAGAACACACCCCTTTCTTGGTTAAAAAGTCCTAAATCTGTCTTCCTTAATAATAATGAATCCACTTCACCATCTCTTTTTATGGTGAGCTTTTTAAATAGCTGAAGACTCTCATAAATTTTCTCATTAAATATGCTTTTATATTTTGAATGCCTATTTTGAGCCAGATACCCTATTAAATAATAACAAGAAAGATAATGGCTGACATTTATTGAATATGTCCTGTGTGCCCAGAATCTGCTATGGCTTTTCACGTATTAGCTTGTTAAATCCTCAGCACACCCCATCTGAGGATCTAATCACCAGATGTCTTTTGTTATAAGTGTCACTGACTCATCAACTGGCTTGACCGTAACATAATACTGAATAGGAGGAGAGAGTCAGTAAAGAATGGGGCCCAAACTCCACGAGTGCTGGACTCTTATGGCTTTTCCCACCAACTGAGATTTCATTGGACTTCCTAATAAAACTCAGGCCTGTACTGCTCTCTTGCCAAACTGTTCCCTTGTCAAACACTGTGCATAGAGCACTTTCCACGCATTTGCTCGGTGTTCGAATTTTATAAATGAAAAAAAGAAACTCTGGAAAATTCAGAATAGAGTCTGAGGTGATGTAGGGCTGCACATCTAAGAGTACAAGGCTGACCTCCCAGCTGGTCTAAGGAGCCCATCTGCTACCTGTCCCACATGGCTGAGCTGTCCAGCTTAATAATGATGAATCCAGTGGAAGCCTTATGCTCTTTCCTAACTGCCTACTGGATATTAGCATTTCCATATACTTTCAAAAACAGGTTCTTGCTCCTTGCAGATGCTTTCCTGTGCTAACATTCCCCTCTATTATCCACAAGAAGCACAGTGGTGGGCAGGAAACAGGGGCACAACAAATGTCTGTTGATTGGAATTATGGAAATAGCATGCTTTCCTGCTTTCCTTTGTTTTACATGCAGGGAAAAGACACTGTATCTCTTGCTCAGTGATTTATGCTCAGAAAGAGAAGATAAAAATTTTAAACTAACATGTTAGTATGGGTCAGTGTCTCCAGAACAGTCTCTTTTTTTGCTGCATTAATAGCATGCTAACATTTTAGAAGAAACAGAGGTGCTAATGAGGCACTAATCACCCCCCCACACACACACCCTTTTAAGCAACTAATTATGACTAACAGCTATGAAGCTATATCATCTTTAAAACCTAATTAATTCAACCTATGAAGAAAAATGATTAATGAATACAGTCTGTACATAACTTAATAAGAAAAGGTCATGATGGTTATCGAGAGTAAGATGTTGAAAATGTTGCAAATTGGGGAATGGTTTTAGCTCAATCTGTTACTTAAAATAAAAAGGGATGTCTTCATATCTCTTTTTTATAAGCAATCTGGAGATTCAGCCAGCACTCAATTCCCAAGGCCAACGGAATCTTTCAAAAATTAAGCATTTCTCTCCTTGGAACAGTCAAGGATTTCTTTCTCTCTGTAGGGTTGGTATCTCATTTGCAAGTTTTAAGAGAGCTTTGCAAGCTTGAAGGGTTTGGGACTCTGGGGCAGGAATGAACCAGGAGCTCATGTTTGTCCCTCTTGGTTCCACCATCTAGATTCTGTGCCCGCTTAATGTCCTTTTCAATGACTGATTGCATAACTGCCCTTTGGCTATATATTAACTATTTTCTTGACTTTACGATTTCTTCTGGTTTCAGCTGCATGCTGCTCATCATTAAGTTTTCACAGTGTTTTTGCATGATAACATAGCAGCAGAACACAAAAGTTAATAGGAAATTATCCTTTTAAAAAAATCAAATTAATGTGGTATTTTTACTTGAAGCTTTGGATTTTGTAATAGCTTTCCCATCACACTGGTCTTGAAAGATAACTCACACAGCTAATACGCGTACGTGCCCGGGGCTTGTAACACAGAGCTCGCTTCCATTACTCCTGCCTCATTGCAGTTTTTAGGCATCCAAATCCCACTGTCTTACCACCAACATCTGATGCGGAGCCCATCTCCCACATGGGGGCCCCACAGAGGAGTGCTGCCTCAATGCTGCCTATGCAAGGCTGTTTCTACTGGTTTCCACAGTCTCCTCCCTGACTGCCACTGCCTCTCCAGGGACATCATCTGTGGGCTGGGAGTCCCACTGTGCTGAAGCAAGGTACTGGGTGGCTGCTGTTCACATGGAGAATGTGTTGATGATTCTACTGAGCTCAACAGATAAAACAGATAAGCTCAAGGAACAAATCTTAGGCCACTTACATGATACCCATGCCGATAAGTCTTCACTAATCATTTCCTCTATAACATTGAAATTTATTAATCCATATTCTCAGATCCAGTCAATGCCATATTTGGAATAATCTGATTCACTCCTTCAGCATCTAGTGGCTCTGTTATGCCAATAATTATTCTCTGCTACTACTTTACTACTTTACCAGTTTAACGTGAAAGGTTCTGGTAATGATTTACCTGTCAGTGTTTGCTACTCAGTCCTCATTCAAAGCCAGGATGGCTGGCTTTTATATAACTATCATCTTTTTAGGAGTTAAACATAAAATATTCAGATGCATTTTACTGTGTGCCTATTTATATACATATGTGCAATCACAACACACTGTGTTTACCAAAGTATAATAACCTTACCTTCTACCTGCAAGTTCAATATTTAGCTATCAGCAGATTGCTACATTCTTGAGGGTGGATAATATGCTTAACCCTGTGAGCTACAGCACCAGCACATTGTTAGCACTATAAAAAGATGTCAAGTGAATTCTCTGACTCCCAAGATAAAAAGAATCCCATTATTGCTCATACAATAGTGTTTAAGGGAATTAGAGTCAGACTTCCCAGGTCTGAATCCTGGTTCTACCCTGTATTACCTGCATGACGTTAAGCAAGTTGCAATCTCATTTTACCTCTGTTTTCTCATTTATAAAATTATGATAGAAAGAGTACATGTATCACAGCCTTGTAAAGATTAAATATGACTTAATTCTTGCATGGCACTGAACACATTGCCTGTCAAGAATGAAACCTTAAAAATGTGAACTTTTAGGTTAGCAATTCTCACATGATTATATTGATTGTTTGAAGATGATGTTTATTTATCTGTTTATGTTTGGAAATTAGAACCGGACATCCCACAAGAAAAGAAAAAGAAGAGAAAGCATGAAACATTGAACACAAGTCTGTGAACCAAAGTGAAGAACCAGAGACTGGCATCAGTATCATACATTGGGTAGAATGATCAGAAACTACAACCTATTTGGACAAGTAATCATTAGCTAAGAAAGAAGGCTGCAAGTCACAAGTCACTCTCACATTGTTAAAAGCTGGGAATTCATGAGCCAGACAGACCTTGACAGGCAGACCCTGACTGCTTAAGCTTCTGTTACCTACTAGAAATTATCTCATTACTTTTCAACCAATCTTCCTATTAATAAGTGTCATAAAAAAACAGTTAAACATTTTAAAAATTGAAAACATGGGTTTTTTCCTGTCTTACACTTTTACCAGGCAAGGAATGGCTGCTTTTTGCTTCATGTGATGTATTTTTTGCATCAAAGCCATTAATCCACAATCCCAAAAGTCTGAAAAATCTATCTTAACATGACAAGCCTAAAATAATCAACTTCTTTGGGAAGAAAATCAGTGGAGTACAGTCAAATGCATATTTTGTGTCTTAGTTTCAGTCATGTACTGATATAAACTTTTAATCCTCAATCTACCCTCTCATTTAGGGAGTGCTCGTGGAAAGTTTTCAAAATTAAGATTATACTGCCTAATGCTAACAGCTTCCATGCTCTCAAAGCATTTAGCTATTTGCACTACAAGAGAATTGGGTTGCTTAAGCACTCAATAAGTGAGAGATCCTGGGGATGCAAGCTACATTTTATTGGGCAGTTAAGTAAGGGATTGGTTCTCACTTTTCCTGGAGGCCCCACCTGCAGTTGTTTTAAAAAGCTTTCCCTTCAGAGAATTAATATAGTCCCTCATAATTTTTCAACATCTACCATTTCATTCTTCCAGATTGAAGCAAAGGGTTAGGAGAGGCTCACGGGCAAGCTCTGTATCAAAAGGTAGTTGAATGTATCTGTAGAGACTCTCAGACTTAACACCTTCTCCCTTCCCATCAATAAGGAAAGCTAATTTCATAGTACTAACTTGAAATGCTTTTGGCTCCTTTGTTTGGAATAATTCATCATGGAACATCTAGCCGACTCATCAACACTTTGCAGCCTCAAACAACTTTTCCAGTCTAAATTGCTCTAGATGTATCAGCATTTCTTTAGATTATTAATACGATGGACAAGTTTCATATCGTTCAATGCCAACATGAAGGAACTGTAAGAAATGAAATTTGTTCTCAATGTGTCTGATGTTGCAAGAGTGAGGAACTCTCTTCTGAGAGCTTCATTTTGGTGAACTTGGCAACATAAACATTTTGGTCTCCTTGATTATAGCATCTGGATGAAATTGCCAAGTTCTGCACTGAGCCGTTGGAGGATTTCCTTTAAAGACTTTCTTATTTGGGTGTTTGTTCTTATATATCTTTATTGTTATTATTATTGTGTGACCATAAAAAGGAGTTTGTGGTTGAATTCAGTTCAATAGAAAAGCAATAGACGCTAAATGCATCAATTTTTATATAATTTGATAAGCAAATCAATCTTCTGTGAAGAAATGAGCTCTGCAATTTGGGGGCTGGTGTCTATGAGGAAATAATACACATAGCTTATAAAAACATGACTGCTGTGGCATTTCCAGATGTTGAAAAATTATTTTGTACATGCACATTTGCCAAAACCCTCAACACTTCAGGTTTTTTTAAAAAGAACATCAAATAAGAATATTAAAATTGGAACATAATGTGGGGAAATGAAGCAAAATAATGAAGAAAACAAAGTGTTTCTATTGTAGTTATTAAATAATAGCTTTATGTGAGCAAAAAATGTTGAGCCTTCAGCTTTCTCTCCACCAAGGCAAGTAGGGATGTAACAAATTATGTAACTTGTAAGTATCGGTAAGAGAGAAATAGCTTTCCTTGAGACAGACGAATATCTCTTTGTCAGGTGGTTCCATGTAGCCACTGAGAATTTAAATCTTGACAAACACATACATTTGTGCAAATATATACATTTAACCTACAGATGTATCCCTCAAACAACAATTGCCTGAATTGCAAATAATAATCAAAAGCTCAAGATGTTTCAGAGGGAGGTAATTAAAACAAGTTGGCAGAGTATATAGGTATGATCTTGAAAGTAAATACATATATTTTGTTGCTCATCTTCTTTATGAATTAAGTGGTGTGTGTTGTCAGTTATAATATCATCATCTAATTATGGCATATTTATCACATATTAATTATAACAAATATGTAAATATAATGGCAATTACAGCTGTAATCTCATGTCATAAATGTGGTTATGAATTTGTACAGAGTGGCTAGAATAATTCATGGTAAAGGATCTAGTTCAGATTTATGGAGATTATCACTAAGACAGCAAAAAATCTAGAGACTATCTAAACTGTCATTAATCCATTTCATTGTATCTAGAAACAGTATAAATCATAATTGAGTCTGCATAGCATGACCACTGATAGATTTCAACTGATTTACAGTCCCAGCTTCATGTAAAAGAATCAGGACTCCAGTCTTTCTAGACTATCTTCTATTCTTCTTCATCTGCTGATATCCCAGGAAGCTAACCTCTGTGTTGGGTTTCGCAAACACAAGAACATTGTTCAAGGGTAAAGGCAGGAAAGATAGTTTAGAGAACTTATTCCTTTTTGCACTTCCTTCCTGCTGCATAATGTGATCCTCTACCTATGGCCATGGCCCCTAGCATCCCCCTGACCCTCATGTACTGGCTACCTTTTCTACCTCCCCTTGCTCCTGTGGGGTCTTGGGTTATGGCTTTTGGATCTTGCCAGCTTCAGGGTACTGCACTACCTCTTATTTCACTATACTCTGACCACTTTTTGTAAATAATCCTTTATTAAATTCTCTTAAGATTATCCAATTTGAGTTAGCCATATTTTTTTTTTGCCTAGATCTTAACTGACATTAATTAGGGCATTAAACTCAATATTGAAACTCATCTTTTTGAAAATATATTTTTAAAGTTTGCTTTCTTAATCTTAATTATTGTATAGTGACTGAGATAATAGAATCAAGGAAATAATACAAAAAATAACAAGTAACATAAAAAAATGTCAGACACTCTACAAAGCACTCTGCAAAGGACTCCATTTCATTTAAACTTTACTAAAATCTTTTGCAGTATATACTCTTATCATTCCCATTTCACACGTAAAGAAACTGAGTCTGAGAGAGTTTGTGTAGATGGCACGTGGAAAGGTCCAGATTAGCATGCTGCACTTGGGTCCTCTGGCAATTTGGACACAGAGAGTGGGGACCTGGAAAGAAAGGGAAAGAGCCAACTGAATGTGAAAGGTGGAGCTAGAGACCAGCAATGCCAGGAAGGAAAGTTTTTGTGGAAAGAAAGATGAGAATATTAATGCAGAAGAGTGTAAGCAGTGAAAAGAAGTAAAACTGAACAGTTGGAAGACAGCAGTGAGAGAAAAGTATTGAAAAGGAAGGCATGATTGGGAGAGTGAGGGACATTAGGAAGGTTCTGGAAATAACCTCTTCATTTAACCTCCACTGGCAGTTCCTACCTCCTCTTACACAAAACCGAAAAAGCCAGAAAGGAGGCAAAGAGAGACAGGAGATGAGAATGAAAGACAAATGATCAATCAGGATCATTTTTGTGATTAAAAATGTTGGTGTTTTACTTTTATTATTACCATCTAGCCAAACATAGCATGAGCACCCAGTCTTAGTGGAATTTTATTTTTTTAATTTTTAACTTGTTTATTTCCTTTTGTTGAAGTATAGTTGACACACCATGTTACATCAGTTTCTAATGCACAACATAGTGATTCAACAAGTCTCTATGTTCTGTTACACTCACCACAAGAGTAGCTCCATCTGTCATCATCCAACATTATTACAATACCATTGACTATATTCCCTATGCTGTGCCTTTCATCCCCAAGATTTATTTATTCCATAACTAGAAGCCTCCCACCCCACATCACCCATTTTCCCATCTTCCCCATCTCCCTTTCATTTGGCAACCATCAGTGTATTTTCTATGTTTATGGGTCAATTTCAGCTTTGTTTGTTGGCTTATTTTTTTTGTTTGTTTTTTGTTTTTTGTTTTTTTTTTTTAGATTCTACATATTATGTGAAATCATATGGCATTTGTCTTTCTCCATATGACTTATTTCACTTAGGATTACACTTTTGAGGTCAATCATGTTGTCACATATGGCAAGATCTCATCCTTTTTAATGGTTGTATAATATTCATATGTACCTATATAAATATATATAAATATAGAAATATGTATATATATCTATATCTGTATGACATTTTCCTTACCCATTCATCTATCAGTGGATACTTGGGTTGCTTCCATATCTTGGCAATTATAAATAATGCTGCAATAAACATAAATAATGTTGCAATAAACATAAATAAAACTGCAATAAATATAAGGGTGCATATATCTTTTCAAATTAGTGTTTTTATTTTGGTAGGGGGAGGGATTAAATTCCTAGTAGTGGAATTGTTGGATCATACATCATTTTCAATTTTTTTGAGGACCCTCCATACTATTTTCTATAGTGGTTTTACCAGTTTACATTTCCACCAATAGTGTATCAGGGTTCCTTTTTCTCTACATTCTTACCAACACTTGTTATTTCTTATATTTTTTTATTCTAGCCATTCTGACAGGTGTAAAGTGATATTTCATTGTGGTTTTGATTTGGTTTGATGATGACAGATGTCGAGCATCTTTTTCTGTATCTCTTGGCCATCTGTATGCCTTCTTTGAAAAAAAAAAGTCTAATTAGGTCCTCTGCCCATTTTTAATCATATTATTTGTTTTTGGTGTGTGCTCTGTTGTATAGGTTTTTTATATTTTTTGGATATTAACCTCTTAGTACATAATTTGCAAATATCTTCTCCCATTTCAAAGGTTGCTTTCTGTTTTGTTGATGGTTTCTATTATGGTGCAAAGTCTTTTTATTTTGGTGTAGTCCCAATAGTTTATTTTTGCTTTTGTTTCCCTTGCCTGATGAGACATAGCTAGAAAAATGTTGCTATGGCTGATGTCCAAGAGATTACTGCTTATATTTTATTCTAAGAGTTTTATGGTTCATGTCTCACATTTAGGTCTTTAATCCATTTTGAGTTTATTTTTGTGTATGTTTTAAGAAAGTAGTATAGTTTTATTCTTTTGGAATTATCCATCCAGTTTTCCCAGAACTATTTGTTGAAGGGACTGTCTTCCCCATCATATATTCTTGTCTCCTTTGTGGTGGATTAATTGAGTGGATAAACACGGATTTATTTGGGGGATATCTTTTCTGTTCTATTGATTTATGTGTTTATATTTGTGCCAGGGCCACACTATTTTGATTATTGTGGCTTTGTAATATATCTTAAAATCTGGGATTGTGATACCTCCAGCTTTGTTTTTCTTTCTCAAGATTTCTTTGGCTATTCAGAATCTTTTGTAGTTTCATACAAATTTTAGAATCATTTGTCCTAGTAGAGTTTTAAATCAGAGGAATTTCCAGTGGCAAGAGGCATTTCTTAAAAATGAAACAGACACCATCTCAAGCAACTGAATATTCACTTCCAAATTGCATATACTGGTACACAGAAAGTCATGGTGAAAGCAGTTACTGTGAGGGCTGCATTTTGTCCAGTTTTGAACTGGATCATCTGGTAGTTGAGCTTGCTACTGAAGAGAAAGTTTTAAAAATATTTGACAGTTGATGCTTGACATTTTCAAATCAAGAAAGTTTTTATTGTTATGATTTAACATAACTTGAACATTAATGTTATTACTCACTCTTTTGACTTCCACCATTTGTTGTTATGACAGTTTGCTTATTAAGAAAAACTGGCATATAATGAGCCTTTACACAATGTGCCAGGTATTTTTGTTAAAACCATCTGGCAACCCTAGTGCATACCCCATTTGGAGTTGTGCCAGTTACTGATGATGGCAGGAGGCATAACCCACTTGTATTCATCTCTTCAAGTTCTTTTCTCCTTATTTGATCATTTCTATTCATTTCTGTTTCCCCTTATAGCAGAAGCCTTCTGGGTTGCTTATAGAGATGGCTTCAGCATCTCCTCTGCCTTCTCCTTAGATATAAACTACTACCCAAATGTTCATACCCACCACCCCACTAACATTTTCCTTATCAGTGTCACCAGTAATTTGCATTTTGGCCCATCCAGGGGTTACTTTCCATCCCTCATCTCACTTCACTTGACCTATTAGCCATTTGTCAAATGGTACCACTCCCAACTTAAACCCTTTCTCTCTTGGGTCCCAGAATACCATACCTTCTCAATTTCCCTCCCACCTCACTGGCTGCTCCCCTGGATCTCTTTTAGTCATTCTCCTCCTTGCTCTAAATGAAAAATGGTTGAATTCTTCCAAGCTCAGTTCTTGAGTTTGTCCTCACTACCCAGTTCTGTATTTTAAAATGTCATCTCAGGGCGTTTGGGTGGCTCAATCAATTATGTGTCAGAATCCTGATTTCAGCTCAGGTCATGGATTCACAGTTTGTGGGATTGAGCCTCACATCGAGCTCTGTGCTGATAGCATGGAGCCTGCTTGGGGTTCTCTCTCTTTCTATCTCTCTCTCTCTCTCTCTCTCTCTCCTTCTCAAACACTGTTTATCAAAATAAAAAAATAAACTTTAAAAAATGAAATGAAATACAATACAATAAAATGTCATCTCACACCTGTAAGAATGGCGAAAATTAACAACACCAGAAACAACAGGTGTTTGCAAGGATGTGGAGAAAGGGGAACCCTCTTACACTGTTGGTGGGAGTGCAAACTGGTGCAGCCAGTCTAGAAAAACAGTATGGAGTTTCCTCAAAAAGTTAAAAATGGAACTACCCTACAATCTAGCAATTGCACCACTAAGTATTTACCCAAAAGATACCAATATACTGATTCAAAGGGACACATGCACACTTATGTTTATAGTTTATAGCAGCATTATCAACAATAGTCAAATTATGGAAAGAACCCAAATGTCCATCAACTGAGGAATGGACAGAGAAGTTGTAGTATTTATAATAGAATATTACTAAGCCATAAAAAAGAATGAAATCTTGCCATTTGCAATGGCCTGGATGGAGCTAGAGTGTATTATACACTCTATACATAAGTGAAACAAGTCAGTCAGAGAAAAACAAATATCATATGATTTCGCTCATATGTGGAATTTAAGAAATGAAACAGATGAACACAGGGTGAAGAAAGAGAGAGGCAAACCATAAAACATACTTTGAACTAAAGAGAACAAACTGAAGGTTGTTAGAGGGGAGGTGGGCAAAGGGATAGGTTAAATGGGCAATGAGTATTAAGGAGGGTATTTGTTGTGATGAGCACTGGGTGTTACATGCAAGTGATGAATCACTAAATTCTACTCCTAACACTAATATTATACTGTATGTTAACTAACTGGAATTTAAATAAAAACTTGGGGGAAAAAGTCATCTCTAGCCTCAGGGCTCCCAAATAGACATCCTCATCTCCAACTTCTGCCCTCAGCACTAGACTTCTATACCCAGCTGTCCACTCTGCATTTTTCCCCTTGGAACTTGAATAGGCATCTCAAATTCTTCATGTTCCATCCTCAAACTGTTGATCTACCCCACTAATCATTCCTTTCTCAGTCTTCCCCTTCCCAGGAAATGGTATCAAAAATCTAAGAATCATTCCTAATCCTTTCTTTCATACCTTAATAGAATCCATTCACAAATTCTGACAGCCTCACCTTCTAATACATCTTGAATCCAGTCACTTCCCCTCCAAGCTACTGCTACCAGATGCATTTATTAATGTCCCTTGCTTGGATTACAGCTGATTTCCTGCTTTGATTACAATATCTTCACCTAATAGCAGCTAGAATATGCCACTTCTTTTCTCAAAATCATCCAACAGCTTCTATTGCGCTAAAAGATAATTCTGAGGTCTTTATCATGCTTTGAAGTATCCTTCAATGTTCTTGTCCTGCCTACCTTTCCTACCTCATTTTTGGTCACTACCCCCTTATTCCATTCCTGTCACATTGGTTTTTTCACCAATAGTTGAAAATGTCAAGCTTATTCCCAATTCTGGGTATTCTCTCTTCCTGCTTTTTCTGCCTGAAAATCTCTTCATCTTGATAGTTTCATGGCTGCCTCTCACATTTATTCAAGTCTTTCCTCCTCAAATTTTAACTCCTCTGACCACCTTATCTAAAATACAGTTTCATCTTTTGTCAAACCTGTGCTGTGTAGTCCTCTAACTTGCTTCATTATTTTTTTTTAGCACTTACAATGATCTGATATTATGTTATATATGTTTGTTAGTTTATCGCCTCTCTCCTATACTAAAACATAGCTTTATGAGGACAAGGACTTTGCTGTTTTCATTGCTAAGACCCTGTTACTGATACCTATTCATGGTATAGAATAGAGCATCAAAAAGAAGAAATACTGCTATTTTTTGAAACACATGTCAAGATATCAAGGGGGAACTGTGAGATAGAGATAATATCCTTTTATAACAGATCTTTTTTTGCACCAGAATCTAATCAAATTTTAGGCATTTTATTTGTTCATTATAATAAATAAATAGACTAAAAAGCAGAACATGTTCTCTAAATGTGGGCTTGATAAAATAATTCTGGGACTTGCTGGAGAGGATCCATTCTTCACTCCTCAGTGAAATATTTCAAAGTTGGGGATATGCAGAGTGGTTGGTATGATGGAGATTAGTAGCTCTTGTGGGAAAATGGTACCAGGCATGAAGCAGCAAATTTACCAGTTACAGAGAGCCATCATTGGCTCCAGGAAGGTGAAATTTGCTCTGGGAGCCAGCCAGAGATAGGATGATGCTTGAGGGGTTAGGTTTTGGATTTATCACTCACTACCATTACTAGGACCCATGTCCACCTTCATTCAACTCTGCCAAGTTGATGATGCTGAGAACATGGAGTCTCCAAATAAAATTTTATAATGGCATGCCATTAACATATAAGGCCAGAACAAATTTGCTTAACACCCTTGGGGTAAAATGCATTTTCCCAGATGTGGTACCCTTCAAAATCCCAAGTTGCAAGGAGAGAAGGGGAAAGCTCATGCAGTGGTTAAGGAACTTTATGCAGCATCAGACAACTGTGGGTCCCCATTGTGTTCCAGTATTATCTGGGTGAATGTAAAGTGATGGTAATTTGCTTCTTTTTTTCTTCTCTGTAATTCAAAGAACACATCCTAGAGCCAGACAAATGCATTATGCATCTCTTAAAATGAGCTACTGAAAATAACTCAGTGAGTAACCAAACAAAGAAAGTAAAGATTGTTAAGAATTCTCTTTTTTTCTTTCCACACAAGTGCAATTTTTAAAAAGGGGAAAAATAAAATTGGCAGCTTTTTTCCACTGGATAATTAAAAATAGTTATTTAAATGGCATGGGACAATATTTAGAAATAGTTATAGGATGAAGGAACATGACAGAACTGAATGAATACCCACACATCTTTATAACATAATCTAAACCTCACATGAATGCTTTAAAAGGCATTTATTTCATGGGCAAAACTCTAAATCGCCCTGATCTGTACTTACCCATGCATTAAAATTATAATGAAATAGAATTCTCAGAAGTTGGGTTGGTCTCATTGAACACCTTGGTAAACAGAATCCTTTTTTTTAATTTCTTTCATTTCTATTTTATCTTTTCATTTCCTTTTACAGTGTGGTGATCACTATAAAAAAAAAATTAATGTACTTAGAGTAAGTAGTTCTAGTGACCAGGAATTGATTCTGTGACAGTTCAGGATCTTGTAATGCCCCAGGGTTATCACTGCTCCTCTTCTCTCTGTGCAGTAATTATCCATGAATGTGTGAAGGTGGAAGGTGTAGGACATAAAACCAAATGACTATTGAACTTACGGACATCAGTTCCTCATAGGAACTGTTTTTCTTAGCATTTATCTGTTTCTCAGGTGAGCCAGATAATAAAATCATTTTCTCTGAAGTACTGCTTTCTATTCTTGTAGGTGTTTACTCACTGCTCCTGCTCATCCTACCCTGTCCTGGGACACTTGTAATAACTACCTGTCACAAATATCTTCCCAACCCCATGTATTTGTCTTTATTTATCCTTCACACCATGAGAGACTCAGCCAAACGTATAGGACATCCATCTCAGTCTGAGTCCCTGGTTTCAAAAACCATTTGCTCTACTTGGAAATCAGTTTAATTGGACTGCAGGAAAAAAACGTATTTAATCCCATTTATTATGTAATATGTCAAATCTTACCAGAAAATTAATAAATTGTTTGTTGAGCTGCTGTTTGCTATGGGTTATTAATAAAGAGTCATTAGTATTCTCTCGTCATGGTGTAGATTTACAAATAGAGCCACAGTTCTGTTGTGCTTTAGGTCCGAAAGTCCTTTTGAGAGAAGGCTGCACTTGTCTGTACTTTTCAGATGGTGCAGGTGATGCACTGCACTGTCTGTACTTTTCAGGATGGTGATCAGCAAGGCAAGCAGAGCCGAGAGTGCTCCAAATCTAGAGAAAGCCACTCTATCATGATAATCTTTGGTTTTGCTCTTGGTTTGATAAGGCTGTCAGAATGGCCTGGTGAAATGAGACTTCTATATAGTAACGTTACCATGGGTCCTGCTATCACTAGTGGGTCTAATCTGGAGACAGCTTCCTCTTGATCTTCAATGATCTCCCTTAAACAGTTGGTTACTGTGACATGCCAGCACCTAGATTATGTCTCCATGTTCAGGATTTTGTTGCTTATTCTTTAGTTGTCATATCCAAATAATCATTGTCAAGACTCATGTCAAGCAGCTTTTCTCATTATGTTTTCATTTAGGAGTTTCACGGTTTCAGGTCTGACATTTAAGTCTTTAATCTGTTTTTAGTAAATTTTGTAAGTGGTGGGAGACAGGGGTCAATTTTCATTTTTTTGCATATGAATGTCCAATTTTCCCAGCGCCATTTATTGAAGAGACTTCCTTTTCTCCAGTGAGTATTCTGGGCTCCCTTATCAAATATTAGTTGACCATATACACATGGGCTTACTTTTGGGCTCTTGATTTTTTCCCATTGATCTATGTATCTGATTTTATGCCAACATCACACTGTTTTAATTATCATAGTTTTTTAATATAGTGAGAAATCAAAGTGTGATTCATCCCACTTTGTTCTTTATGAGGATTGTTTTACCTATTTGGGGGTCTCTCTGGTTTCAAATGAATTTTGAATAGTTTTTTTTTCTATTTCTGCAAAAATGCCATTGGTATTTTGATAAGGATTGCATTAAATTTATAGATGATGTTGGATAGTATGGGCATTTTGACAGTATTAATTCTTCCAATCCATGAATGTGTAATACAGTTCCATTGATTTGCATCTTCTTCAATTACTTTCATCAACATCTTACAGTTTTCAGTATAGACTTATTCCTAAATATTTTATTGTTTTTGATGCTATCATAATGAGATAGTTTTCCTTTTTTTCTTTTTTAGTTAATTTGCTGTTAGTGTATAGAAACACAACTAATTTTTACAGGTTAATTTAATAATATTAACTTATATAGAAATTTGATCCTGCAACTTTACTTAATTAATTGATTAAATATAACAATTTTTGGTGAATTCCTTTAGCATTTTCCATGTCTTCTACTAATAGAAACAGTTTTATGTCTTTCTTTTCTATTTGGATACCTATTATTTCTTATTTCCCCCCACCTGATTTCTCCAACTAGGAATTTTACTACTCTGTTGAATAAGAGTGGTTAGAGTGGGCATTCTTGTCTTATTCCTTAACTTAAAGGAAAAGTTTGCAGTCTTTCAACATTAAGTATGATGTTAGGTGTTGGCTTGTCATACATAACCTTTATTATATTGAGGTACATTCTTTGTATACCCAGAATTGTTGAGAGTTTTTATCATAAATGGGTGTTGACTTTTGTCAAATGTTTTTTTCTGCATCTATTGAGTAATCATATAATTTTTATCTTTCATTCTATTGTGATGTATTACATTTATTATTTTTAATGTATTGAACCATCTTTGCATCACATGGATGAATCCTAATCAAACATGATATATAATCTTTTTAACATACTGTTGAATTTAGCTTGCTAGTATTTTGTTGATAATTTTGCACCTATATTCATCTGGGATATTGATCTGTAATTTTCTTGTACTGTCCTTATCAGGCTTTGGTATCAGTGTAATTCAGTCCTCATAAAATGAATTTGAGAGTGTTTTCTTCTCTTTTTCTTCTTCCTCCTTCTCCTCCTCCTCTTCTGTCCCCTCCTACTACTTTCTCCTCTGCCCCTCCCACTCTTACCTATTCCTCTTCCCTGTCTTCTTCTTCTTCTTCTTCTTCTGCTTCTGCTGCTGCTGCTTCTGCTTCTTCTGCTTCTCCTTCTCCTCTTTCTGGAAGAGTTTGAGAAGGATTAGAAGGATTAGCATTAACTTTTTTTTTTTTAAGTTTGGTAGAAACCATCTGGCCCTGAGATTTTCTGTGTTGGGAGGTTCTTGATTACTGATTCAACCTACTCTTCTTATTATCGGTCTATTCAAATTTTCTATATTTTTATGATTCAGTCTTGATAGGTTGTATTTTTCTAGGAATTTATCCATTTCTTTGAGATTGCCCAATATGTTGGAGTACAATTATTTATATTAGTCTCTTATGATCTTTTCTGGGGTATTAGTTTTGATATCTCCTCTGTCATTTATCATTTTATTTTGGGAGGTCTTCCTTTTTTTGGTTATTGTAGCTAAAGGTTAGTTTATTTTGTTTATCTTTTCAAAGAACCAATAAATTTTGTCTATCTTATTTTTTCTTGCTTTTTAAAAATATATATTTGTGCTCTAATCTTTATTATTCCCTTCCTTCTGCTAACTTTTGGCTTGCTTTATTCTTCCTTTTCTTAGTTTCTTGAGGTGTAAGGAGAGTTTATTTGAGATCCTTTTTGTTTCTTAATGTGTTCATCATTATAAATATCTCCCTTTAGAACTGCTTTTGGTGCTTTTCATAAGTTTTAGTATATTGTGTTTTCATTTTGTTTGTCTTAAGATGTGTTTTTATTTTCCATTTGATTTTTTATTGATCCATTGGTTGCTCAGTAACGCATTGTTTAAATTCCATATATTGTGAATTTTCTTGTTTTCCTGCTATTATTGATTTCTAGTTTCATACCACTGTGGTCAGAAAAGATATCCAATACTAATTTAATCTTCTTAAATTTGCTAAGACTAGTTTTGTGGCCTATCATGTGATTTATCTTGAAGAATGTTTCATGCGTGCTTTAGAAGAATGTGCATATTGCTTTTGTAGGATGGATTATTCTTTATATGTCTATTAGGTCCATTTGGTCTATAGCTTTGTTAAAATTCACTGTTTCCTTATTGATTCTCTGTTGGGTGATCCAACCAATTGTTGATAGTGGGGTATTAACGTTCCCAGTTACTATTGTACTGATATTTATTTCTTCTTTTAGTTCTGTTGATGTCTGCTTTATATATTTAAGTGCTCCAATAAGTTGGGTGCATAAATATTCACATTTGTTGTATCTTTTTCTTTTTTAATTGTTGTATCTTCTTGATGGATTGACCCCTTTATCATAATGTAATGACCTTATTTGACTTTTTTTTTATCATTTTTTAGCTTAAAGTTTATCTTCTCTGGAAAAAATATATAGCTATACTTCCTTCACTTCACTCTTAGTATATGTGTGCCATTAAAGCTACATCAATTCTCTTACAGGCAGCATATCATTGGATCTTTATTTTCATCCATCTAGCCATTCTATGTGTTGTAATTTGAGGTATTAACTCATTTATGCTTAAAGTAAATATTAATAAAGACCTATTATTTCCCTTCTGTTAATTGTATTATGATTGATTTCCAGATCCTCTATTCCTTGCTTCTTATCTTGCTCTTCTCTTTTGTGATGTGATGACTTTTTGTAGTTGAATGCTTTTTCCTTCATGCTTATATAAAAAAATATTACTTTATAACATCCTATTTTAAGCTGATAACAACATAACTTTGAAAGCATGTATAAATGTTATACCTTTAGCTCTTATCCCCTCAAATTTTAGATTATTGGTGTTACATATTTTAAAAAATGATGTTATGTATTTTAATTTACATATTTTTATATTGTGCATCCAGTAACAAATTATTATATTTATGGTTATTTTTAATATGTTTGTATTTTAACTTTTAAACTAGAGTTGTAAGTGAATTATACATCATCATTACAATATTAGAGATACTGACTTAGACTGTATATTTATTATTACTAGCAATTTTTACACTACATTCATATGTTTTTACCATATTAACTAGCATCCTCTTATTTACACTGAAGAATTTCCTTTAAAATTTCTTATATGGCAAGTATAGTGGTTTGATAACTCCCTCAGTTCTCCTTCATTTGTTGTTTGTTCAGCTCTCCTTCATTTATAAAGGACAGCTTTTGTTGGGTATAGCATCCTTGGTTGACAGTTTTTCTTTTACTATTTTGAGTATATCATCTCATTGTCTCTTGGCCTACAAAGTTTCTAATGAGAAATCTGCTTGTAGTCTTATGGGTCTTCCCTTATATGTGATGTGTTGTTTTTCTTTTGTTTCTTGGTTCTGTGGCCAGACTGAACCACTGGGCTATATACAGCTGTCTGGTGCCAGGTTTTCTGCTTGGGCAGAGCTGGGGGCTGTAAGATGCAGCAGATGGGGCTAAAAATTAGCTTTCCTGCCCCAAGCAGTGCAGCAAAATAGGCTCTAAGCCAGAAAAGTCATTCTTTGGGGTCCCAAATTAGAAAGAAGTCCATACTGAGGTCCCTGGCCAGATGGAACCACTGGTTTGTCTCTGCAGCTAGGCAAAACAATAGGCTGGGATTTCTACTTGGGTGTTATTGCAAGGAAGAACTTGATCTGCCAAGATCCTAGTGATGGTTGCTGTAAGGTCTGCTCTCCATCTCTATTCCAATTTGATCTTCAGTAGTTAAGGCCTATAGGTTTTCCAGCAATCCCTGTGGGGTGGGACCTAAATGGGCCTCTTGAGAAGCAACCCACAATGCTGGGAGAGTTGGATAGTCACCTTGGGCTCTCTTTTTCTTACTAGAGAAAGTTTACAAGGGCCCATTTGATGTCATACTGTGCCAATCTGGGGGATGAACGGTGAGGGCATAGTGCAGCTGTTTCTCTTAACCTTCTAATGTAGTCCTCCTCAGTGTCTGTGATTCATGGCAGTGCTTCATCCTCATCTCCTTATTCTGAGATTTTCACAGTGTTCTTTTATCTATGGTTAGTTGCCAGTCAGTTTTGTGAAGGGGACTGAAGTCAGGAATAATGTATGTTGCCACCTTGATAATATTACTCTTGACAATAATTTCTGATGAAAATGTTTAGTTGAAATTCAATTTTGCTAAAATTTATTAAGCTCCCAGTCTGCAAAATAGCCAGGCATGGATGAAAGGGCATGGAGTTGGAAGTTGAACAGAACCTGAGTGATCTCATACTGGGATTGACAAGGATTGAGTGAAATATCTTACCAATGTCAGCTGTCATAAAGGAAGTGCAAGGAGGAAAGGGACTTTAAGTTACCTTAGTACCTTGGCACCTAGAGCAGTTCTTGGCATAGAGTAGGAACTCAGTAAATGCTTCTTCCACCATTACTATGTGCCATCTATTGTGTTACATGTAGTAGGTTCAACTGCATGTTAGAAGTAGCCCCCATCTGCAGACCAAGCAATGGCATGCCTGTCAATCTTCTGAGGCTTTGGGAGGCTCTGAAATGCTTGCCACAAATACTGTTCTCTTCTGCTCGGGCTTGATGCTTATTCTTGGGTGCCATACTCTGTAGAATGATCCCATTTCCCTGGGCAGCAGCACATCAGGTAAGGAGTAGGTGCCTGGCCCACCTAGAACATGCTCAGTGACCTAAGAATTGTTCAGCTTCATTAGTTCTGCCCAACCTGTCTCTTTATGGTATAGCAGGGGTCTGAAAATATTTAAATAGAAGATAGTAAATATTTTAGGTCCATATAATATACTCAAACTTGAGTTTAGGTACTTATGTAACAAGAAAGGAAACCCCTGCCCTGCTCTGCATAGCATGCCTGATGGATGGGTGGGCCATCTGGGGAATGAGCAGCATTGGTCCCAGTGCCTGGCAGTCTGGAGAGGAGCAGAGATAAGAGGGAGGTGGTGGCAGTGGTCAATTTCATTTTTTACCACTATGACACCCAGATCTGTCAGGACTCCTCCGAATGTCCTGACAGACATTCGGCATCTCACCATGGGCAATATGGCTGGAGACAAGTGACTCCCTAAATCACTGCCTCCAGCTGGAAACACCACCTCTTGGTGTCTGGCAGTTGCCAACAGTGGAGTCCCAGAGTATAGGCAGAAATGGGTGCAGTAAGCTGGAGCTTGGTGCACAGAGGGAGTGCCAGATAGAGCATGCCAGTGGTGGTATAAAAGCAGGTGTGGCTGGATTTGGCCTGCAGAGTGTATTTTGTCAACTTCTGCATTAGACGGTTGCTGGCAGAATCATCAGATCCTATTTCTTGGGGGAATATGAACTTGAGGCATAAGAAGGGAGTTCATTATTTGGTCTCCTTAAAACAGAGAGTCACCAGGATAGAGAAGCAGTGGTTTAAGCACCATAACTCCTGCTGCTGAGAGTGTATCAGGAAAACTTGCTCCCCAGTGACCTTCCCTTCCTGCACAGCATTCCAGTCTCATGGTGGGTTGGGGTGGGATAGCATTGTCTGGCTGGGAAATAGTTGAGCTTATGTTCCTGGAAACCTTGGTTCTTTTTGCGTCTTTGCAAGAGCTGAAATCACTTCTGTCTTCTTTTCAGCCTAAAATACCTTAATCAAAACAAAGCATTTGCCCTTCCATGGAACAGTGAATATCAGGTTATCTTTCCGTTCTCTTACTTCCAGAGATCATTGACCCCTGAGCTCTGAGGAGTGATACCTTTTTTTAAAATATAGCTTATTGTAAAATTTGTTTCCATACAACACCCAGGGCTCATCCTGAGGAGTGATACCTTTATCAGAACTCTTGAAACAAGGCATCTCCTTCATGGCACTTGTACTTTCTTCCCTACCTGAAGGTTAGATGTATTTCCGGATCGAAATGATTCATCTCTATTTCATCTGACAGAATTTGATGAATTGATGATTTATAAGCCAACGGAATAAGACTAAGCCATTTATTCTGTACTGTAATAACCATTGACTTGGTATTTAAATGTGAATAACTATACCAAAGCAGGCATTTATTATTTTATTATTATTATTTTTTATTATTTTATTTTTTAGTTAAAAGTTTCCAAGAAAAAAGTGTCTAGGGAATTTTTTTTTATCACAGGCTATTAGATATAACATGTAACACAGCAGATTGCTGCCTTAACATAGTAACACAAATGCCCCTGAAGTTCCCTAACACCATGTGGAGTTTCTGTGACTTACCAAGTAATAAGAAGATTCAGTACAGCTATCTCTTCATATTCTTTTGGGAACAAGTGATCTGGATGTATCCTCATCATGCATAAATACAGATCCAATTTGACAATTTAACATGAGTGATCAGGCCTTGGAGAGACAAATCACTTAACTAGAGGCATAGGAAATTGATGAATAAAATATTACATTAAAATTTCATAATTAGCAAAGTAACTGCCAACTGGACAAAAGTGCTCTTGCTCTCACGTTCCTCAATCCCTCCAAGGTGCACCACAGGAGTGCCAGAATACTGGGGTGCTGGGTCAGGGGCCCTGAACAACGCTGACCACATACTGAGAAGTTCCCACCACTTGCCTTTGCAGTTTCTAGGCTTTGGTACTCTACCTGTATTTCCAAAATCATCCCAGAAAAGTTCAATGAGTTGTGTCACAACCTCTCATATATTTGTTAAATTTATCCCCTTTTTAGGAAATTAGAAAGATAATTTCCAATTATCTTTGTGGGAGGAAACTCCTGCCTGGTAGTCAGGGAAGGAGCAGGGCTAAGAGGGAGGTGAGGTGGTGGCAGTAGTCAGTTTCATTTTTTACCACTGTGACACCCAGATCTGGCAGGACTGTGGGACTTAAAATTTTGTTTCTGGGGCATCCCAGAATCTTTGATGAAAGCCGTCACCCCACACAAGCTGGTGTCATCCTGGGTTGTGTTGGTGTACAATTGCTGAGTGGCCCGGTGCCTGATGGTCATCTATGGACCCCACCACGGGTCTCAGCTCTTTCCGTTACAAAATATAATTTATCATTGGTAAAGAATCCATAAACTAAATCACTTTCATATTAAAATTTTAATAATTTACTTTATCAGTTTAAGCTGAAGTGAAATATTGAAATGGCAATGCTTCGTTTTGAATATTGGCAATTTAGAATGGATAACATAGTTGTTCATATGGTTAGTTTATCAGTAAAAACAATGCTGCTGATCATAATATTTCTGTTCTTTTCAAGTCTTGTCCCAGGTCACTTGCTCTAATGCTGGAAACAGGAAGTAGAGTCAGCATTTAGCTTTGGTTAATGCCTTGCACGTAATATGACTAGATACCATTTAATGAGCGTTTACCTGTGATTTAACAGTTTCCGTACTTTATTTCACATTATCATTGCAATATTCCTGTGAGCTGGGAACCATGAATGTAAGCTCCATTGAGCAAGGATTTTTTTTTTTTTGCCAACAGAAAAGGCCAAGCTGACTGCTTAGCTTATGTGGGATGTCCCATATAATTTTGCTGAGTAAACGAACCATCTCAAGGAAAGCAAGGCTTACACAGTTTAAACCATCAATGGTCCATCAACGAGTAAGTGCTAGAACTGAGTCCAAATGTAGATGCAAGTCCTTAACTACCAGGCAATGCTTCTTCCTTGCTAACTGAAAAAGTAGAATAGGGACCTTACGTTTCGCTTCTGTAGTGCCCTTATTCCCTGGGCCTTTTGTGTTGTCCTGTCTTTTGGTCACATATTGATTAGGTCAGCTGTGGTCACCTGAGGTGAAAAAGCTGGGTGGGGGGAGGTAAGCAACAGTCAACAGCCGGGGTGGTGCATGCACAAGGAAGCAACTGGGGAAAGGGGACTGCAGCTACATAGGAAGATAAGAGTCTGACATAATAATACAGATGACAGCAGATAATAAACAATAAAATTCTCACTTGCTTTCTCTGCCCCTTATACTTAGTGTTCCCCAGTCTTTTGATTTTCAAACCATCAACTCTCCCTGTGTGACTACACTCACTGACCTGGTTTCCAGTTCTTCCTACATGCTAACAACTCCTAAATCTGTGTCTCCAGATCTCTTCCTGGAAGCATAGACTTATATTTCTAAATATGTAGGAGGGGACTAAAAATATTTATTTGAATGATCTGTAGTCATGGCAACTCATCCTATCTCCTGTTGAATTTATTATATCAGGTCTCTTTACATCCCATTCCCCAAGCTTATCCCCATCCTACACTCCTAATTGACTTGTCCCAACTGTATCTCTCCATGCTTCCAAGATAAAAGCTCACAGTTACCCTTATCAATCCTCCACCCACCCAAATAGTTGCCAATTTATGATTATGTCACCTTCTAATATTGCCCCCACTTCTATCTCTCCAGGGCCACTGACTAATTAAGGTTGCATGCATCTCCTGCAGATCTACTGCACACTCCTAAGGGTGCATCTGCCACTAACACTCCATGCCCTTGCCCAACCTCCATGTACCATTCGTCTAAAGCCATCTGACCATGCTATGACACTTGGAAGGATCTCTCTGGACTCCACATTTCCTGAATGACAGAGTCCAACTTACTAGACTCACCTTTGGGAGTCCTCACAAAGGCCCCAGTACATCCCACTGGCCTCAAATCCTACATCCAGGCTCCATGGACCCTGACTTGGGGTTGCTCTGGACTGTGGGTGTCAAATGCTCTGGTGTCTTTCATGCCTTTGCCATTCTTTCCACAAGATTCCACTCAAAATGTCACCTCTTCAGTGAAGCTTTTTTTTCAACTTCTCTAAGTAGACATAACCATTATTTCCACTGTTTCCTAAAATTCCTTTTAATACATTTTTAAGTTATTAATGTTATTAGGACCATGTATGAGTCAGCCATTTTTTTAACCTTTTTTTTTCTTTCTCTTGGTTTGGCATGGTTAAATATTTTGTATTGAATGTTAGACATTGTATAACTTTATAAGTTGTGGAGGCTCTGATGATGTTATTTTATTCCAGAGGGGATCCTTTCTTTTTATCTAGAAGGCAGACAGATTAGGGATAGGTGATCTTATTCTAAGCAAGAACTAATCTGACTAGAACTGGGTTATAGTTTTGTGAGGCCATATGTACCTCTAGTTCATCCATGTCTTGTCCAGAGGTTCCATCTGGGATTCTGAGGTGTCTGCTAGGACTTCTTCTCTTTGATGAGATCCCTCTAAGTCCACTTAGACAGCAAAAAACTTTATTCTTCTTATCAGCAGCTTTTGCCTATTTTTTGAATCCTCTTGACCTTTGCAATTCCAGATGCTCCCCCAAAGCACATGGCTCAAGGGGAATGAACTGAGAGCAGGGAAACTTTCCATGACCTCTCTTATCACTTGGATTTGGATCCCCAAGTTTTCTTGGGAGCCTAAAATTTGCAAATCTCATATTTGTATCTTTTCTGTTTCATGAATTTACCAAAAGTTCCACTGGTTGCTTTTCCTCCTGGCAGTGGCCATGTGCCCAGCCCTCTGCTGCATGCTCAGCCTCCCACAGTCCCCTAAGAATCAGAAATGCCCCCAGAGAAGAAAAGAACAGCTGCAGAACTTAGGCTCACCTTCCTGAGATTCCTTCTTACAGGACTTGGCAACTTAGTCCTTCTCATCTCATCTAGTCATCCATAATTTCAGCTAACTTTTTTCTTCTTTCTTTTTTTTTGTATTATATCCAGTTTTTCTTAGTTCTTTTTAGTGGGAGTACTGGTCTCCTGCAACTGCTTCATCATGGCCAGAAATGGAATTTGAAATCAGTTGTTTTAAAACTATAATATTTCAAATCAGAATGTGCTATATTTTGTAAGTTACTTTGGAAAGAATCTACTACCTGGTTTTATAGACTGAAGTTCTCTCTTCATAAATCTGTAATGGGTAACTGCTAAGAAACGAGATGAATGGTCACAACTATGTGGTTCTTTATGCTGTATTATATTTTATATTAATCTGGAAGTCTTTTGTGATTTCACAGCATGTTAAATTTCCCAGGAGGCACAGAAACAAGCCAAGCAAATAAGCCTACTGAAGCTCAGTTTGTATACTTATATCCATTGTATCACAGGGCCATAAGCATAGTCATGCCTAGCAAAATTTTATAGCAAGCACACATACTTTTATATTAGCATTGGAAATAAAATTCAAACAGTATAAAATTACAGTATGGACATAATTGTTGGGAATTCAACTTTAAAATTTATCAATCAAATGAGACAAGAGTCTAGTTATTCTGTTTTAAAGCAGTGCTCATTATACTACTCTAAAGGAAATGGTATCTGGTTTTCTGGGATAAAACTCAGAAGATCTGGATTTCTGACCTCATTATTTGGCTCTAAGAGAGTAGAATTTTCCCTAGGTCCATTTCTCCTTTGTAAAATGAGCCAATATTATTTATATTACTCTCATCATGTGGCTGGCTGTTTAGAGAAAAAAATTAGGTCATATATAAAAGTGCTATGAAAGTTAAATGCATCTATAATTATGTGTTATCATTAGTTTTTTAAGCTTTTGAGGGATTGGCAACATCTGGGTAGGAAATTGAGACAAACTCACACCTGGGTATCTGACTCCAGAAATGGCTTTTCAGAAAAAATCAAGTTGAGGTACAAAGCAAAATGAGGTTCCCAAGTTTAGTCTTAATGTAGTGTAGGCAGCCACATATCTGTTCTGATTTCAGAGTAGCCAAGATTATTTCTGCTTCCAATCATGGTCCTCTTCCCTCTCTTCTTGCTCCCAGCCTCCCCAAACACATGCATGCCGCAATATGTGCACACATATGCATGCATGTGCACATGAGCGGGACACACACACACACACACACACACTGAAACTCATCACTTGCCCTACTATAAGACCAGGGCCAACCCCAGTTGTGTGGAGGTCAGGGAGGAGAAAAAGCACCTGGATAGGATTACTTTAGCCCTGTCTGGAGGTCATGAAGAAAAAAATACCAGGCACTCTATTGGATGTTTCCTCTGAGCCAGGTTCTCTGTTGAGTTCTTTTTACAGAGATCACTTAATCTTCATAGTAACCCACGATCTTCCTTCTAGACTACAGGTATAAATTTCTGTCATTTAAGCCCTCAAGTCTGTGGTACTGTTATGGCAGCCCTTGCAAACTAATATGCCATATTGCCTTGCAGAAAATGTGGCTCGATTCTGAGCAATAGAAAGAGACACTTGCCATTGTCTTTTAGACTCTTTTCTGGTACTACTTATAAATATTGGAAAACTATTTCTTCATTTTAATGTAAATTTTGAGTAGACACCTCTATTCAAGTTTTATAACCAGAAGAAACTAATTTTTAAAAATTTTATGCATGCTTTGTGAACTAGCTTGGGTTTTATTGGTAATCCCTTTTTTGTTTCTTTTAATTTGGTCCTCTAACTTGGAAATCAATGGGGAAAGTTAACAGGGGAATCTTCTTGGTTCTTCTCTAATTGTTACCATGATTTAAGATTTGTTTTATTTTGATCTACTTACTGTTCTTTTAGTTTTCCCCAATAAAAATTCAACAACAACATAGTGATGCAAAATCATAATATTGAGTAGCCATTCATCGTGTCAAGAACTTAAAATACATGACTTCATTTTTAAATAAAACACATTTTTAAAATTGTTTTCAATTTACAGAAAAATTGTGAAAATAGCACAGAAAGTTCCCATATACCCATCTTCCACTCTCCTGTTAATAAGTTTTACATTGTGATGAACATTCGTTACAATGAATAAACTGATAGTCATACATTACTATTAACTAAAGTCTATACTCTTTTATAATATTGTTAGTTTTTCCCCAATGTGCTTTTTCTCTCCCAGGATCCCAGCCAGGACTGTATTTATTCATCATGTCTCCTTAAGCTCCTCCAGGTTGTAACAGTTGCTTAGACTCTCCTGGTTGATGACTTGATGGGAGTGTTTTTAGGAGTGTTGGTCAGATATCTTGCAGAATATCCTTCCATTGGAATTTGATGTTTTTCTCATAATTAGTCTGAGGTTATGAGTCTTTGGAAGGAGTACCATAGGAGTAGAGTGCCATTTTCATTACATCATGTCAAGAGTACTTACTATCAATATGATTTATCACAGTTGATGTTGACCTTGAACATCTGGCTGAGGTGTGTCTGTCAGATTTTTCCACTGTAGAGTTACTGCCATCCCCCATCTTCCATACTGTCCTCTTCAGCAGAAAGTAACTATGTGCAGTCTATACTTAAGGTGTATTATCTTTATTATTATTATTATTATTATTATTGTTGTTATTTTAGAGAGAGAGAGAGTGCAAGCAGGGGAGAGGGACAGAGAATCTTAAGCAGTCCATGCTCACAGAGCCCAACACGGGGCTCAATCCCATGACTCTGGGATCATGACCTGAGCCAAAATAAGATTCAGATGCTCAACCAAGTGAGCCACTCAGGTACCCCAGGAGTATTTATCTTTCTGTTTTTGGTTTTGTGCATGTCCTTTCTTTCTGCCACCACAAGATGTTCCAGGTTCTTCTTGAGTATTTTCTGCTCTAGTCCTAGAATCTACCGTTGCTCCAAATGATCCTTGTTTTCTTTTTATTGGAAAATAGTACTAGAAACTAAAAATTTGGGTTCTATCTATGCTGCTACTAGTGGGGACTCATTGCTTCTAAGCCCTCTCAACTGTCAGAGGAAGGGAATAAACTTGTGAATACTAATCCCTGTATGTACATATACCTCTAACTATTTCTGTAGGTAACCATCTTATCTATATTAAGCTAAACATGAGTTAATAAGTTATCTCCAGCTCCAAATCCATTACCACATGGATCTCCTTTCTTTGATATCCATAAATAACATCAGCCATCCCCTTATTTAACTGTTCAATTCCAGATTACACACATACCAGTATCAGAATTGTTAACCTGTATTTGTGGGGAAAACTTTATCATCTGGAGGACAATGCTTATGCACAGTTCCTTTGGCCTTTGGTGTTACGGATTCTGCTCCTCTCTCCAAGTTACTCAGGTCAGCACCTCTCCCCCGTCCCTTTCGGCAAGGTTGTCACACATTAGAAACTCAGTTAGACAGTTTTATCACATTCTGCATTCCATCCTGGCACCCTATAATTTCATTTCCATCTTCACAGTAAATCTCTGAAGTAGGAATTTTAATTATCCTCATTTTGCAGATGAGGAAATTGGAGCACAGAAACCTGCTCAAGGTTTCACAGCTAGTAATTAGCCTGGAGGTTAAATTTCAGGTCAGATTTGTCTTTCTAATTTGAAAATTAATATTCTCCTTAAGAAGGTAAGCACACTACTTCTTCTAAAAAGCAAACCCGAATATGTACTTGTTTATGAAAGGAAGGCTGGAGGTAAAGATATAGTGCTGCAGGTGGAGGGCCACACCCAAAGACCACCTGGGCCATTTGTATCATGTCTTAGAGTTCAGCCCCACACACATGACTGAACACTGGAAGAATTCATCTCAGGGCTTCCCAATATTTCTATATCAAGTAAGGATCTGAGATAATGCCTTTCTCTGATGTGTTAGGGTTCTTCAGAGAAACAGAATTAATAGAATATGCATATATACGCATATACATGAAATTTGTTTATTATGCGTAAGATAATGCCTTTCTCTGATGTGTTAGGGTTCTTCAGAGAAACAGAATTAATAGGACACGCATATATACGCATATACATGAAATTTGTTTATTATGTGTAACGAATTGGCTCATGTACCTATGATGTCCAGGAAGTCCAAAATCTGTGTGGACTGGCAGGCCACAGACCCAGGAGAGCCCATGGTGCAGATGAAGCCCCAAGGCAGTATGCTAAAGAATTCCATCATGCTCAGGGAAGCAGGTTTTTGTTCTATTCAGGTCTTCAACTGACTGAATGAGACCCACTCACATTATGGAAGGCAATCTGCCTTACCCAAAGTTCACCCATTTAAATGTTAATCTAATCCATAAACACTCTCCAAGTTGACACATAAAATTAACTATTAAACTTGAGATGGCTGCACAAAGTTTGTTCTTTCTCTTAAGACTGGGGGAAAATTAGGAAAAAGAATGCTCTTTATGAACTACGAGCATATAGGTTTCATTTTAGTAGCATTAGTACACCTTTAATCAGATTCTTTAGAGGACCTTGCATAGCTTTGGGCCAGTGTTTGCTAGAATTAGATGCTTATGTGAAGGAAGACAGCACTTTTCAAAGAAATGAGCAACTTTCCTGTCATGCCTAAGCAGCTGTGGCTTCTATTCTTAGCAGACAAGGGGATAATTTACTAAACAAAATATACTGAGGCATGAAAGCATCCACGCTTGACAAGGTGAAGCATTATTGCAATGACAACTTTATTGCTTTTTATCCCTCACCCTAACATGAGTTTCCTAGGGATGGAGGGGTGCCTTCCATTCACCAACTGCCATGCGCTCACTCCATCACGCCAGTGATCATTAAGAGCTACTGTAAGACTATGGATGACATAATCTGAATATGACTTACTCATTTTTGGGACTGGTGAAAATATCATTCAGATTCCCTTAAGATTTGGGCTGAGGCCGACAACCTGGTTTGCTCAGAGGTACTATGGGCCTCAATGGATTAAGACAATGGTTTCTGAATGATCTTATCAGAGACAGCTATGACCAAATACCTTTCCTGCCTCCTGAATGGAGCCAGAAACAGGCTGTGCTGAAAGTGTAAGTGTTGCAATTCAGAATCTCCAGGGCCCTTTTCTACTTCTGGGAGAGCAGCATGGCTTGGAATTGACAATGGACTTTATTTATTCTTATTTTTATTCTATATTAATAAAATTTCCAAACATGCACAAACGTAGAGGATAATTTAATGAATATACCCATCACCACTTCAACAATTCATTTTGCCAACCTTGTTTCATTTATAACCCTCTCACACACCCTGCCTTCCCTACTTTCTCCCTGAAGCATTTGGAAGCAGATCTCAGACATAATATCACTTTATTTATAAATACTTCAGTCTGTTTCTTTAACAGATGATATTTTAAAACATAACCATAATGACATCTTCACACTCAACAAAACTTAAAATAATTCCTTAGTATTATTATATATCCAGTCTCTGTACAAATCTCCAGTTTGCTCAAAAATGGCTTTTAAGAGTTGACCCACTTGAATTAGGGCCCCGAAGGTTTCTATGGGCAGTTGGTTAGCATGTTTCTTGTGTCTTTTTTTCTTTTCTTTCTTTCTTTTTTTAAAAAATAATATTGATTAAATTTAAAATTATTTATTTATTTATTTTTGAAAGAGAGAGAGAGAAAACATGTGCATGTGAGAGAAGGTTAGAGAGAGATGGGGACAGAGGATCCTAAGTAGATCTGCACTGGTAGCAGAGAGCCTGATACAGGGCTCAAACTGACAAACTGAACCGAAGTTGGATGCTTAACTGACTGAGCCACCCAGCCACCCTTCCTTTTCCATCTTTCTATTCCCCAGGCCACGTATTCACTGATGGGAAGGAGATGGTTTAAACAAAGTAGAATTGACTGCACACTGCACCACAGAGGGTATCTTCAACATGTTGTAACTTGTGCTTGTGATTAGATCTAAAGGCTTGATTAGAACAAAACACATTTTGGGACCCTGGGTGGCTCAGTCAGTTAGCCATCTGACTTCTGCTCAGGTCGTGATCTCATGGTTTCTCATGAGTTTGAGTCCTGCATGGGGCTCTATGCTGGCAGTGTGGAGCCTGCTTCAGATCCTTGGTCTCCCCCACCTGCACTCTCTCCCTTTTTCTCTCTCAAAAATAAATAAACTTAAAAACACAGAATAAAACATTTCTTTTTTCAGAAAGAATACATCTCAGGTGCCGTGGTGTGCCTCCTATTGCATCACAACAGGGGGCACGTGATACCGCACTGTCCTACCTTCACAGATGTGGGTTTGAGCAGTGGGCTCAAGCATTGCCGGCCTCATGGAGCAGGCTAATGTTGCCCTTCGCCTTCTCATTGAGTGGTGGTCATATCCACTTGTGACAGTTTCCTAGCTCCATTGCCTCATTAGGAGCTGCCAAGTGGTGCTTTTCTAAAGGCCGTCACTCATTCTTTTTTTAATAATTAGAATTATTTTTTGAAGAATTTTCCACTTTCAACTGTATGGATATTTGAAATATGTTTGTATGAAAAATGTAGGATTTTTGATTCTGACCCTTTCCCTTTATGTACTAGTTTTCAAAATAAGGAGTTAATACCTTAACAATTTCTAAGAATGTCCAATAGCAATCTTTCTGTTTCTAGATAATTACAAAGCATGAGTTTGTATGGATTTGATGTTTTAATCAATTGCAAATTTCTCTCCCCCACTGCTCAGAACATCTCCCTTTGATCATTGGGAACACCTTCAGGCTGAATCTCTGACATAACCCCCATGGCTGTCACTAGCCCTCTTTCTTTCTGGCTACACGAAATGTGCTGGACTTATCTTGAATATTACTTCCTTAGACATGAAGTGAAGTTCCTTTTAGTGGGAAAATGTACCCAGTGGCCACTCTGTGTGCAAAATTTGTTAAATGAAACTAGATTGTCACTAAATCTACTTGGCCTTTATAGTGGATAGAGCTAGAAAATATGTCCTTATTTTATGAAAACAAGAAAAATAAGTCAAGCCCATAGAAATATTTCTAAATCAAATATAACCTGATGGAGATTTTATGCTATTGACTTGTATTTATACCTCTTTTACACTAAAAATCTTGCATTCTTAACTCTATTAATATAATTGCTTACTTGTTCAATAATGTTTAAGTATTTGCACAGTTAAATATTTGCTCATATATGTATGAACTTCAAAATAACATCAATACTATTAATAACTATAATTAATAAATGTGTTTGAAATTTCTCCATGTGTGTTTTGTCCTTAGAACATAGTGTAGTAAAATCACTGGATTTTAGAGTCACTGAAATATGGTTTATGGTTACGTTACTAATTGAATAAACAGTAAAGTTCATTTGGCTCATTAATTTTCAAATTTTAACTTTATTTAGATTTTGGATTGTGGTGGGAGTGGGAGAAGGCGAGTACATCCCAATCCCCACCCCCACCAATGACAGTGACAATCCTTTTGTCACCAGGCACCTCTGTCTCGGGGGAGTCTCCTGGGCATAGACACTTTTTCAGGGTTCACACTAGGAATAACACTATGCTTTCCATCCTCACCCCTTCACAGATTCCCTGGGATACAAGAAGCAAGATCTGGGGCAGGCTCCTTGGTGCAGTTCACTACTTTCTCACACTGCTTACACACACCCCATCTGTAAACCTACTACAAGTTGTACTGGAAACTGAGTACTAAGGCTGATCTTAAGTTAACTTCCAAATCCAGATCAGCTGGAAATCTCAAGGTTTTACATAGAATTGTAAATTTAGCATGCTGCCTGCCTCAGAGTCCACCAACACACCTTTATTCTCCCAAATGTTCCCTATTTTCCCAGCACCTGAACAACTTAAACTGAGGTTGATTTCACAGTTTCTATTCCAACCTGGACATGCCCTGTAGACTGGTTCATAACCTAAAGTGTCTCAGTATTCCCCTGGTTTGACCTCTTGTACCCCTTTGCCAAGACCAAGTTCATAATGTGGTCAACATTGCCCTTTGGTCTCCTTCTCTTCAACCTGGTGAGTCGTCCTAGCCTGGGTGGAGATTTGTGGGCCTGGAGCTGGAGGGAGTATGAAAGAATGAGTGTTCATCTTCTTCCTTTCTACCCGTTTCCCCCCTCAACTTCCTGCATAAAAAGCTGAGTTTGGGGACACCTGAGTGGCTCAGTCAATTAAGTGCCTGACTTTTGATTTCTGCTCAGGTCATCATCTTACAGTTCATGGGATCGAGCCCCATATCAGGCTCCACGCTGACGGCGAGATTCTCTCTCTCTCCCTGTCTCTCTGCTTTTCCCCCAATATCTCTCTCTCAAAATAAATAATGAATAAACATTTTTAAAAAGCTGTGTTTGTTCTGTTCTGTTGCCCCAATATAAAGTTATAAACTCAACCATGTCCCATAGCTGTAGGTGTTTGCCTTAGTTACCCAGTGACATTCCCCTTCATTCACACCTGAGGTTCCTTTCAGATTCTTCTCTGGCTACTGTAGCTCACTGAGGCCAAAGGCATTTCTTCTCAATGCTGCTGTGGAGTTGACACTTTCTGGACATTTGAACTGGCTTTGCAAATATCTTACCTGGCTGGACAGAGATGGAAGATGTCCAGTGGCTGGATACTACACAGAGGTTGCTATAAACACCACTTTATTTCCAAAACTTTAGAATCTCTCAGGTATATTTGCCAAATATAAAACTTTGGGTGATAAATAGTTCTTTCAATGTTCAAACTTTGCAAGATTCATATCACTGGAGAATACCTTTGCTAGCTGAACAGTCACTGGTTCACACTAAGAATTGCTTCACTTGGCCATAAGTAAGAGACATTTATCATTTGTTATCTGTAGACCCTCTCCCTCCTATCTCAGCTCTAGAAATATATTTCACCAAAGAGCTGTCTGGATAAATGGATGATGTTTCTCTGCATTAAATTTATGGCTCAATTACAATCAATCTTATACTATCAGCTTTTAGTGCCTGTATATAATTAATATAAACAAAGTAGTGAACCATCATTTCTTATGCCACCTTGTTTCATACTAAAGAAAAAAATAAAATCAATGCCTGTTTTTTAAATAATTGGCTCCAGCATATGATCTTAGATTATCCAGGTAGGCATAATGAGAAAGAGAATTATTCCTTTAGGTATAATTTATTCCAGTTTTGTGGGTTTATAAGTGACATTCACCTTGGTTAAGTTAACAGTTCAGATCATTGTTTTTTCTCTATCCTTCACTATTCTTGGCATATTAATTGGGTCAGGGGTATCAAACCTACAGAAATCAGCTTCTATAGCTTCCATCTGCAGTATGGAAAGTGTGGTGCCCAGGTGAGCTGTGTCATCTCAGGATGTCCAGCACAAAGTGACTCTTATTGTACAGTTATGTGTCACTCATGAACCATTGTGGATGAGCATTTATATCTTACTACAAATCTATCATGATAGATTGTTAAGGCAAAGCCTTGTTAATGATTTGCCTTTTAAATCAAAAGAATTCTATGCATTAAACCAATTGAATACATTTCTCTTATTATAACAAGGCCATTCAATTAAAACAAAATGGCTCACACGGAGTGACTTCCTGGCATTTAGATATTTAGAATTCTGGAGCCATATGCACAGCTGTTTACTATTTATGGTCTATGGCATTTTAGGGTCTGTAAAAGATACTGGACCTTAATTTTTCCACTGAAAACTTTATTAAGCATTCTTTCGTATGGCCAGATAGACATCTGTTCCCAGATTAGTGTATTAAGCATTTTTAAATCCTAGAGACACATTTAGCTGCTTTGCAGACATTTCAATATGTGCCCAAAGGATTATCACAGATCTATAGAAGTTATTATTATGTATATTCATTTGCTTCCCTGCAAAAGACTGAGCCTTACAGCAAATCTTTATAAAAGAAACAGCAGAGTTTGTGTGTTTTGGCAATGGTGTGGATTGTTTGATAATAGATGTCACCTTGGCACTTCACTCTGAGAGTTCTCAAAATGTATTTCTTCCTGAATTTAAATTGCTGATACATGCAGTGTGACTATATTTATGCTGCTTTAAAGAACAGCAGAATATTTAATGGAATAAAAATTAAACAATTTAAAGTTAACTCAAATATATAAAAATGAAAGTAAAATGAAAAACCAGCCTCATATGGTAATACATACAGTAATGTGTTAACTTCCCTGATAGGTACAACATCTATATATATGAATTAAGAAAGTAGCGCACATCGTAGTTAGAAAAGCATGAACAAGTAGTTTAAATGCAGTTAGGAAATAAACACACACAACATGTCAGCCTTGTTAGAAACCAGGAAAAGGCTGATTCAACAATGAGAATCTGTTGTTTTCTTCTGAGATCCCAACATGGGGAGAGTGTGGGAACACACCCACTTCCATACTGTTGGGGTGAGCACCGAGCCCTCCCAGAGTGCCATTTCTCAGCTTGTGTTTAAGGCTCTAAATGAGTGAACGTTTCCTCAATCTATCAGTTAGACAAGATCACAGAGTGCATATCTGTAAAGTGTCCTTATATCACAATGTTTTGGAGACGAGGAGAAAATTAAAAGAACCTAAATCTACAAGGATGGGATATTGATTAGAAACATGACAGTGTAGTCATTCAACAGCACCGTGTCAGGTAGCTTCACAGTAAACACCTTTGTGTAGACATCTCTGTTCCAAGCATTTTCACTGCAAATATTTTCACTACATAACCAACTGGCTGTAAGACAATTTTGTTGTAAAGAAGAAAAAAATAGTACCTGGTCTACTGTTTGGTTGGACAGTTTGGTTTCATTTCTCCATTGATGCAGTACTCCAATTTTTACATGATATAAATCTTAGTCGTTATAATGGTCTATACAGTGGCACAGATTTTTGAAGCCATATGTCCCATAGAACTTTGGAATATCCACCAACAGACATGTGACCATATGTCAAGAATGAACAGAAGTGTAGAAACCATTCACAGCACAGTCCAAAGCTCAGTTACAATTATACATACTAGTATTTGGAAACCAATACCTCCCTTAATGAAGAAAGAAATTTTACTGATAAAGAGAACACATGAACACTGAGTAATGCATAGAATTGTTTAATTGCTATATTTTACACCTGAAACGAATAAAACACTCTATGTTAACCATATAGGAATTAAAATTAAAAACTTAAAAAAAAAAAAACAGAAAAAAACAGTATGCTCAATGAGAAGAATCAACAAACGAAAAAAACAAAAAGAAAGAAAAGAAAAAGAACAAAAGTTTAAAACTATAATGAAAGACTTTGAAAGCAAGTGCTTAGGTACAATCCACAAAATAAAATCAGTTATTTGAGAAGCATTGCCATGAACCTACTCACATTACAAATGTATTCAAATATTTTAGATTTCACAATAAAGTCTTTTTAATTTTGTTATTCATTTTTTGATTCATTATGTCCTTCTTAATGAATGGCCCTCTTTTATTTTTCATGATTTTATCTTCTTACAGTTAAATTGCCTTACAGCCAACTAGTCATACAGCAAAACTATTTGCAACAAAAATGCTAGTGGTGAAAACACTTGGGGCAGAGAGAGTAATAGTGAAAGTATCTAGAACCATATAGCAGGGTGACAGGCAGCTACTAAACTGAAATTACAGAAATGTATTGGTTGACATGAAAAGATGTTGATTGTATAATTTCCTGGGAAAAATAAGTTCTAAAATATCTCGGCAATGCAAAGTCATTTTTAAATAAATTGTAACATCAAAAATATTAAAAAGCTTGAAAGCGTATACACCATGTCAATGACAGGCTGACAGATGGTTTCTTTTGCTCCATTTGGCTTCCTTGTTCTCTCTTCCTCTCTTTCTTTCTTTAGTTAGCAAGTAGAACTTTTGCAATATAAAAATATATGTTGCATATTTTTAAAATAGAATGCATGCATCCAAATAGGTATTATCTCTTATTGTCACCTTGGGAAACTTTAAAAATCTAATGATTTGGTATAAAACTACTTTGTGCCTGTTCACTAGACTCCTCTCACTACTGAAAAAGGATCACTTTCATCAATCTTGCTAAGATCCCCTCTTAGTACTTCTTATTTTCTGTGTTTTCTTATGAGAAGCCCTCACCCTGGAGTAACCTGTGTACATATCTGTCTTTAAGGCTGCAAAGATCTTAAAACATCTCTGTAATGTGATTAAGAATGAAAATTTGCAATGATGAAACCATCAGTAAGATTCCTTTGTAAGATCTGCATATATTTCTGACATCATGTATTGTTTTTCTCAAAAATGTAAATGCACAACTCTTATGATTTTGTTAAATAAACATGTTAAGTAAGAGCCCCAGGGTGAAGGATGATGAGCCAAGTTTCAACAAAAAATTCCAAAGGAATTGAAATGAAGAGGTATATTACTCACTCATCCTAATGGAAGTATACAGCACACCTCAAAGGGCCATACTGCGAGGCCAGGGAGGGTGCAGGCAGAAGGAAAGGCAGGACCTGGGAGCATGCCTTTATTAGGGTCCAAGAGTGGAGTGTTTTGGGTTTCCTGGATTAAGGCTGGATTTGCCAATTCAACTCAAAAGATGTGGTTTTGGTAAGCTCCGTGGGGTCTTATCTGAGGGGTGCATAATGAGAAGGTCCTGGAAGGCAGAGGAGACTTGCATGTTCGAGCCCAAGCACCATCACTGGCTTCCACCGCAGTGTGCATGCCTGTGTGCGAAGGGTGCAGCCACAGCACAGCACACTGACAGCCAGGGATCTCACAGCCGCTCATAGGCTGGTGTCACACACTGCCTTCTGTCACTGGCTGACACTGCCACATCATCCTTTTCCTTCCAGTTGTTCACCTGTATGCTCCAAACTTGACCTTCATCACTGGCCTCCACTCCAGTGTGCATTCCTGAGGGGAAAGCATGCAGTCATAGAAGAACACATTAATATCCAAGGCCTCCAAGCTACCAGTGAGAGCATAGTTGGCCCAGAACCTTGCTACCTGACCTGAAACCCATTACAATAAGTGTGTCTTCAACTGGCCCCTGCTGCTACATAGGCACCTGTAGCAGGTCCCTGTAGCAAAATGTGTGAGCACTACTGGCTTTGGCCACCACTGCTGTCTATCCTGATCTCTAGCAACTGACCTTGAGACCCTGCTTAGGATCCCAACAGCCTTTGCAACCACCACAGACTTCCTATAGTGCTCACCAAGCATTACACAGTTGTTGATGCTATGGACCCTGTGGCCTGAATGGAAGAGATATCATACCTCTTGCATCTGGTGACACTACCTGTCCCCACACTTGGCATTCTGCACCACTAGACCTAGGGTTACAGCATAATCCAGCATGCCCCCACCCACAGGTGAAAGGATTCTTTTATTTAAATCAGTTCACAAAGTCTGGGAGAAGTGACAACTTCTTCAAAGATACAGAAACATATGCAAGGCAATAGGTATCACAGAGAATTAGGGAAGCATGTCTCCACCAAGAAAATACAGTAAACTTCCAGTAACTTGCCTCAAAGAAATGGAATCCCAAGAATTCCCTCACAAAGAATTTAAAATAGTTGTTCTGCAGATACTCAGGTATCTACCAGAGAACACATGCAACTTAATAACATCACAGAAACAGGACAAAATAATGAGAAGCTCAACAAAGAGAAATACAACATTAAAAAGAGTCAACAGAAATATTGGAATTGAAGAATACAATGGTTGAAATGAAGAATTTAATAGAGAGCTTCAACAGTGGACGTGAACAAACAGAAGAGAGAATCAGTGAGCCAAGAGATTAATTGAAATTATCTAATCAGAGGAGCAAAAAGAAAAAAAAGTGAAAAAGGAATAAAGAAAGCCTATGGGAATTATGGGAAACCATTAAAAGAAATAATGCAGGCATCATTGGAGCCTCAGAAAGAGAAGAGAGGAGGAAAGTCGGTAGAAAACTTATTTAAAGAAATAGTAATTAAAAACTTCTCAGGCATGGGGAGAAATTTGGACATCAAAGTTCATGAAGCTAATAGGCCACCTTGAAATTTCAATCCAAAATGATATTTTCCAAGACACATTATAATAAAGCTGTTTAAAACCAAAGGCAGAGAAAGAATTTTAAAAGCAGCAAGAGAAAAACAAAAACTCATTAAGAGAACACCCAGAAGACTACAGGCTGATTTCTCAGCAGAGACCTCGCAGACCAGGAGAGAATGGAACAATATATTCAAAGTGATAAAAGGGTGCCTGGGTGGCTCAGTTGGTTGAGCATCTGACTTGATTTTGATTCAGGTCATGATCCCAGGGTCATGGGTCAATCCCCACATTAGATTCGATGCTGAGTGTGGAACTTGCTTAAGATTCTTTGTCTCTCCCTCTGCACCTATACCCCACTTGCACACTCCCTGTCTCTAAAATAAGTAAATAAATAATTACATAAATAAATAAAGTGATTAAAAAGAGAAAGAAACTGTCCATCAAGAATACCCAGCAAAGTTGGCCTTCAGAATGGGATATAAATGTGATGTGAATATGATATAAAGACTTCCCCTAATAAAGTATGGGGCTATTCATCACAAACCTAAAATATTTTACAAAAAATAATGAAAGGAGTTCTTCAAGCTGAAAAAAAAAGGATGCTAATTATTCAGATGCACATACACTGGTAAAGGTAAGCATATAACTATAATCAGAATATCCTAATACTGTACTTTTGTGATGTGTTAACTTCTTAACTCCATACAATGGTTAAAGACGTATTAAAAGTAGTTCTAGCGTCAACAATTAACAAATTGTTGATGCATAGACAACATAAAAAGATGTAAAATGGTGACATCAAATACATAAAAGGTGGAGAGTAAAGGAAAAAGGTTTTGTATAACATCAAAGTTATATTTATCCATGTTGAATAGACTATTACATATAAAATGCACATTTGGTACCCACAAATTAAAAATCTACAACAGTTACACAAAAGATAAAAAGGTAATCAGAATTTACCACTACAAAAAATCATCAATTTACAAAAGAAGGCCTCAAGAAAGGAGGAAAATAAAAATGGAATGACAAAGCAGTCAGAAAACAATAAGTAAAATAGCATTGGTAAGTCCTTACCATCAATAATTAATCTGAATGATAATAGATCAAATTTTCTAATCAAAAGGCATTCAATGAACAAAAAGCAAAACAAAACAAAAGCATTAGACCCAACTATATCCTGCCTACTAGAGACTCACTTCAGCTTTAAGGACACACATAGGCTCAAAGGATGACAAAAGATATTCCACATAAGTGGAGACCAAAAGAGAGCAAGCATTGCCACTATTTATTTGTATCAGATAAAATAGACTTTACAACAAAATAATGACAAGAGACAAAGATGGTTATTATACAATAATAAGGTTGTCAGTTCATCAAGAAGATATGAGTATATATATGCAACTGACATTAGGGAACTTAAATATATTCGTCAAATACTAATAGCTCTAAAGGGACAAATACACAACAATAAAGGGCGACTTCAACATCCAACTTTCAGCAATTGATAGATCGTCCAGACAGAAAATCAGTAAGAAAATGTCAGACTTTAAACCAAATAAAACTAAGACACATGCAGAACATTCTCTACAAAAGCAGAAGAATGCACGTTCTTTACAAGTGCACAGAGAACATTTTCCAGGATTTATTACATGACAGCTCACAAAATAAGCCTATGCAAATTTAAGAATATTGAATTTCTATTAGATTTTTTTTATGACCACAGTGTTATGAAGCTAGAAGTCAATAACAGAAGGAAAGGTAGAAAATGCACCAACAGGTGCCAGCTAAATAACATGCTCCTGAACAAACAATGGGTCGAAGAAGAAATCCAAAGGGATATCAAGAAATATCTTGAAACAAATGAAAATGGAAGCACAACACATCAAAACCTATATTTTCTGGATAAGCAGTTCTAAGAGGGACATGTGTAGTGATAAATGCCTATATGAAGAAGTAAGAAAGACCTAAATAAACAATCTAAACTTACACCTCAAAAACCTTTAAAAAAACCCAAACAAACAAAAATACAAGAACTAACAGAGATAAAAGTTAGCAGAAGGAAGGAAATAGTAAAGATCAGATCAGAAATAAATGAAATAGAGATCAGGAAAACAATTGAGAATATCAATAAAACTGAGAGCTGTGGTTTTGAAAAAATAAAATTGACAAGTCTTTAGTGAGACTAAATCAGAAAAAAGAGAGAAGACTCAATAAAGTAAAATTAGAAATGAAACAGGAGACACTACAACTGATACCAGAGGTATATAAAAGATTTTGAGATATTCCTCTGAACAATTATATGTCAACAGACTGGATAACATAGGGAAAAATAGGTAAATTTCTATAAACATACAACCTCTTGAGTTTGAATCAGGAAGAAATAGAAAACCTGAACAGATTCATAGTAAGTAAAGGTTGAGTCAGTGATCAAAAACCTCCCACCAAGGTAAAGCCCAGGACCAGATGGTTTCACTGATGAATTCTACCAGACATTTAAAGAATAACACCAGTTCCTCTCAAACTCTTCCAAAAAATTGAAGAGGAGAAAACACTCTCAAACTCATTTTACAAGGACAGCATTACCATGATACCAAAGCCAGATTAGGGCACTACAAGTAAAGAAAATTACAGACCAATATCCCTAAAAAATATAGATGCAAAAATTCTCCAGAAATTATGGAAAAACCAAAATTAACAACACATTAAAAGGACCATACACGATGATCAAGTGGAGTTTATCTCTGGGATGCAAACATGGTTCAACATATGCAAATCATTGAATGTGACACACATTCATAGAAAGAAAAATAAAAATCGTATGGTCATCTCAATACAGAATTAATACAGATACAGAAAAATATTTGGCAAAATACATTCTTTCGAGATAAGAATTCTCATTGAAGTGGTATAGAGGGAACATATATGAACACAATACAGGCCATATATGAGAAGCCCAAAGCTAATATTATCCTCAACGGTGAAATGTTGAAAGCTTTCTTTGTAAGATCTGGTATAAGATAAGGTGAGACAACTCACACCACTCTTATTAAATAGTACTTGAAGCCGTAGCCAGAGCAATCAAGCAAGAAAAAGAAATAAAATGCATTCAATTAGAAAGTGTAAAATTGTCTTTGTTTGCAGATGATATACTCTTTTATACAAAAAATCCTAAAGAATGAAACAAAAAGCTGCTACAACAAATCAGCAACTTCTGTAAAGTTACAGGATTTGAAATCAACCTACAAAAAATGGCTATGCTTCTATACTTTAATGAAAAAATATCTAAAAAGGAAATAAAGAAAATAACCCCATTTACAGTCACATTAAAAACAGTAAAATTCTGGGATGCCTGTTTGGTTCAGTTAGTTAAGCATCAGACTCTTGATTTTCGCTCAGGTCATGATCTCACAGGTTCATGAATTTAAGCCCTGTGTAGGCTGGGTGATGATAGCAGGAAGCTTGCTTGAGATTCTCCATCTTTCTCTGCCCCTCCCATGCTCAAACTCTGTCTTTCTCAAAATAAATAAATAAACCTAAAAAAACAATAAAATACTAAATAAAATTTATTAATAAATAAATGTGGAATTAATTTAACCACAGAAGTAAAAGATCAGTGCACTGAAAACTATAAAAATTTGATGAAATTAAAGAAGACACAAATAAATCGAAAGATAGTCTGCATTCACAAATTCAAAGAATTAGTACTGTTAAAAATGTCTATATTACCCAAAACAATCTATAGATTGAATGCAGTCACTATCAATACTTTAATCACATGTTTTTCACAGAAATAGAAAAGAATCCTAAAATTTTTATAGAGCCACAAAAGAGCCTAATAGCCAAAGCAATCCTGAGAAAGAACAAAGCCAGAAGAATCATGCTTCCTGATTTCTAACCATACTACAAAGCTATAATAATCAAAACAATATGGTACTGGTGTAAAAAGAGACACATGGATGAATAGAACAGAATTGAGAGCCCAGTAATAAAGCCTTGAATATGTGGTCAACTAATATTTGACAAAGGAGCCAAGAATACTCAATGAAATTTGACCCCTCTGTCACATCACTCAAAAATTGACTTGAAATGGATTATAGTCTTAAATATAAGACTCAAAACTGCAAAACTCCTCGAAGAAAACATAAGGGAGAAGCTTGTTGGCATTGGTCTTGGCAGCAGTTTCCTGGATATGACACCCAAAGTACAAGCAATGAAAGCAAAAATAATTGAGACCACATCAAACTAAAAGGCTCTGTGCATAAAAAGAAACCATTAACAAAATAAAAAGGCAATGTATAGAATTCAAAAGGATATTTGCAAATCATATATCTGATATATAAATATATCATATCAACATGCTGTACACTATAAATCTACATGTCAATTATATCCCAATAAAACTGGAAAAAGTAAAATATAATACAAAAAATAAATTCAAAGAATATAAGCCCATCTTAATTCCAAGAACTACACACATACATTTCACCATTAGCTCTCTTCAGATTATATCAAATGAGGCAAAATGATGCCTCCCATGGGATTTTCAAAATATGATGACAATTTAGCATCTGGACACTGGAGTCCATATCAAACCAATCTGGAGCACATGTGTCTTGGATAAAAGATAAACAGACTAGTATTAGCTGCCCTTTATTGACCATATGCTATATGCCATACCTTGTATGTTCATAATCATTTTTATTCTCACAATAATCCTGAGAGATAAAGTAGTGTTGTCCTCAAATGATGAAGCTTACAGAATTTCAATGACTTGCTCAATTTCACATTCTATTAAGTGGCAGAACCCAGGAAGGTCTGACTCCAGAGTACTTGCTCTTCACACTACATTAAACAGCTAGTAATTAGGAAAACACAATTAGAAAAGTCTCTAATCTACTATTTGCATTTCTCTTGTTGTGGTCTTTTTTCTTCTTTCTCTTAGGGAAAAATGTCTACTTTCCTTAAAATTAATAACATCCATAAACAGATGACAGAGTAAGCACATTTGACACATGTGTTTAAATCTAAAATGTTTATTTTCTGAGGAGTGACTTAGAATGAGTCCATTCATTTGCTACATATACAATATTCTACTGATATCTACAATCAGAACAATTATTTGTTACACAAAATCAGGGTTCTATCTATAAGCAAGGCAGAGAATTTTCAGCAAACTGACAAGTGATTACATTTTGCAATAAGAAAAACCTCTGGGGGGTCCTATAGAACACTCCTTAATTTTTTCTCTACTATTTTACTTAAAATATCCTCTCTTGAATTACAATGTATGTGAATATCATTTCAAAGCTTATTAGCTTTGTGATGATAGGAACCAGTCTGCTCACTTTTTTATACCCTAGAGTATCCAGTCCTTTTCTCTTCTGGAAGAGGGTGGGTATTGGAGTGGTTCCCAAAAGTTAGGTATCATCTGAGAGGCAGACAGATGGAGGAGGATTTCTTACAATAGAGACTAAGGTTAACCTAGGTGATCTCATGGGAAGTTGAATGACATGTCAGGGCAGCGTGGGTAAACCTGTCTGCAAGAAGCTGAGGATGCGTCATCTGGGATAATTGCAGAGCTATGGACACAGCCCACCCACCATGTCTGTCAGTATATACTGTGCATGGAAACGGAAACACCGTGATAGTATAGGTGATCTTTGCGATGTAACCAGAATAAAAGTGAGCTGTTCAACAGGGAAACCTGTTCAATTCAAGTTCTTCTCATGGAGGGATTAAAAAAAATCAGTGTGGATTTTTGACCAACACTTCCTGGTTGATCCCAAAGAAAATTCAGGGTGTGGGAGGGTAATGCTGAGCATGTTGCATTGTGGTGAAGACCTTTTTTTTTCTTTTTTTTTTAATGTTTATTCTTGAGAGAGAGAGAGACAGAGAGAGACAGAGACAGAGAGAGAGAGCGAGAGAGTACAAGCTGGGGAGGAGTAGAGAGAGAGGGAGACACAGAATCCGAAGCAGGCTCCAGGTTCCTAGCTGTCAGGACAGAGCCTGAGGCAAGGCTCGAACCCACAGATCTCGAGACTATGAGCAGAGCCAAAGTTGGGCGCTCAACTAATTGAGCCACCCAAGCGCCCTTGGTGAAGACCTTTTAAGTACATGGCTTGATATTTTTATAAACCAGAAAGTTGTGAAATGTGTACTGGCTCATTCAGAAGCACTGTGACAAAGCCATCAATGCACTTAAATTTGTGTCTGAACATCTGTTATGTGGATTGCATCCGTGCAGACAGCAGTTCAGTGGCTTCATCTGAGACTGGTGAGGCTCAGAGAGATGAAACCAAACTGGTTGGTCACTGGATATGCTGGACACATTCCAGAGAGATTTTAATTTTTTCTTTAAAAGGGATCTGTAGGTACTGTCTTTCAGTGCTAATATGATCATTATCCTAAAGACTTTGATTCACTCCTTCACTCAGTAGGTAATCATTTACCAAAACCACCACTAAGGCTGTGACAGGATTTTCCTTGGTCACTTTTGCCATCATGAGGTTTATTCTCTCCATTAAAAAAAAATCATTCTATTTTACAACTACATTGATATAAAATAAACATAATCCAGGCCGGATTCTTTATTATATATCCATTACTATTATATTCATTTTTGTCTTTAGATTTTAGATAAATTAAAGTGAAAATATTCTTGTGGCCCTTAAAAAATATGGAGGGCCCGAGGCACTTCTGCATGGGATCCAGTTACTTGTACACTCAGGGGATGAATGGTAATACTTAACCAGAAGGGCATTATTTCTCATGGTCATATATATTTATTTTAGCAGCTAGGTCATGTGAAAGTGGAATCCACTCTTTCGAAGGATTTGTGGATGACTTCCTCCTATCTGTCCAGCTGTTCCTTTCTATGGACACTCTATGAAGGTAAAATCTGGGTCAGGATTCTACCACTTCCTCCCGGTTCTTCAGTAGTTAGATGGTCAAGAAGATACAAAGGGTGACGAGGACCAAAGAAGCTTTGTGCATTCTCTTGTGACATCCCTTTTGCCCCAAGGCTGGTTTCTGCTAGTGGGCAGAAACCAATAACAAGGCACAGAGGTGACTGTTTTATTGGGGACTGATTTGTACTATCCAAGCCCACAGGCAGCTAATGCATGAACCAGACTATGTCACTCTACCAAATTGCTCTCTTTATCTTCGTCATGACACTTGTCATTAGCTGGAATTATTACACTTATTTCTGTATTAGTTCTTGTGTTTCTGCCAACTAGAATGTCACCTTCTGAAGCATCTTCTATTCCTACCATCTAAAACAATGCCTCAAAAATAATAGACAAGTGATTATTACTTATCAACTATCTTATTCAGGTATTAATGTCTGAAACTTTTTAAGAACTCTTTGAGGAAATTTATACAGCTCATTCTGTGTTAATCAGGACTTTGTCAAAATACAGCTTTTCTTCTGAGATCCCTTCAAACACCTTCTTTCTGAAGCACTGGGATGTTTCACAGATTCTAGACATTTCAGGTTAAGACCCTTAGTCATGATGCACCTTGACAAGTGATGAGTATCAGGGTTCTTGAAGTAGCCTCATCAGAGATCAGCTGCTCCAAGGTTGAGCAAGGTCAAGACTTGCAAAGAGGTGATATTCTCTGAGAACAGCAAAACATTGATTGCAGGCACGGAAGAGAGGCATGGTATGAGAGCCTTTTAGGGGATATCTGTGGTCTTCAAGAAATCTTTCCCTGTCCATTAGAGTTTGTGCTGGCAGACCAATGTCATCTGAGAACATGATTGGGCTGGCCCAGGCTTAACCTCAGTGGGACAGAGCAGGACAAGGGAGGCCAGGACAGGCTTGCTAATGTGGGAAGAGTCTGAAAAGACAGTTCCAGTGGTAGATTCTGTTCATCCTATCTAAACCAAAGGCAGTAACAACAGACAGGAGGTAGAGTTTCTCTGAGTAGAGAGGAGATTCAGCACTAGTAACCTGACATCCTGAGAGCATCGGAACAGGCATAGGAAAATATGCATGACATGGATGAATGAATAAACAGTAAGACTGAAGCATGTCAGTTCTTAATTAACAATAAAACACAGCAAACAAAATCAAACAAGCAAAACAAAACCCAAAGATCAGACATCCCAATGAGGCAGACATGGGTCGTCCCTTGGAAATGGCCGGTTTCTAGTTGAGTGGGGGAATTCTTAAGGCTAGTATGGAATTGATTGTGTCTGAGATGACACAGAACTATTTAGGACTATTTAGGCTATTTAAGACAAGATGTCTCTGTCGTAGAGGGCAAGTGACACTATATTTCTGCCTAGACCAGGCTGGAGAGCCCATGTTTGTGTAGTCCCCTTCTCCAGCTTCCCTAATGCCTTGCGCTAACCTCTAGTATGATATAATAACCTGGAATGTGTTGGCTTCTTTACTTTTCTTCTTGAGGATCTCAGAGTGTGGGTTGGCTCAGGGAAGAGGGCAGAGCTCTATGTACCCCACATGGTGCAAATGCTCTCCTGTAAATGGTTGTTCTCTCCAGGTGTTTCAAGGAAACAATTAATTTGTGGCTGTCCCCACATTGACTGGGTGGTTCCTCACCCTTTTTGGCATACTCATCTGCCTTTGCTAACAGCCATTTACCCAGTGAAGGCAGTAATCCTTCTGTTACAGGACCCCCAAGACCAGGTTATTGAGTCTCAGTGTCATAGAAATGATCAGTGGATGGGAGAGAAAGAAAGCAGGTGGAGTTTATTAGAGATAGCTTATGTACAAGGGAGCCTGCAAGAAAGAGGAATGTCGCTCCCAGAAGGGGTAGCATGAAAGACTTATAAAGGCACTTTTCCAAGGAGTGATGGGCAGGGAGTGGAGTAGCATCCTTTAGTACTACAGTCATTATCTTGTGGTTGTTACTTTTAGTGGACACAAGACAGTAACAGGATGCTTTTCTCCGTGGTTGACATTCTTTTAGGGCTCCTGGAAAATAGGAGTACTTGTGTAAGCAGGCTTTAAATTGTTACTTCTAATTTTTCCCAGACAACCAGTACTCCCTGATGGCTATTACCTCTCATTTCTTCTCTTTACTGGAAGGAGGCATTTGTCTTGCAGTGTATGGAAACTTTTAACCCTTAGGCTTAGGGAAATTATTTACCCTTCTCTAAGTATCAGATTCCTTTCGATGGAGCCAATACTTGTCCTTCTCCTTCCCTATCACCATCCACTCACCCCAGGAGAGCAGTCCAAGCCAATATGTGTTATGGACAAATCTTAAATACACTTTAAAAGTATGGAAAGCAATAAATAAATTGAAGGAAACATGCTTCAATTTTTTAAAGAAAACTTTCAAATAACCAATGCAAAATCCGGAATAGCAATAGTTCCAATTGAATGAAATGCACATCATCTCAAGGTGACCCAAGGAGTGGAGCAACATCTCTTTAGTGGTGTGAAAAATTGAGCCCATTTGTTTAAAAAAAAAAAAAGAGGTGGGGTGGGGGAGAGAAAATCACTCATGGTACTTTATAGCATGCCTCACATTTTCCATTTCAAATCTCACTTATAGTAACAGATAAATGTTTCTTTACAGCCCTCTAAAAAATGTTTTACATTTAAATGTTGCATGTTTAACTCAACCCAGTTTTCCACTAGAATAGATAGCCTTTTTAAAATATACAGTGGATGAAAATGGCGATTATACTGTCCAGAGTTTGACATAAATCCACTTATAAAATTTGGGACAAAATAATACAGTTAAATTTTTCTCTCAAATCATAAAGTGGAAACTGCTCAGAATTAGCTTCTTGTTTAGAATGAAACTTTTAGCCATAAAGTGCACAAACATTTGCAGCCTGATCGGGGATTTGCATTTGTGCCACCCTTGTTTCTCTCTTCCCTAGAGATCCTTGAATTGTTAAGAAAAAAAAAAAAAAACAGAATGAAAGAGCTTTGGGCCTGATTCTTTTCCAGTTGTGGGTACATTGTTTCACAACCCTTCCACTACTCTGCCCTCCTCTCTGTCAGGATTGATCGCCTCAGTGGAAGTCAGAGACTGGAGCCCAGAGAGCACGTATATCATTCACAAAAATAGGTCTTAAAGCAGTACCAGTTTCCCATGTTTTTAATTTTTGTGTATGAGTAATGCATTACATGATTTAGACATCAAAAAATTAGAAGAAGGGGCACCTGGGTGGTTCAGTCAGTTAGGCATCGACTTTGGCTCAGGTAATGATCTCATGGTTCATGGGTTCGACCATGTTGGGCTCTGTGCTGACAGCTCAGGGCCTGAAGCCTGCTTCATATTTTGTGTCTCCTCTTTCTCTGCCCGTCTCCCACTAGTGCTCTCTCTCTCTCTTAAACATAGATAAACATTAAAAAATTATAAGAATTTCTACGAATGGCCAGATTTCATTTCTTCTCATTGCCATGTAGTATTCCATTGTATAGATGAACCACATCTTCCTGATCCATTCATCAGTTTATGGACATTTAGGCTCTTTCCATGATTTGGCTATTGTTGAAAGTGCCGCTACAAACATTGGGGTACATGTGCCCCTATGCATCAGCATTTCTGTATCCCTTGGGTAAATCTGGCCATTCGTAGCAGAGTGGATGGACCTCGAAGGTGTCATGCTAAGTGAAATAAGTCAGGCAGAGAAGGACAGATACCATATATTTTCACTCATAGGTCTAACAGGAGAAACCAAACAGAGGACCATGGGGAGGGGAAGGAGAAAAAAGAATTAGGGAGAGGGAGGGAAACAAAGCATGAGAGACTCCTGAATACTGAAAACAAACTGAGGGTGGAAGGGGTAGGGGGTAGGGGAAGGGGGGTGATGGTCAGGGTGGAGGACACTTGTGGGGAAGAGCACTGGGTGTTATATGGAAACCAACTTGACAATAAACTATAAAGTTAAAAAAAAATTATAAGAAGAAAGACAATAAAAAGCTCCCTTCCCACCCTCTGAATGTTCTGTATCTGTTCTGTCTCCAACACCCACAGCAGGTAACTACTGTTCATAGTTTCTTTTTTATCCTTCTGGTGAAATTGTATGTACATGCAAGCCTTTCCAGGTATGCACATATGCATATACATGTACACCCTCATAGACACATGTAAGTACATATAATTTTCTCTTGCTGCTATATTGATGGCTTAAAACAATCACATGTATTCTCTCACAGTGTCAGTGGGTCGGGGTCTGGACACAGCTGACCTGGTTCTCTACTAAGGGTCTCACAAGACTGCAGGTGAGGTATCAGCCAGACTGTATTGGGAGCTTGGGTCCCTTCTCTGAGCACACATGGCTATTGGTAAAGTTCAGTTCCTTGTCCTTCTCTGGGCCTCAGCTCCTAGAAGCTGTATGAAGCCCCAGCAGAAGGTTCTGTGTGTAAGAAGTTCAAGTCATGACAGCTCATGACTACAAAGCCATCAAGGAAGACTCCCTAATTCTTAGGGAGGGTCCAGTCTCTATTTTAAGTATTCCACCTGATGAATTCAGACCCAACTGGGATACTTCTCTTTTGATGGACTCATAATCAACAGATATGAGGCTTGTAGTTTCTGCTTTGATAGACAAAAAGCTTGTAAATCACTTATATTTTCACAACTAAGAAATATGAACAAATGAAATTAACACTTTTCTTAGATCAATCAGAGAGTTAAGATTACAGAACTAACTGCCACCCCCAAAATTGGGGAAACAGATTACAGTGAATCACAGTTTGCTGGAAGCAAAAGCCTGGAGTGGGGGGGGGGGGCGCAATATAAATGGAAAGTAAGCAAGAGACATATAATAATGAAGATCCAAGTTGGTGGCTACCATCACTTCCTCCCATGGACACATAAAATCTACAGATATATATGGATCATTTCTTTCTGATAAAGATCTGAACACCAGTTGTTTCACAACAAATAATAAAAGAAGCATGTCAATATGGGTAATTGAAGCAGAGACATGTCCTTGCAAAAATAACCTCACTGTCTGCATAGTGACATATAATAGGGAGAGTTCTCACCAGTTTGATGCTTACTTCTCCCGGAGGAGCTGAGGCGTTGATGGTGCACATCAGGCACCTAGGACCTAGAGATCTGCACTGGAGAGACAAACCCCCAGAATATGTGGCATGGAAAAACAATGGGATTGATGTCCAGGGGTCCCAGAATGCTAGAGGATACTGAGATTCCCCACTTGGAAGACTCCTGTGTGGTCTCAATTACCTTGAGGGCTAGCAAAGAAATAGCAGTTTAAATTTCCTGGACTGTAAGTGAGGCAAATTCATTTGTTAATCTGAGGACATCAGCCAGAGGGGCAGGGGCTGTTGAAATGCTCCCTGGAGACAAAGGCATGGGCAGATGCCATTGTTATAAGCTCCACACAGCCTGTTAGCACAGGCTGGCAAACTTGGATGTAGCCCCAGTGTTCTCTCACTCCTTAGCTAAAGTCAGGCAGTTGTGACACTTCCCTGCCCTCAGCAGGAGCTAGCACCCATTAGTGGTAGCAGCATTCTCCCACTCCCAGCCTAAAGCTGGTACTCAAGCACAGACAAGGCATTCTCCCACTGCATTCCTGAAGCCTGTGGACCACACCATCATGGCCTTTCCCCACTGTCTTTCTGAAGTTGGCAAGTGTGCCCCACCCTATCCACTCTCCAGCTGCCTTGCTAAATTCAGCAGCAGTGCACACCCACACAGAGGATGCCCCTTAATCTCCTGGCCATGGTGACCAACGGGACTAGCATTCCGGAGCTCCAGAGGACTGTAACAATTGGAAAATCAGTTGTTGACAGGCCACTACCACCAGGCCACTGCATAGACAAACTAAAACACAACTCTTGTCTTCCTTTGAAAAAAGTCTATTTACTTAGCCTGGAGCTTTCAGCCTGAGGGACAGCCTTCAGTTTCTCACACATGTAGAGGCTAAAGAGGTGCTTCCATGGAATGTAAGCAAGGAGATTCCATTACTGTGCACCCCCTTGGCCTCACTACATCTTGATGAGACTTCTTCCAAAAAAGCTTATACACTTGTCTGGAATGCTGATTTTTGCAACTGTCACCCAGGAGAAAACCTCCAAATCACCTTGCCTGAATGCCAGCAGGGATTATAATTGCAGCCCCACAGGACTGTATATATTTTCATATATTAAAAGCTGTTACCTGAGGGTCTGATTTCCAATCAGCCTGAAACTAAATGTGCTAAATGAGATTTCTCTCCTTGGATCATTGACAGGTCTTGGCACATCCTCAACAATGGAGGCATATTAAGAATAAATCAGGTGATTTAGACAATCACAATGGTTCAAGAGACAACCAAGAGCTAGGGAAAGCTTGAATGAGAAGGATCATCATCTACACAAGACAGAGAGAGGTTGCTGTCTTCACTTAATACATAAAAATATAGGAAGTCATGCAAAATTAAAACATAGATAAATCTGTTCCAAATGAAAGAAAAAAACAAAACTCAGACAAATACTTTAATGATACAGAGATAATTTATCTGATAAAAAATTCAAAGTAATGGTCATAAAGATGCTTATTGAACTTGCAAAAAGAATGAATCAACACAGTGAGAACTTCAACAAAGACATAAAAAATATAAGAAAATAGGGGCACCTGGCTGGCTCAGTCGGTTAAGCGTCCAACTTCAGCTCAGGTCATGATCACGCAGTTTGAGGGTTCGAGCCCCGCGTTGGGCTCTGTGCTGACAGCTCAGAGCCTGGAGCCTGCTCTGAATTCTGTGTCTCCCTCTCGCTCTGCTCCTTATCTGCTCACACTCTGTCTCTCTCTGTCTCAAAATAAATAAACATTTAAAAAAATATAAGAAAATATAAGAAACTACCAAACAGGGGGGCCTGGGTGGCTCAGTCTGTTGAGTGTCAAACTCTTGATTTTGGCTCAGGTCATGCTCCCAGAGTCATGAGATCAAGCCCTACATTGGGCTCTGCACTGAGTTTGGGGTCTGCTTAAGATTCTCTCTCTCTCTCTTTTTCTGCCCCTCTCTCCTCTTCCCCTCCTTCTCTCAAATAAGAAAAAAGGAAGAAAGAAACTACCAAGCATAAATTATAGAACTGAAGAATACAATAACTGAACTAAAAAATACACAAGAAGGGTTCCACAGCAGACTGGATGAAACAAAAAAAAAAAAAAAGAAAGAAAAAAAAAAGAAAGAAAGAAAGAAAGAAAAGAAAAGAAATGAAAAAGAAAAACACCACCAGATCAGCAAGCTGGAAGGTAAAGCAACGGAATTCACACGGACAGAGCAGCAAAAAGAAAAAATAATTTTCAAAAGTGAAGTTAACTTAAAAGGCTTATGGGACAACATCAAGTGGAATAACACTTGCATTATAGGGGTCCCATAAGGAAAAGAGAGAGAGAAAGGGGGAGAAAACTTATCTGAAGAAACAATGGCTGAAAAGTCCCTAACCTGGGGAGGAAACAGACATCCAGATCCAGGAAACCCAGAGAGTTCCAAATAAGAACCCAAAGAAAGCCACGCCAAGATACATTGTAATTGAAATGTTGAAAGTTAAAGATAAAGAGAGAATCTTAAAAGCAGCAAGAGAAAAACAAGTTGTTACATACAGTTGGAAAATAAATAAGGAGACATTTGCTTTAAATGATACATTAGAGCAAATGTACTTAATAGATATGTATAGAACATTCCAGAACATTCTATCCAAAAGCAGAAAAATATACATTCTTCTCAAGTGCATGTGGACCATTCTCCAGGATACATCAAATGTTAGTCCATAAAACAAGTCTCAATAAATTCAAGAAGATAGACATTGTACCAAGCATCTTTTCTGAGTACAATGGTATGAAACTGGAAATTAATTACAAGGAGAGAATAGGGAAAAATTACAAATACATGGAAATTAAATACACATTATTGACCTACTACTTGGTCATAGAATAAATCGTAAGGAAAAAAAAGTATAATATCTAAAGGCAACTGAAAACAGAAATACAAAGTATCAAAATTTATGTTAAGCAACAAAAATGGTCTTAAGAAGGAAGTTCATATCAATACACGCTTGCCTCAAAGAAGGAAGTTCATATCAATACACGCTTGCCTCATGCCAAAAAATCTCAAAGACACAATTTAACTTTACAACTAAAGGAACTAGTAAAAGAATATATGAAGCCCCTGGTGAGTAGAAGGAAGGAAATAATAAATTCAGAGCAGAACTAAATGAAATAAAGACTAAAACGACAGAAGAAAGATCAGTGAAGGGGCACTTGGGTGGCTCAGTTGGTTAAGTGTCTGACTGGATTTCGGCTCAGGTCATGATCTCATGGTTTGTGAGTTTGAGCCACACATTGGGATTTGCAGTGACAGTGTGGATCCTGCTTGGGATTCTCTGTCTCCTGTCTCCCTCTCTCCGTGCCCCTCCCCTGCTCTCTCTCTCTCTCTCTCTCTCTCTTTCTCATAGCTAAATAAATAAACATTAAAAGAAAAAAAGAAAGGTCATTGATACAGCTGGATCTTTAGAAAGTTAAACAGGGGCACCTGGGTGGCTCAGTTGGTTAAGCATCTGACTCTTGATCTCTGCTCAGGTCTTGATCTCGAAGTCATGAGTTTAAGCCCTGCACTGGGCTCCTTGTTGGGCATGGAGCCTACTTTAAAAAAATTTTTTTAATAAACAAACAAACAAAATTGCAAAACCTTTACTTAGACTCACAAAAAGGGGGGGGCGTGTAGGGGGCTCTAAGAAATAAAAATTGGAAGTGAAAGAGAAGTTATTACTGATTACCACAGAAATACAAAAGACTATGAGACTACTATAAACAATTTAACAACAAATTGGACAACCTAGAAGAAATGGCTAATTCTAAGAAATATAAAATTTTCTACACTAAATAATGAGGAAATAGAACATCTGAATGTATCAGTTACTAGTAAGGAGATTAAATCAGTAATGAAACGTCTGCAACACACAGAAGTCTGGGACCATGTGGTTTCACAGATGAATTTTACTTAACATTCAAAGAAGATATAATAGCTATTTTTTTCAAACTCTTCCAATAAACTGAAGAGGAGGGAAACCTTTCAAAATCATCTTACAAGGCCAATATTATCCTGATACCAAACCCGAGCAAGGACACCACATAAAAGAAAATTACAGGCCAATATCCCTAATAAATAGAAATAAAAAATCCTCAACAAAATATTAGTAAAATGAATTCGATAATACATTAAAAAGATCATACACCATGATCAAGTGGGATTTATTCCAGATATGCAAAGATGGTTCAACATTCATAAGTCAATCAATATGATACACCACATTAACAAAATTAAAAATAAAAACCATATGATCATCTCTCAATAGATGCAGAAAAAGCACTTGACAAAATTCAACACCAATTTATGATAAAAGCTCTTAAAAATGTGGGTATAGAGGGAAAGTAACTCAATATAATAAAAACCACATATGAAAAAACTACAGCTAATATCTTACTCAGTGGTGAAAAACTGGAAGCTTTTCCTACAAGATCAGGAATGACAAAGATCCCTACTGTCACCACTTTGATTCAACATAGTATTGGAAGTTCTAGTCACAGCAATTAGGCAAGAAAAATAAATAAAAGTCATATAAATTGAAAAATAAATAAAACTGCCATTATTTGCAGATGAAATGATACTAACTATAGAAAATCACAAGGGGCACCTGGGTGGCTCAGTTGGTTAAGAGTGCAACTTCAGCCCAGGTCATGACCTCATAGTTTGTGAGTTTGAGTCCTGCGTCAGGCTTCTGTGCTGACAACTCAGAGCCTGGAGCCTGCTTTGGATTCTGTGTCTCCCTCTCTCTCTGCCCATCCCTGGCTCGTATTCTGTCTCTCTGTCTTTCTCTAAAAAATAAATAAATATTAAAAAAAGAAAAAAGGGAAAAAAAAGAAAATCCCAAGGATTCCACTTAAAAAACTGTTAGAACTAATAAACAAGTAAATTCAGTAAAGTTGCAAGATACAAAATTAATATGCCAAAATCTGTTGTGTTTCTATACACTATTAATGATCAGAAAGAGAAATAAAGAAAATAATTCCGAGAGAGGACAAGATGGCGGAGAAGCAGGGAGCTCTGTAATCCAGCACGCCCATATGGATTGAACTGAGAAGGACTAAAGAGATAAAACTTGGATTTGCAAGTGGGGGAAAGAAGAAACAGATGCCAGAAAGAAGACAACCTCAAAGATGCCTGAGTGAGTGACTGTGATCTGGGAAATTAGGGGACGGGCAAGTCCCAGTGGTAAAGGGGAAAGGAGCCCCCGAGCCCAACACAGGGAGAGCGCGCTGTGCCCCGGAGAGACCAGGGGAAGAGAAAGAGGGACGGAGAGCGCACCTAGAACCATCTCTAAGGGAGGAAAAACTCGCCCATCTCCCCATACATAACTGCCGAGCGCCGGGAGAGAAATCCATCCCATCTGGCCAGCGAGTTGTTCCTTGGGCGCAGTGGCAGCAGGAGCCTTGAAAAGCGGCAGCGGCGGCGGCGGCAGCGGCGGCTCCATGAAAAGGGTGGCGCAAGCCGGCCAGGAGGCCAGCCACCAGCGGGAACGCATCTCATCCCCAGTGACGGTGTTGAACTGCACGGACTGGGATTTGGAAGTGAGGCGGAGCTTGGAGAATACAGTTTGGCTTGCCCGCGGCACAGGGAGATCGGACTCAGAAGGGCGGTTACAACGCTTGGTTCTGGCAAAGCTTTGAGGCGGCGCCATACTTCTCCCCGCAACCACCAAGGCGGGGCCTCGGAGAGAGCAGCCCCCGAGACCTG
>CM053576.1:49993395-50007275 GCA_028646485.1 Cryptoprocta ferox | reverse complement strand
GAGTTCCTTATAGTATCCTTATAGTTGGATACTAACCCTTTATCCAATATGTCATTTGCAACTATCTTTTCCTATTCCGTCGCTTGTCTATTTATTTTCTTGATTGTTTCCTTTGCCATGCAGAAGATTTTTATCTTGATGAGGTCCCAATAGTTCATTTTTGCTCTTGAATCCCTTGCTTTTGGGGATGTGTCGAGTAGTAAATTGCTGCGAGTGAGGTCAAGGAGGCTGTTTCCTGCTTTCTCCTCTAAGGTTTTGATAGTTTCCTGTCTCACATTGAGGTCCTTCACCCATTTTGAGTTTATTTTTGTGTATGGTGTAAGAGAGTGGTCTAGTTTCATTCTTCTGCATGTTGCTGTCCAGTTCTCGCAGCACCACCTGTTACAGAGGCTGTCTTTTTTCCATTGGATACTCTTTCTTGCTTGGTCAAAGATTAATTGGCCATAATTTGTGGGTCCAGTTCTGGGTTCTCTATTCTATTCCATTAGTCTATGTGTCTGTTTTTGTGCCAATACCATACTATCTTGATGATGACAGCTTTGTAGTAGAGGCTAATGTCTGGGATTGTAAGGCCTCCCATTTCGGTTTTCTTCTTCAATATTACTTTTGGCTATTCGGGGTCTTTTGTGGTTCCATAGGAATTTTAGGATAATTTGTTCTATCTTTGAGAAGAATTCTGGTGCAATTTTGATTGGGATTGCATTGAATGTGTAGATTGCTTTGTGCAATAATGACATTTTAACAATGTTTATTCCTCTGATCCATGAGCATGGAATGTTTTTCCATTTCTTTGTGACTTCTTCAATTTCCTTCATAAGCTTTCTATAGTTTTCATCATACAGGTCTTTTACATCTTTGGTTAGGTTTATTCCTTGGTATTTTATGGTTTTTCGTGCAATTGTGAATGGGATCAGTTTCTTGATTTCTCTTTCTGTTGCTTCAATATTGGTGCATTTGCATACAAATGCAACCAATTTCTGTACATTGATTTTGTACCCTGAAACTTTGCTGAATTCATGGATTGGTTCTAGTAAACGTCTGGTGGAGTCTGTCAGGTTATGCATGTAGACTATCATGTCATCTGCAAAAAGTGAAAGTTTGACTTCATCTTTGCCAATTCTGCCTCTTATTTCCTTTTATTTGTCTGATTGCTGATGCTAGGACTTCCAGCACTATGTTAAACAACAGTAATGAGAGTGGACATCCCTGTCTTGTTCCTGATCTCAGGGGGAAAGCTCTCAGTGTTTCCCCATTGAGGATGATATTAACTGTGGGCTTTTCATAAATGGCTTTTATGATGTTTAAGTAAGTTCCTTCTATCCCCACTTTCTTGAGGGTCTTTATTAAGAAAGGGTCCTCTATTTTGTCAAATACTTTTTCTGAATCTATCAGCAGGATCATATGGTTTTTATCTTTCTTTTGTTGATGTGATGTATCACATTGATGGACTTACAAATATTGAACCAGCCCTGTAACCCAGGAATGAATCCCACTGGATCATGGTGGATAATTCTTTATATATGCTGTTGAATTCGATTTGCTAGTATCTTGTTGAATATTTTCGCATCTGTATTCGTTAAGGATATTGGCTTGTAGTTCTCTTTTTTTGTTGGGTCTCTGTCTGGTTTGGGAATCAAAGTGATGCTGGCTTCGTCGAATGAGTTTGGAAGTTTTCCTTCTGTTTCTATTTTTTGAAATAGCTTGAGAAGGATGGGTATTAACTCTGCTTTAAATGTCTGGTATAATTCCCCTGGAAAGCCATCTGACCCTGGGCTCTTATTCGTTGGGTGATTTTTGATAACTGATTCAATTTCTTCACTGGTTATGGGTCTGTTCAGATTTTCTATCTCTTCCCGTTTGAATTTTGGTAGTGTATGTGTGTTTATGCATTTGTCCATTTCTTTTAGGTTGTCCAGTTTGCTGGCATATAAATTTTCGTAGTATTCTCTGATGATTGCTTGTATTTCTGAGGGATTGGTTGTAATAGATCCATTTTTATTCCTGATTTTGGCTATTTAGGTGTTCTCTCTTTTCTTTCCAAGGACCTGTTTAGAGGTTTATCAATTTTGTTTATGTTTTCAAAAAACCAACTCTTGGTTTCATTGATCTGTTCAACTGTGGTTTTGGATTCTATATTGTTTATTTCTGCCCTGATCTTTATTATTTCTCTTCTTCTGCTGGGTTTGGTGTGCTCTTGCTGCTCCCCTTCTAGTTCTTTTAGGTGCTCTGTTAGATTTTCAATTTGCGCTTTTTCTAGTTTGTTGAAATAGGTCTGGATTGCAATATACTTTCCTGTTAGCACTCCCTTTGCTGCTTCCCAGAGTTTGGATTGTTGTATTTTCATTTTCATTTGTTTCCATATATTTTTTAGTTTCTTCTCTAATTTCCTGATTGGTCCAATCATTCTTTAGTAGGGTGGTCTTTAACTTCCATGTTTTTAGAGGTTTTCCAGATTTTTCCTGTGATTGATTTCAAATTTCATAGCATTGTGTTCTGAAGGTGTGCATGGCATGATCTCAATTCATTCATATTTATGGACGTCTGCTTTATGACCCAGTATGTGATCTATCTTGGAGAAAGTGCCATGCGCACTCGAGAAGAAAGTGAACTCTCTGGCCTCAGAATGTAGAGTTCTAAATATATCTATTAATTCCATCTGTTCCAATGTGCCGTTCAGGTCCATTGTTTCTTAGTGATTTTCTGTCTGGTTGACCCATCCATTGCTGTAAGCGGAGTATTAAAATCCCCTGTGATAAGCATATTCTTATCAATAAGATTGTTTCTGTTTGTGATTAATTGTTTTATGTTTTTGGGTGCTCCCAAATTCAGCGCACAGATGTTTATAATTGTTAGCTCTTCCTGATGGAGTGACCCTGTAATTATTATATAATGTCCTTCTTCATCTTTTGTTACTGCCTTTAAAGTCCAGTTTGTCTGATATAAGTATGGCTACTCCAGCTTTCTTTTGACTTCCAGTTGCATGATAGATATTTCTCCATCCGCTTCCTTTCAATCTGTAAGTGTCTTCAGGTCTAAAATGAGTCTCTGAGTCTCTTGTAGATAGCAAATGGATGATTTTTTTTATCCATTCTGCTACCCTCTGTCATTTTATTCGAGCATTTAGTCCATTTACATTCAGTGTTATTAGTGAAAAATATGGATTTAGATTCATTCTGTTCTCTGTAGGGTTCATGCTTGTAGTGGTGTCTCTGGTACTTTGTGTTCCTTGCAACATTTCCCTCATAGAGTCCCTGTTAGGATTTCTTGAAGGGCTGGTTTGGTGGTGATGAATTCTTTCAATTTTTGTTTATTTGGGGAAACCTTTATCTCTCCTTCTATTTTGAATGACAGGCTTGCTAGATAAAGGACTTTTGGCTGCATACTTTTTTCTGTTCATCACATTCCTTTCTGGCCTGCCAAGTTTCAGTAGATAGGTCTGTAACCACTCTGATAGGTTTCCCTTTGTATGTTAGAGCCCTTTTATCCTTAGCTGCTTTCAGAATTCTCTCTTTATCTTTATATTTTGCCAGTTTCACTATGATATGTAGTGCCGAAGGTCAATTCAAGTTACGTCTGAGGGGAGTTCTCTGTGCCTGTTGGTTTTCAATGTCTATTTCATTCCCCAGATTGGGGAAGTTCTCCGCTATAATTTGCTCAAACACCCCTCCAGCCCCCTCAAACACCCCTTCAACCCCTTTCTCTCTCTCTTCTTCTTCAGGAATTCCTATGATACAGATATTGTTCTGTTTGATTGTATCACTCAGGTCTCGAATTCTCCTTTCATGCTCCTGGATCAATTTCTCTCTCTTTTTCTTGGCTTCCTCTTTTTCTATAATTGTGTCTTCTATTTCACCTATTCTCCTCTCTGCTTCTTCAGTCCGTGCAGTGGCAGCCTCCATTTTATTATGCACCTCATTTATACCATTTTTTAACTCATCACAGCTATTCTGAAGGTCCCTTGTCTTTGAATCAACAGCTTCTCTGATGACTTCTTTGCTTTTTTCAAGCCCAGCGATTAATTTTGACAATTTTTCTAAATTCTTGCTCCGCTATATTGCTTATATCTGTTTTGAGCAGTTCTGTGGCTGTGACTTCTTCCTGGAATTTCTTTAGAGGTGAGTTCTTTCGTTTTGTCATTTTGGTTAGCTTTCTTTCTCTTGTCAGTTTTAAAAGCTTGTTATGCACTCTGCACCTGTGAATATTGCTATATTAGTGGAGGCTCATTGACTGTCCAGGGCCTGTCCGTTCAGGAAGTGTTCTTTTAATGGTGTCTCTTGGTTTCTCTTGTTGTGCCTTTGGTTATTTTATTTCCCTAGTCAGTGATATTTGGGACTCTCCGCCATGTGTACTTTGGCTTGTTTCTTGAGATAGCCCTGAAAAGGAAAATAGACAGACAAACACGCAGGGAACAAAAGCACGTAAACACACAAACAAATCAAACAAAGTAGCAAACCAAAAGGGTAAAGAAAAAAAAAAGAAAAGAAAAAAAGAGGGGGAGACAAAAACAACAAAAGACAAAGGACAGTCTAAGTGCATAAAACCAGAAATCCCAGCTACAAATAAAGAGTAGGTTGGAGGTAGTGCTGTTGGAAGAGCATCTACAAAAAGTGAAGTGACAGGGATGTGGAGGAAGTGAAACTGAACGTTGATCTGATCTCTGGCAGAGAGACTAAAAGGCTTAATTTAGTGAGAGAAAGAAGAGAATATGGTAGGAGGTGAGGAGAAAAAAAAAAAAAACACACGAAGATAATATTACCTGAAGAAGCTATCAGACTATTCCAGAGAGAGGGAAAGGAAGGTAGCATCAAGAAAATGGATTAAGTATGACTGTTTCGGCAAACCAGTGTCCTGCATGCCCAGTCCATTGGAGGGAAGAAATAAGAATGAGATAGGTGAAAATATATCTGAATAGCAAAAATTGATCTAATCACAGCAATGCATCAATGTTGGTCTTTCCAGGTCTCTGGGTGGGGGGGGCGGTAAGGGAGCTTTCCTGCACAGATGGGCGTGGTTTGGTGTAGGTAGGTCTCGCCTGCACTGTGGGTCCCGTGGGCCATTCCCTGAGGCCCCACCTTGGTGGTTGTGGGGAGAAGAATGGTGGCGCCCCAATCCCTTCTCTAACCAAGCACTGCAACTCACTGTTTAGGGTCTGATCTCCCTATGCCAGGGGTGGGCCAAGTTGTATTTTCCTAGCCCCGCCTCGTTTCCAAATCCTAGTCCACGCACTTTAATGGTACCACCCAAAATGTACTATGTATTCCTGCAGGCCAGGCGGCTTCCTAGCCAGGGATCGAGTAGGTGAATAGGGGAGCAGTAAATCCTGGAACTGCCTGGGATTGGGGCACTGAGCCCTAGGAAAACCGTCAGCCAGAGAGGAAGGATCTCTCTCCCCAAGCCCTATGGTTATAGATGGGGTGATAGGATCCCTCTCTATCCCAGGCTGAGGTTTTTCTCCTCTCTAGAGACAGCTCTATAAGCATTTTCAGCATCTCTTTCTCTTCCCCTCATCTCTCCACAGCTCTGCACGCTCTCCTCAGCTCTCCACGGTTCTCCGCAGAGGGGAGTTCCCTCCCCTCCAAGCCTCCGGGTCCAGGCCTGTTTTTATATTCCCCAGTTCACATTCACTCACGTACCTATGAGGCTCTCTTCATAGTGGACTCTGTGTCTTTTCCTCCTAGACTCTTTCGATCAGAGTATTGTGGCTCCAGTCCTTCTTAGTTTGATAGATGCAGGTGGGTGAAAATTACAGAGCTCCTTACTTCTCCGCCATCTTGCCCCCTCTCTGCTTTATGAGATTTTTTAAAGTTAATTTTTTTTTTTATAGAGAAGCATCTAGAAAAGGGAGTGATGACTCAGCGACTGGTAAAGTTAAAAGATAAAAATTCATAAGTGAGTAGCAGGCATAGAATTTTTCTCCCGCTCTGTCCAGTAGAAATATACAAACATCTTTTTTGATGCAAAGGAGGAACCAGACTAAGAATTGATTACATTTTTTGATGGTGATTATGCTAATTGCTCATGCTAAGTTATTACTGTTTGTTAAGAATGTTCAGACAAAATGTTCATGGTCATCCTTTACTCCTAGCTTTCTCTCAAAACCTGTGTCAAAGGCATTAGAAATTCTGTTAGTGCAGTCTTAAAAATAAATCAGACCACTTTAAACATAAATTCCAATCTATTAACACTGCCATTTGGTTTCATGACCTGAAGTTTGAAAAACACTGCTCTAGATGAAGCACTTTATAGAATTTTCTCTTTTTAAGCTTTATTACATGACTTAATATCATCTTTTTATTATGTCCTTGATAATCCTTATACCTCCTGTCATTTCCACCTTCAAATGATGTTTGTGCTTAGCAAGTATAAAATTAATTGCCCTTCTTATAGTAAAAAATTTATTTTACCATAACATACTCTTAGGTTGTTTTAAAAAGATATTCTGAGTTTGTTAATTGATTTAAAGTTACATTCTACCTATCCACTTGTTACAGCAGGGAAAAAAATTAGAATAATCTGCTTTCCCCAAATGCACAGTGACAAAGGACCAAATAACTTTGTAATGCAAGCCCCTCAGATTGTAAGAACATTGTTTGATGCATAGTCTCACATCTAATTAGACTACTTTCTCTCACTACTCTTCTATTGTTTGAAAAAAGAACATATGATTTCCTATGTTGAAATTGCTTGATTACTGTTTCAGGAAAGGAAAATATTTGTTTCACCATTTGCTGGTGTAAAACTGCCCGTCACACTCAGGGGAATTTTTAAGCCTCTTGATTGCTTTTCTCCTGCTTCCTATGTAGCCATTTGCCTAGCTTTTGTGAACTACATAATACATTAAAAAATACTTTATGGAACTGAATCTAGAGTATTTATCGATCTAAAACCAGTGTTGTCTCAGTGAAAGGCAGTAGCAGCATGGTTGATCTGTTTCTGTGTCCTGGCTAATGCTTAGTTTGGGCCCACAGGACACTAGAAAACTCGGTGAGTCTGAGCCTTTTGCAGTTTATTTCAGGAATAAGAAGTAGAACCTGGGCGGGGATGGTTGGTGAGAGAAAACTTTCTATGTTTTCCTATTCTCCTCAGAGAGAAACCATAGGTAGCTATAATCCGGATTCCAAATGACCTATGAGGGATTACTTCTTCACATAAAGGGGATTTTCTGTATTAGTATTGTAGTCTTTGTGCATATGAGTCATTTCTTCTCTGTCCTGGGTGTTCTCTGTGAGGGAGGGCACATCTGTATGTGATTTCTTATCCAACTTGGCCTCCGACAAAGTCCAACTTACAGAAAATGTTCAACACACACTGATAAATTGATAAATAAAAACATATACTTCTTGGTGGACAGGTAGAAAAAGTGGAAAATCTATGAAAGAGAAATGATACATGAGCAAACACACAGGGGAGATTCTTGGAAGGAGTGAGTGTGGAAGAAAAAAATAAAAGGAAGAATAATGGAAGCTGAGAAAGAAAGTGGTTTATTTTAAGATGCTTTCCAAAGCCCAACATATTTTATTTGAAATTGAAGAAACCTCCATTCTTTACTTTATTACGTTAGACACAAAAGGAGTGCCATAAATTTCCCCCTGGAATGACCATCAGGTAAAACAAAGGTTGGAAGTCCCACCTGGGCCTGGCCAAGAGTCCATTCAATGCCTTCTGGCAACAGGTGGCCACTCACAGTCTGCCTTGGGGGCATGCTTTCTCCTCTTTGGGGAAATTCCACTCTTACTCTCACTTCCACCCATGCTGAGCCTTCATGCTGCTTCCCCCGCCAGCCATTCTCATTCATTTCCTACAGCTGCTGGCACTGCCTGGTTCCTGCTGGGCCCTCAGGCTCAAATTAGTAGCTTGGAACACACCTCTACCTGTTCCATCAAATGCCACTCTTACCAGGTCGACCTCCACACCTAGGGAGAACTGCACAGTCTCAGGCTTAGCTTGCCCCATCCCTGGTTTTTGGTGCCTCTCATGTTACTTTTTTGGTTCCTGTTTGTCCAAGGTGTTCTAAGTCCATTTTAGGGCAGTTGGTTCTTTATCTCCTATACACACTTCTCTCTGTCAACCCTCAGAACCCCCCACCCCAAGACAGAACTGTAACAGAACCAAACAAACATCAAAGCCCCTCAGTGTTGGCCTTTTCCTGGAACCTCATCTGCCCCAGACAGAGCTAGCTTGTAAGTAGATGACGTTGACCTGTCTGAAACATCACTGGGAGGGTGCAGGTTTAGCAGCAGGAGCTGGAGGGAAGAGAATTTGGAGGAAGAAAGGCCCTAGGACTAGAAAGGAGGAAGTCAAGGGCCAGGAAGCTAGCAAGATGGAGAGAGGCTCAGAGTAGTGGTAACCAGTGCCACTCTTGACGTGGGGCAGATCCTTTCACCCTTGATGACAACACTACATTTCTATGAGTAACGCCTTTTCAGACCCCATCAAAAAATATTAATTGCATTCTTAGGCATGTTTTGAGGAAATGGATAATTGGGGGAAATACGACATGTAGAAACCTAGGCTCTTTTAAAAAAGCAAGCAAGAATTTGCAAAAGTAGGATAGGAGTTTCCAAAACCTAAACAGAAAATTTAGGATTTTTTAAGGCTTGGAACAGGTGATTTCTGGGTGGGCAGAGGATAAGATCTCATGAAGTCTAGATTTTCCAGGAATTTGGGTACTCAGCTGACAGTTAAACTGCACAAACATTTTGGTTTACCAAGAATTCAAGGAGCTCAGCTCTCAGGACCTTCAGAAATTTTCACAGAGTTGTAGAGTTTTAATTTTTATTTAATGTTTTTACTTATTTTTGAGAGACAGAGAGAGACAGAGCACAAGTAGGTGAGGGGCTGAGAGAGAGTGAGACACAAAATCTGAAGCAGGCTCTAGGCTCTGAGCTGTCAGCACAGAGCCCGATGTGGGGCTATCATGAGATCATGACCTGAGCCAAAGACGGTTGCTTAACTGCTTGACCGACTGAGCCACCCAGGTGACACCCACTCCCTATTGTTACTTGTAACTTAAAGAAAATCACATTTAAAGCTGTACTACTCAGGGTTACCTGGGTGGCTCAGTCAGTTAAGTGTTTTGCTTTGGCTCAGGTCATGATTTCACAGCTGGTGTGTTCAAGCCCCGCATTATTAGGCTCTGTGCTGACACCTCAGAGCCTGGAGCCTGCTTCTGCTTCTGTGTCTCCCTCTCTCTCTGCTCCTCTTCCGCTCACACTCTGTATCTCTCTCTCTCTCAAAAATGAATAAACACTAAAAAAATTTTAAAAAAAATAGTGGGCAATAGGGCTTGTGATTTGAGGCAACATTGGCTTCCTTTAATCCAATGTTGCACGTCATGGTCTCAGCCTTTTATTGGCTATAAAATGAGTTTAATGGGTCATCTAACCAAATAATAGAATAAAAGAGGAAATGTCAGTATTCACATGGTAAGAGTAAAAATTGTTTAAAGGAAATTTTATTTTCTTTATGTACATGTGTTTATATATGTACATATGTACATATATGTACATGTAAACATGAGCTCAGCAAACCTGTTTTTTGACAAAATGCCAAATATTAACATCAGTATTTGGCTGAAAGAGAGAAAATTTGATGACACCATGAAAAAATAAATTTCTAATATATAAGAATAAATCTTAATTTAAAAATATATTATTTTCGGAGAGCGGCAAGATGGCTGAGAAGTAGGGAGTTCTGTAGTCTGTGCTCACCCACATCGATTGGACTGAGAAGGACTGAAGGGAGAATACGCTGATTTGCAAGTGGGGGAAAAGAAGAAACAGGCGCCAGAAAGAAGACAACCTCAAAGATGCCTGAGTGAGTGACTGTGAACTGGAAATTGGAGGACGGGCGGGCCACGGAGGTGCAGGGGGAGGAAGCCCCAACCCAACACAGGGAGAGCACGCTGTGCCCCGGAGAGACAAGGGGAAGAGAAAGAGACACGGAAAACACACATAGAACCATCTGTAAGGGAGGAAAAGCTTGCCTGTCTCCCCATATATATATAATCGCTGGGCGCAGGGAGAGAAATCCGTCCCATCTGGTGGGCGAATTCTTCCTTGGGCGCAGCGGCAGCTGCATCCATTCCAAGCCACACCGGGAGTGGCAGCGGGTGGCAGCCCTCCTACAGCACAAGCCACTCGGAGGGCAGCAGTGGTGGAGGCGGGCCTGGCCGGGAGGCCAGCTGCCAGCGGGAACGCATCTCATCGCCATTGGTAGTGTTGAACTGCATAGACCAGGATTTGGAAGTGAGGCAGAGCTTGGAGAATACAGTTTGGCTCGCCCACAGCACAGGGAGATCGGACTCAGAAGAGCAGCTTGCAGCGCTTGGTTCGAGCAAAATTTGAAGCGCCACCATTCTTCTCTCTGCAACAACAAAGGCGGGGCCTCGGAAAGCAGCCCCTGAGACACACCCACCTACACCAAACCATGCCCATCCGCACAGGAAAGTTGCCTTTGTTTTTCTTTTCTTTTCACTTTTTTCTTTTTGCTTCTCCTTCTTTTCTCCTGCCATCCAGATATATTTCCCTTATCTTATTCTTATCTCTCCTCTTGGCTGGTTATGCACTTTTAGACTGTCCACAGTCTTTTGCTGTCTATGTCCCCCCCCGCTTTATTTTTGTTTTTGTTTTTTTTTTTCTTGTTCTTCTCTTTCTTCTTCTCTTCTTTTTTTTCGTTCCTATCCATTCCTTTTCTTTAATTCCTTTCCCCTTTTGGTTTACTTGTTTGTTTGATTTGCTGAGCATTTGCATGCTTTTGTTCCCTGTATGTTACTCTGTATTCCTTTTCAGGGCTACTTCAAGAAACAAGCCAAAGTGCACATGGTGGAAAGTCCCAAATATCACTGACCAGGGAAGTAAAAAAAACAGAGGCACAACAAGAGAAACCGAGAGAAACCATTAAAAGAACACATTCTGAAACGACAGGCCCTGGACAGTCAATGAGCCTCCTTCAAGAGAGCAATACTAACAGGTGCACAGGGCATAACGAGCTTTTAAAACTGACAAGAGACAGAAAGCTGGCCAAGATGATGAAATGAAAGAACTCTCCTCTAAAGAAACTCCAGGAAGAAGTCACAGCTACAGAACTGCTCTTAAGCAACATAACTGAACAAGAATTTGGAGGAATTGTCGTAAAATTAATTGCTGGACTTGAAAAAAATATCAAAGAGGCTATTGACACACAGACTAGGGACCTTCAAAATAGCTGTGTCGGGTTAAAAAAAAAAAAAGCTATAAATGAGGTGCATAATAAAATGGAGGTGGCTACTGCACGGATTGAAAAGGCAGATAGGAGAATAAGTGAATTAGAAAACACAGTTATAGCAAAAGAGGAAGCCTCGAAGAAGAGAGAGAAATTGATACAGGAGCACAAAAGGAGAATTCGAGACCTGAGTGATACCATCAAATGGAACAATATCTGTATCATAGGAATTCCTGAAGATGAAGAAAGAGAAAAAGGTCCTGAAGGAGTACTGGATCAAATTATAGCTGAAAACTTCCCGAATATGGGGAAAGAAATGGACATTGAAATCCAAGAGGTGCAAAGAACCCCTTTAAGACGTAACTTGAATCGACCTTTGGCACGACATATCATAGTGAAACTGTCAGAATATAAGGACAAAGAGAGAATTCTGAAAGCAGCCAGGGCTAAAAGGGCGCTAACATACAAAGGGAAACCTATCAGAGTGGTTACATACCTATCTAACGAAACTTGGCAGGCCAGAAAGGAATGGCAGGAAATCTTCAATGTGATGAACAGAAAAAATATGCAGCCAAGAATCCTTTATCCAGTGAGCCTGTCATTCAAAATAGAAGGAGAGATAAAGATGTTCCCAAATAAAAATAATTGAGAGATTTCATAACCACCAAACCAGCCCTACAAGAAATCCTAAGAGGGATTCTATGAGGAAAATGTTGCAAAGAATACAAGGATACCAGAGAAACCACTATAAACATGAACTCTACAGAAAACACAATGAACCCAAACATACATTTTTCAATAATAATGCTGAATGTAAATGGACCGAATGCCCCAGTCAAAAGACACAGGGTAGCAGAATGGATAAAAAAAAAAAAATCCATCCATTTGCTGTCTACAAGAGACTCATTTGAGACCTGAAGACACCTTCAGATTGAAAGTTAGGGGGTGGAAAAATATCTGTCATGCGACCAGTAGTCAAAAGAAAGCTGGAGTAGCTCTACTTATATCAGACAAACTGGACTTTAAAGTAAAGGCAGTAACAAAAGATGAAGAAGGACATTATAAAATAATTACAGGGTCTCTCCATCAGGAAGAGCTAACAATTAAAACATCTATGCGCCAAATTTGGGAGCACCAAAGTACAATTAATAACAAACAGAAACAATCTTATTGATAACAATGTGTTAATTGCAGGGGACTTTAATACTCCACTTACAGCAATGGATAGATCAACCAGACAGAAAATCACTAAAGAAACAATGGATCTGAACAACACATTGGAACAGATGGAATTGATAGATATATTTAGAACTCTGCATCCTGAAGCTAGGAAATTCACCTTCTTCTCCAGTGCGCATGGCACATTCTCCAAGATAGATCACATACTGGGGCATAAAGCAGCCCTCCATAAATACAAACGAATTGAGATTATACCATGCACATTTTCAGATCACAATGCTATAAAACTTGAAATCAATTCCAGGAAAAAGTCTGGAAAACCTCCAAAAATGTGGAGGTTAAAAACCACCCTACTAAAGAATGATTGGGCCAATCAGGCAATCAGAGAAGAAATTTAAAAATATATGGAAACAAATGAAAACGAAAATACATATTACAATCCAAACTCTCTGGGATGCAGCAAAGGCAGTCCTAAGAGGAGAATATATTGCAATCCAGACCTATTTCAACAAACTAGAAAAAGCGCAAATTGAAAATCTAACAGATCACCTAAAAGAACTAGAAGGTGAGCAGCAAGATCACACCAAACCCAGCAGGAGAAGAGAAATAATAAAGATCAGGGCAGAAATAAACAATATAGAATCCAAAAAAACAGTTGAGCAGATCAATGAAACCAAGAGTTGGTTTTTTGAAAAAATAAACAAAATTGATAAACTTCTAGCCAGGCTCCTCAGAAAAAAAAAGAGAGAACACCCAAATAGACAAAATCATGAATGAAAATGGATCTATCACAGTCAACACCTCAGAAATACTAACAATCATCAGAGATTACTATGAAAAATTATATGCAAACAAATTGGACAATCTAGAAGAAATGGACAAATGCCTAAACACACATGCACTACCAAAATATAAACGGGAAGAGATGGAAAATATGAACAGACCCATAACCAGTGAAGAAATCGAATCAGTGACCAAAAATCTCCCAACGAATAAGAGCCCAGGGCCAGATGGCTTTCCAGGGGAATTCTACCAGACATTTAAAGCAGAGTTAATACCCATTCTTCTCAAACTATTCCAAAAATTAGAAATAGAAGGAAAACTTCCAAACTCATTCAACGAAGCCAGCATCATTTTGATCCCCAAACCAGAGAGACACCCAACAAAAAAAGAGAACTACAGGCCAATATCTTTAATGAATACAGATGCAAAAATACTCAGCAAGATACTAGCAAATCGAATTCAACAGCATATAAAAAGAATTATCCACCATGGTCAGGTGGGATTCATTCCTGGGTTACAGGACTGGTTCAATATTCGCAAATCCATCAATGTGATACATCATGTTAACTAAAGAAAAGATAAAAATCATATGATCCTGTCGATAGATGCAGAAAAAGCATTTGACAAAATACAGCATCCTTTCTTAATTAAAATCCTCGAGAAAGTCGGGATAGATGGAACGTACTTAAACATTGTAAAAGCCACCTATGAAAAGC
>CM053576.1:49958282-49992895 GCA_028646485.1 Cryptoprocta ferox | reverse complement strand
CCACTCTCTTACACCATACACAAAAATAAACTCAAAATGGATGAAAGACATGAACGTGAGACAGGAAACCATCAAAACCCTAGAGGAGAAAGCAGGAAACAACCTCTATGACCTCAACCGCAGCAATTTCCTACGTGACACATCCCCAAAGGCAAGGGAATCAAGAACCAAAATAAACTATTGGGACCTCATCAAGATAAAAACTTCTGCACTGCAAAGGAAACAATCAAAAAAACCAATAGGCAACCGTCGGAATGGGAAAAGATAGTGGCAAATGACAGATAGGATAAAGGGCTAGTATCCAAAATCTACAAAGTACTCACCAAACTCCACACCCGAAAAACAAACAATCCAGTGAAGGAATGGGCAGAAGACATGAAGAGACACTTCTCCAAAGAGGACATCCAGATGGCCAACAGACACATGAAACGATGCTCAGCATCACTCATCATCAGGGAAATACAAATCAAAACCACACTGAGACACCATCTCACGCCAGTCAGAGTGGCTAAAATGAACACCTCAAGAGTCTACAGATGCTGGCGAGGATGTGGAGAAACGGGCACCCTCCTACACTGTTGGTGGGAATGTAATCTGGTACAGCCGCTCTGGAAAACAGTGTGGAGGTTCCTCAAAAAATTATCAATAGACCTCCCCTATGAGCCAACCATAGCACTGCTGGGGATTTACCCAAGGGATACAGAAATGCTGATGCATAGGGGGACATGTACCCCAAAGTTCATAGTGGCACTTTCACCAATAGCCAAATCATGGAAAGTGCCTAAATGTCTATCAACTCATGAATGGATTAGGAAGGTGTGGTTTATCTATACAATGGAATACTACTTGTCAATGAGAAGAAATGAAATCTGGCCATTCGTAGCAAAGTGGATGGACCTCGAGAGTGTCATGCTAAGCAAAATAAATCAGGTGGAAAAGGACAGATACCATATGTTTTCACTCATAGATCTAACAGGAGAAACCTAATAGAGGTCCTCTATTAGGATCATGGGGAGGAGAAGGGGGGAAAAGAGGGAGAGGGAGGGAGACAAAGCATGAGAGACTCTTGAATACTGAAAACAACCTGAGGGCCAAAGGGGGAGGGGGAAAAGGGAAGGGGGGTGATTGTGATGGTGGAAGTCACTTGTGGGGAAGATCACTGGGTGTTATTTGGAAACCCACCTGACAATAAACTATAAAGTTAAAAAGTAAAAAATAAAAAATAAAAAAAGAATCAATATTCCCATATCAAAAACAAAATATTAAAAAAATAAAATAATAATAAAAATATATTATTTTGGGGGAGCCTGGGTGGCTCTGTTGGTTAAGCTTTCAACTCTTGATTTCGGCTCAGGACATGATCTCAGGAGAGTTCATGAGTTTGAGCTCCACATAGGGCTTTGCGCTGACAGTGCAGAGCCTGCTTGGGATTCTCTCTCTTCCCCTCCCACACGTTTGCTGTCTCTCTTTCTCTCTCAGAATAAATTAAAAAAAAACTTTAAAATATATATATTATTCTCTAAGTTATTAAAAATTTTAATGGTCATATTTTTTAAGCTGCACATTAGGTACAGGAACAAATGTTGAGCATCACCGGTGGTTGGAAATTCATTACATTGTGCATTTGTAATACAAGAAAGGACTGACTTTAATTGAGATCGCTGGACGGCAAGCTATTTTGGAGAACCATCATTTTTCCTAGCAGTCTATTCTTTTCTTTGCTTTCTTTATATTATTTGTGTTACCTGTGTACATCAACTGAAAGAATGCACCGTGTCCAAGGTTCAAGGACAAGTCACATCTAGATACTGGGACAGTTTTGGAGCACAAACGAATGATACCACAGTGTCAGTCCCACTTCAAGGAAATGGGTTTGGACTTTGCACCTCTGTCAGTCTGTGGTGGGCAGCAGGCTTGCCCCTTGGATTGTGGTGTGGTGGCGCTATGTGGTAGTAAAAGACTCTCCAGGAGAGGGTCTCCCATTTGGAAAAGTGCATTCTCAGAAGAAGAATCAGAAGCATCTGTGATACCTTAGCCAGTTATGGAGGATTGAACAGGGCCCTGATGATGTCATGGCAACATCCTTTCACCTTTAATTTATCTTCACACGCCTAGATTGTGAATCATGCTAGCTCCTTGTTTATTAGTTTCTGCACCAGCTCTAATTCTTCTTATGGCTGGGCACCAACCACTTCCTTGAACTTTCTGTGAGAGCTGTCTATTCATGTGCAGGATTATGGTATCTGTTGATGAGGTGCTATATTTTAATTAATGCAGCCCATGAGCTCATTATCTTTTTTGGCAATACCTCACAATTAAACATGACTTTTGTTTTCGTGTGGTGCAGCAAAGCAATCTTGGTTCCATATTCCATTTCTAAAGTTATTTTGGGGACCCAAGTGCAAGTCATGTCATCTTTTCCCTATTAAATTCCAACTTATCAAATTTGCCTCTAATTTTATCCAGGGAGGCCTGATCCAATCAGCCAAAGCATTAGCTATCCTGTTGAGCTTTAAAAAAGACCAGGACTATGATGATCATTTCACTAAATTTTAATCCAAACCCTTCAGTTTTTCTATAAGAGATTCTTTCCAGATTGACATCAATCCTTTACTTAATATTTTTTATGGTTGCAAAGCCAACTGTCATTCACCCTATGCTGTCATTCAGCTAGTGTTATCTCAATTTCCCCTTAAAATGACATGAGATCATTTCATATTAAATGCTGAACTAGAAATATATAATGCCCACAGTGTGTGTGCAACCTACCTGTTTAAAAACCATTAAAATGAAATAAAGTTAATATGGTGTGTCTTGTTCTGGATCTTAGTGATATTCTTTCCTTTTCTATACACTCATGAAAAGTTCTGGACAAAAGTTAACTTAGTTATAGTTTTTGCCCACCACTCTCTCATCCTTCAAAGGCAAAGCCACATCTATCCATCAGCAGCTATTCTGTGTCTTTCCCATTCTTCGCCCTCCACTAGGGATCATCAGTAGACACTTGGTGATTTCATTCACAATTTCCTCAGTGACTGGTATATAATTCGTTTTTGGCATAAACATCAATCTGTTCAGTTGGACTGGGTACAATCAGACACACACACACATACACGTACACACCAGGCACGTTCACCTTTTCCATGTAGCTTATATTTTGATTCTCTCTTATAAGTGACTGTTTCATTCCTTTCAGTCTCTAAGTCATTTTCATCAACATTGAAGCTAGCAACAAAATAGTTAAGATCTAAGTTTTCTTTTGACATAGTCAGATTATTTGTAACAATGGGACAACTCCATCTTTGTTCACTTTGTTCCAAATAAAACTTGTTTTTCAAGTTATAAATTTAGTTTGAAAGACAGAGAGAACATGAGCAGGAGAGGAGCAGATGGAGAAGGAGAGAGGGAGAATCCCAAGCAGTCTCCACATGGTCAGTGCACAGAGCCCAATGCAGGGCTCAAACTCATGAAACCAAGAGGTCATGAACTGCGCTGAAATCAAGAGTCAGACGCTTAACCTACTGAGCCACCCAGATGCCCCCCAAATATAACTTTCAAGAAGTATTTTTGAATCATTGGTTTCATGATTTCAGATAGTTTTTCATTTTGTCCATCTTTGGAACCATACTTCCCTTTCCTTTTTATCATTTTATTCTTTATCTCTAGATTCTTCTTAAGCAGTGTTGAAGCCCTCTTTCTTCGTTTGTCCAACCAAGTGTTTCTTCATAGTTTTCCAACTGTCTTCCTTGGATCAGCCAGTCAGTTCCCATGTTGGCTGCTTGTCCAGCCCATGTCTGTGCTCTGCCCATGTGTGCACTTAACCTCAATCCTAACCCATAGAACTGTAGCCTGAGAATTCAGTTGCTTTGTCTTTCCAAACTGTGGCCACTCAGATGCATCATCTTTTTCTACAATATCAAATGAATCCCTCTTTTCTGACTTCTTTTGCTATATTTCATTTCCACTGTCACTTGATCTCCTAAAAACAGCATGGTATAACCCTTCCACAATTCAGGTAACACTACTGATAAATAAACATTGATAATGAAATAAAATTTATGTAACTGGGTAGCTCCTTTTCTTCCTTTGCATTTATCCTATTTAGACTATTCTTTCGTGTCAATGTCAGAAGTAAATGAGATTTAGGGAACAAAACAGAGAAACGCTACTAGGAAATTCATTAACTAAAGTCATTTTTGCATTCTAACTGTCAATTTTATTTGAGCCAAATTCTCCTACATTTAATGTGATGCTTAAGCTTTCTTAATAAGAAATGTACGCCTGAGTTTTTGACTATGTGTGAGCACAAGAAACCTGCATTTCTGACAGAATATTTAATGAATTAACTGAATAAAGGACTTTCAACAATCCTTGATATGTGATAAGTGCTCAATAAAAGCTAGTTTTTAGAATAATAATTTTTTACTTCATTCACATATTCACATCATAAGGTTTCATTTAATGATGCATATGGCTGTTTTAACAATAGTACAGGAATCTAAACAATGACTTCACCGATTGGCATTCTCCTGTTCTACCTTATGATACTTATGATCCTTAATATAATATTGTCATGATCTACACCAGAGTTGTATATGTTTTCAAATAATTGTTAAAGAAGTAGCCTTGCCTATGAAGCCTTATGTATTGAATCCAAGAATAGAAAATATACAACTCACACCAAAGAAGAGTTGTTTACAAAGAAAATTTACCTTTGGGTTTCTCTAAGTAACCATGTCTACCACAGTAACATCCAATCCTTAAAGTCTTTGATCTCAGTTAATATGTAGATAGGGGTCTTGGGTCCGATTTGCAATCAACACACTCTTTCATCAAAAAGGCCTCACTACTAAAGAAGTGTCAGATAATTAAAGAGGTTCCTAATGATGCAGTTGATTTACATACTGGACTTATCTCAGTATGAAACCAGCTGGCAGTCACAAACCACTGAAGAATTGGCAGTGGTCTGCAGACTTTTTGTTTGAAATAAGTCAATTAAAAATTTTGTTTCTTAGATAATTCAGCCTGTGAGTAAAGTCTATGCTGGGAGGCAATAAGTAGTTTGTATAGTAATTAAGCCATCAAATGACATGACTTTTTTTCTTTCTTTGGTTAGACAGCATTAGACAATGAATTTTATTACTGCAATTCAAGCTGTGCTTATGATTATTACATAGGTAGGGTCGCCAGAGATAGCAAATAAAACTACAGAACACTCAGTTAAATTTGAATTTTAGATAATCAATAAATTTTTTTTAGTATAAGTTGGTTCCATGCAATATTAAGGACATACTTTTATCAAAACAAGAAAAATGTTGTTACTTTGAAAAAAAATTTAACTGGGTGTCTTGGATTTTATCTGGCAAACTTATACATAGACTTATGAGCTTACTTGTTGGATCTACCTTACTGCAATATTACAACAGCCAACAGCCACAAAAACACCTTTTTCCCCCCCTCCAAAATCTCTGACTTTAATTTCCTGGATTGGCAAGAAAGGTTAATTTGTTGATGTAGAGTTAAGAATGATGAGTAAATTGTGAAAACTTTCATGAGAAGGGACTTCTGTTTTATTATCCATTAATCGTGATATGGCAGGTAACTAGGGAGATTCCTCTCCAATACTCTTCAAGCATGAAGTGACAAAGATGATAGACAATGGAAGCAAATTTCATCTTTGATTGCATAATGAGTTTTGGGCATATTATTAATAACCATCTTACTTACATTAATTATAGGAGCTTTATTCCTCCTGCTGGGTTTTTAGAATACAGAGTATGCTTTAAGATTCCCATTCAATTAAAAAATTCAGTTGCATGAAATATGGAACACAGGAATTTGAGCATGATCCAACTAATTATATCAGTTAATCATAATTAAGGGTAAATAGAAATGAGATGAGATCATTTTAGCTAATTTATTTCTACTTATTTATTTTAAAAAATTAAACAGTTTTAAAAAATTAGATAGTTTCACTTGTATTTTTTTTATTTAAATGCATAATAGCACACAGAATGTAATTAGCCAATACTTGGACTTGAATCTAGGTATGCCTGCTCTAGAACCCACGCTTTGAACCATGCTGCCTCTCCATAGCCTTTCCTTAGACTAGAACAGCAGCTGGTTTTAGTGTTACTAATGGCAGTAGCCCATGGTCTTCATTTGCTACCTCATTCCCCCCAGATTCATCCCATTATGTGTATATTCTACATTCACCTCTTCTGCATTTATTTTCCTGTATCCTCAAATTACTTACTGCTTCAAATTAGTCCTTGAGTCTACTCCTGAAAATAAACCAAACTCTCATACTAATCTTACGCAATAGCAATTTAGGACCAAGTCACCAATCTAAGTTTAAACTGTTTATCGTGAGGAACTCAAGTTCAGAATACCTAACTGTATTAAAATAAACAACAATGACAAAACCCAATAGATTGTATTTACTTTATGTTATAAATACTTTATTATTAGAGGAAAACGTGCTTGGTAGATTATTTGTAAATGAACACATTCACATAACCTCACCTACATCAAGAAATAAAATAACCAGGTTGCCAGAGGCACCTCTTGATATACCCTCCTGATTCCTACTTCTCCAAAAATAACCACTGTCTTGATGTTTTACTCCATAGATTAGTTGCTCCTGGTTTTGAACTTTTTAAAAAGTGGAATCATGCATTATATATTCTTTGTAAATAGCCTCATTTACTTAACATTATATTTGTGTGATTCATCCACACTATTACATGTAGCAACAGTCTGTTCATTTTAATTTTGGGGTGGTACCCTATTGTAGGAATATACCAACCCTCAGTAAATCTGTTATGCTCTTTCCATTTTTAAGCACTATAAGTAATGTGCCAATGAAAATTCTTCTACTTATCTTCCAGGTATAAATATACACATATCTGTTGATTTCATATTCCGAAATCTAATTGTAGAATAACAGGGTAAATGAGTTAATGTTGGTGCAAGAAAAAAGATGGCACAAGCAAACTGGGATAATTCTTGGCTTTTGTATTTTCATGTGGATTTTAGGATTTGCTTGTAAAAAAAGTCCTTGACGATATTATGATTAAAATGGCATGAGTCTATAGGTTAACTTGTCGAGAATCGATACTTTTATAATATCTAGTTTTCCAAAATAGCTATCGCTGTGTTTATTTAGTTCTTTAAAAAATATGGGGTGTCTGGGTGGTTCAGTCACTTGAATGTCAGACTTCGGTTGTGAGTTGGAGCCCAGCATTGGGGTCTGAGCTGTCAGTGTGGAGCCTGCTTCAGATCCTCTGTCCCCCCCTCTCTCTCTGCACCTTTCCTGCTAGCGCTGTCTCTCTCAAAATTAAATAAACATTTAAAAAATAATGCTTTAGAGTGTTTTTTTTCTGTAAGGAAAAGATTTTATTTTGTACTTAATTAAAATATAGTTAACTATTTGTATATTGATGTTGTACCCAGCACTCTTGTTTAATTCATATGTTAGTTCTGGCAGATTACCTATGAATGGTGAATTTTGTTCATTGATTTCTAACCTTGTACTGGAGGAATACATTTTTCTTGGTTGTGATGTATTATATTTTTATATTATATTATTTTTATAATGTATTCAGTTTGTTAAATTCAGTTTTAGAAGAGTTCACCTAGATTTAAACATTCCTTATTTTTAATTTTTTTTAATTCCAGCTAGTTAACGTGCAGTGTTATATTAGTTTCAAGTGTACAATATAGTGATTCAACACTTTCATACATCACCCAATGCTCATCACAACTGCATACCTTCATCCCCATCACCGATTTCCTCATCCCCCACCCATCTCCCCTCTGGTAATCATCAGTTTTTTTTCTAGAGTTCAGAGTCTGTTCCTTAGTTTCCTTCTCTCTCTCTCTCTTATTTTTTTCCCTTTGCTTTCTTAATAGCCATAGAGTGTCCTTTTCAGAGATAGGTGCCAAGGTTATTCTACACTCATAATAAGTTGATAAATGAGCCCTTGGTTCTATTTTCTAATGAAATTAGGTAAGGCTGGTCTGATATCTCTCTAAAGCATTTGGTACAATTCATCAATGAAACCAACGAGGTTTATAATTGCATTTGTAGGAATCCTTTAAATTATAAATTCAATTTCTTTAATAGATCCAGAAACTTTCAGATTTTGATATATTGTGTTAATATAAGGCTTTGTTTATTTCACTTAAAATTTCACTAAGAGTAAGAAAGTTTTCATAATTTCATTTTATTATATATAAATGAATATATATATATAAGGCCCATAGATTATCTCCCTTATTATTCCTGATATTGATAATTTTGCATTGTTTCATTTGTAAGTACAAATGTAAAATCAGTCTTACTAGTAGTTTATCAATTTTATTTGGCTTCATAAATAATTGATTTTTGCCTTTCCTATAATGATTATACATTTGTTTTTTTCTCTTCAGTTATATTATCCCATCTTTATCATTTTCTTCATTCTATCTTTGGCTTTAATTTATGGTATCTTGTTTGTATGGTATCTTTGTTAGTGGAGTTTGTTTGTTTGTTTTGGCTAGCTTCTTGGGATGCAAGTCAGGTCATCGATGGCCTTTCTTTTTCCAGTATATATATTTACATTCAAATACTTCTCTCAGAATACAGCTTTAGGTACATCCATCAAGTTTTAACATATTATTATCATTACAATCCACTTCAAAATATTTTCCAGTTTCCACTGTGATTGTTTTACCTGTGGGTTATTTGTAACTGCTGTGTTTTATTTTGCAAAAGATGGAAATTTTCTTGATAAGTTTGTTTTAATTTCTTTTTGTTAATTTTGTTTATTTTCACTATGATCAGATGTTGTATTTTGAATGACACCATCCTTTAAAATTTGATGAAGCTTGCTTTATGACACAGTGTGTATGGTCAGTTTCAGTGAATGTTTCATTTGCAGGAGAAAAAATGTGTATCATGCAGTAGCTGTGTACAGTCTTTTATGTAAGTGAACTACAATAGGAATGGTAAGGTCAAGTTGGTTAATTGTACACTTCAAATCTTTTAAGTACTTATTGATTTTTTTTTTCTGTGCTTGTTCTATTGTATACTAAGAGGTGGGTATTAAAATTTCCCCATTATAATTGGATTTGTCTATTTCTTTTAATTCTGTAAATATTTGCTAACTACATCTTGAGGCTATATAATTAAGTGCTTATACATTTAGAATGCTTTTGTATTTCTAGTGATTCAGTGATTTTATCATTATAAAATTTCTTTCTTTTTCTCTGGTAATATTTTTTGTTTTAGTAATTTATTTTGTTTTGAGTTACTTATAGCAACATCAACTTTCTTTCTTTTTCCTTCATTTAAATTTTCACCTTTCTATATCCTAATATTTTTAAGCATATGGTTATGTTTTATAAATTTTTAAACCTAGTCAGTCTCACAATCCTTCTTTTTTCCTTAATATTTTTTATTTAAGGATAACTTACATATAAGAAAGGTGCTTTTTAAAGTTGCTCCTCTCTCTTTGGAACCTGTGTTCCTCTAGCTCTTGTGCAAACAACTTTCAAAGTAATATGATTTGATATTGGAATCAGTTGTTTCACCAGGTCTGTTAGACTGCCGTGACCTTTTTCATCTTACCTAACAGCATAAATAAGCAAAGGTACATTTCTCATCTTTTTGTCTATTCTGTTTAAATTGCACAAAATGACACATATTTGGTTTTACATCTTCTATCTTTCTACCTGATTTTTATTTGTCCCAACTGTTTAATATTCTATGGCTATCAATCTTTGCCTTCTTTTGGATTATTTAAGCATATTTCATCATTATGTATTTTTCTTCTAGCTCTATTGCCTTTTTAGTTACAGACATATTTATTATTATTTTGGTGGTTACCCTAAGGATTTCCACATATATTTTTAGGGTATTTTGAATAATATGAAGACTTTAATAAACTTAATCACACTTACCCTCCTCCATCAACTAATTATGTCTCTGCTTTTCATACTTGTATAATTTAAATGCCACAACATTTTTATTGTTGTATTTCTTAGTATATACACTGATACTTTTACATATATTTACCCTTTCTGTCACTTTTTATTGCATCTCTGAGCTGCCATCTGGGAACATTTTCCTTCTGTCTGAATTTCATCATTAATATATCCATTAGTGCAGGTCTGCTGGTGATAAATTATCTTACTTTTTGTTTTTCTGAACAAAATGTTCTTATTCCATTTTCAATTTCAAGAGATGTTTTCACTTTAGGTTGCTGCTATTTATTTTCCAGCAGTTCGAAGATATTTTACTGTCTTCTGGTTTCCTGGCTTTCTGTTAAAAAGTTGAATATCACTCTTAGTCTCTTTTGTTTCTAATTGGATGTTTTTACATTTTTCTCTTTGCCTTTGTTTTTTAACAGTTTAACTAGGATATGCCTAGGTGTAGCTTTTTTTTTTTTTATTGTTTTTGTGCATGTATTTGTCTTACTTTGGGATTAGTAGAACATTCTGAACTTATTTCTAGATATAGTGATAACAGTTTGGGAAGATTCCCAGCCATTAAATTTTTAAATATTGCTGTGGTGCATTCATTCCTTCTTTTCCTTCTGGAATCCCAACTATAGGTATGTGGAACTTCACCCTTGAGGTGTGTCTTATCTGCTTTTAACCCCATCCAATATATTCTTAATTTAAGAATTTTAATTGTATTTTTTTAGTTCTAGAATTTCATTTGATCCTTTTTATAGTCAATTAAACATCCACATATTCTTATTTTTTAATTCCTTGAACATATTCACTATGGTTTTTTTATGCTCTACTCTGAAAAGTCTTATCTAAATTTTTGTAAAATCTTTTATTGTCTGCCTTTTCTCCTAATTTCTGTCATCTTGTTTTCTTGTTATTTCCAAGTCTTTTTATTTTTTATTGAATGCCAGACAGTATGTATAAAAATTCTAGAGGCAATTTGGGCTTCTGAAAAATCTTGTTTCTTTAAGCAAGTTTTTACTTTGGCTCCCAATAGGATTTTAGGCTATAAATCTAGAAATCTTAAATTATCTTAATCTAATTAGGGCCTGAGGTGAATGAGGTGGACATTGGTCCCCAGAAGATTTATTTCTGGTTCACTTTTACTCCCAAACATAGCCTTTCATTGTTCCAACTCTAAGTCGGGAATATTGAAGTAGTACTTCCTGTTTAGCACTTCCTGTTTTCATTTTTTTGTCCCTTTAGCTGGAAACTCTGCTTAGCTGCTCAGCTTCTCAAGGATTCCTTTCAGAATTGGCAAATAGTCCAGAGAGAAAAGCAGCACAAATGCTTGTCTTTTCAGTCTTCATTATATAAATTATTTATGTCGTACAGATTTCTTTTTCTTTTTCTTTCTTTCTTCTTTCTTGTCTAATTAATCTAGTTTTTCTTTCTATGGCTGGTTTAGTTAATTAAACCCTCATGCATTATGCCTGGAAATACAAGTCCACTGTTAGAATATTTATGCACCAAACATCAGAAATTTTAAATATATTAAGCAAACATTGATGGGATTTAAAGAGAAATAGATAACAGCATAATAATAGAGACTTTACTATTCAGTTCTCAAAAATGGATAGAGTAATCAGACAGAAGAAAATGGAGGACTTGAACCATATGATAGACCAAGTGGACGTAACAGACATCTACAGAATACCCCATCCAAGAACACGGAATAAACATTCTTAAGCACATGTGAAACATATCTTCAAGATAGACTGACTACATATTAGATAATAAAATAAGTCTTAACTAACTAAAAAAGATTGGAAGTATATAAAGTATATTTCTTATCACACTGGAATGAAATTAGAAATCAGTAGCAGAAAGAAAACTGGGAAATCCACAAATACATGGAAATTAAACTCGACACTCATAAACAGCCAAAGACTCAAAGAAACAAAAAGGGAACTAGAAATTCCTTTGTGACAAATGAAAATAAAAACACAACATAAAACAACTTATGAGATGCAGTGAAAGGAGTACTGGGAGGGAATTTTATAATGATAAATACTTTCATATAAAAGAAAAAAATTTCAAATCAACAACAAAATTTTACCTCTCAAAGAACTAGAAAAAAGAACAAAATAATCCCAAAGCTAAAAGAAATGAAATAACAAAGATTGCAGCAGAGATAAAAAAAAATAGAGAAAAAGAAAAATCAATGAAATGGAGTCAATTTTTTAAAAGATCAACAAAACTGACAAAACTTTATTTAGATTAACTAAGGTAAAGAAAGGCTCAGCTAAAATCAGAAAGGAAAGGGGGACTTAAAATTGATGCCACAGACTAACAATGCAAATCCAACAGCACCTTTAAAGGATTATTCACCATGACCAAGGGGGTTTATTTCTGCAATGTGAGGATGATTCAGAATGAAGGACAAAACCATATGCTTATTTCAATAGATGTAGAAAAAGTATATGATATAATTCAACACCGTTTCATAATTAAAAAAAAAAAACACCCAACAAACTAGAAACAAAGGAAACTACCTTAACATAAAAAAGATGCTTTATGAAAAGCCCACAGCTAACATCATACTCAATTATGAAAGGCCAAAAGTATTTCCTCTAAGATGATGATAGCAAAGTCATTATCGCCACTTCTATTCAGCACGGTACTGGAAGTCCTAGCCAAAACTGACAGCAAGAAAAATAAACAAAACTCATCCAAATCATAAAGAACAAAATAAAATTATCTATTTGTAGAAGACATGACCTTATATTTAGAAAACCCTGAAGTTTCCACAAAAAAGCTACATAAATTAATGAATGAATTCAGCAAAGTGGCAGGATACAAAAACAACATGTAAAAATCACTTGCATTTCTATATGTTAACAATAAACATTCTGAAAAGGAAATTAAGAACACAATTCCATTTATGATAGCATCAGAAAAAATAAAATACTTAAGAATAAAGATTGCCAAGGAGGTGCAAGAGTTGTACATTGAAAACTACAAAATATTGCTGAAAGAAATTAAGGAAGACACAAATGAATTGGAAGACATCTTATATATATAGATTGGAAAAAAATAAGATGTTAAGATGTCAATACTACCTGAAGTGATCTACAGATTCAATGCAATCCTTACTAAAATCCCAATGACATTTTGGTAGAAATAGAAAAATCCATTCTAAAATTCAAATGGAATTATAGGAAACCCCAAATAACCAAAACAATCTTGAAAAAAAAAAAAGAACAAAGTTAAAGGTCTCACACTTTATGTTTTCAAAACATATCACAAATTGATAGTCATCAAAATAGTATGGTTCTGGCATAAAAACAGACATATGGACCAATGGAATACACTACAGAGTCTATAGTGAAGTGATCTTAGAGAAGAATGCCACGACCACCCAATGGGGAAAAGATAGTCTCTTTGGCACCAGAAAAATGATATCTATATGCCAAAGAGGGAAGTTAGACTCTTATTTTACTCCATATACAAAAATTAACTCAAAAATGGATTAAAGAGTTAAATATAAGACTTATAAAATTTCTTGAAGAATAGTCTATACGTCTGTGAAAAACAGTATGGAGGTTCCTGAAAAATTAAAAATAGATATGATTCAGCAATTCCACCTCTGGGTATATATCCAAAGAAAATGAAATCACTATGTAAAACAAATATCTCAACCCCCACGTTCATTGCTCTATTATTTACAATAGCCAAAACATGGAAATAACCTAAGCATTCATTAACAGATGAATAGATAAAGAAATTGTGGTGTATACATACAAAGGAATACTGTTTAGCTATACAAATAAGGAAAACCTGTTATTGGTGAAAACATGGATGGGACTTTAGGGTATTATGCTAAATGAAATAAGTCAGACAGAAAGATAAAAACTGTATTATTTCACTTCCCTGTGGAATATATTTTTTATGTATGTATGTATGTATGTATTTTATTTATTTTAGAGGGAGAGAGGGAGAGTGGGGGAGAGGGGCAGAGGGAGAGATAGAAAGAATCTTAAGCAGGTTCCATGCTGAACATAAAGCAGGGTTCAATTCCATGACCTTGGGATCATGACCTGAGTCGAAATCAAGAGTCAGACACTCAACCAACTGAGCCACCCAGTCACTCCTCATGTGGAATACATTTGTTTTTAAAAAATCATAGAAAAAGGAATCAGATCTGCTGTTAGCTGAGGCTGGGGGTGGGGGTATAGAGGAATTGGATGAGGCAGTCAAAGGCACAAACTTCCAGTTATGAGATAAATAAACACTGGCAATATAATATACAACATGATGACTATAGTTAACACTGCTGTATGGTATATTTAAAATTTGCTAACAGAGTACATCCTAAACAATCTTATCATGAGGATAAAAATGTGATTTTTCTTTCTTTTTTCCCCCCTCAGTGAGGTGATGGATGTTAATTAAATGTATTGTGGTAATCATTTCACAATATATGTACCTCAAGTCATTATACTGTACACTTTATTTTTTTAAATTTTTAATGTTTTTTTAATTTTTTTAACATTTATTTATTATTGAGAGACAGAGACAGAACATGAGCATGGGAGGGGCAGAGAGAGGGGGAGACAGGCTCTGAAGCAGGTTCCAGGCTCTGAGCTGTCAGAACATGAGCATGGGAGGGGCAGAGAGAGGGGGAGACAGGCTCTGAAGCAGGTTCCAGGCTCTGAGCTGTCAGCACAGAGCCCGAAGTGGAGCTGGAACTCACTAACCGCAAGATCATGACCTGAGCCAAAGTTGGACATTCAACCGACTGAGACACCCAGGTGCCTCTTTATTGTACACTTTAAATTTATACAGTGCTGGGTTGCCTGACAGCACAGAGTCTGCTTGAGAGTCCTTCTTTCCCTATCTCTATGCCCCTAACCTGCTTGAGCTCTCTCTTTCTCTCTCTCAAAATAAATAGTAAGTAAGTAAGTAAGTAAGTAAGTAAATAAATAAATACAGTGCTATATGTCACTTATATCTCAGTTAAACTGAAAGGAAAAGAGGGAAGTGGCTTGAATATACATTACCCCAATTATGATATACAAGTGGCCAAGGAGCAAATGAAAAAAATTTCTTAATATTACTAATCATTAGAGAAATGTAAATTAAAACCAAAATATGATATTACCTCACATCCATTAGTATGGCTACTTATAAAAAGAAAAAAAAACCCAGAAAATAACAAGTGTTGGTAAGGATGTGGAGGAATTGGAACCATCAGGCACTGTTGGTGGGAATGCAAAACTGTATGGCCACTATGGAAAATAATTTCTCAAAAAATTAAAAAAGGATTAACATGATCTTTCAATTTCACTTGTGGGTATATATCTAAAATATTTGAGGGCAGATTTTTTTAAAAAAAAGATATACAGTAGCTAAAATAGGGAAGCAACCCACCTATCAATGGACAAGCAAAATATGATATATACATACAGTGGATTTTTAGCCTAAGAAAGGAAAGAGATTCTGACACATGCTAAAGTATGGATGAACCTTGAGAATATTATGCTAAGTGAAATAAGCCAGTGAAAAATTACACTTAATGTATGATTCACTTATATGAGCTATGCAAAATAGTTACATTTGTAGAAACAGAAGTTAAAATGGTGGTTAGTAAAGGCTGGGGGAGGGGCAAAAGAAAGTTACTGTGTAATTGGTGCAGAGTTTCAATTTGACAAGATTAAATAGTTCTAGAGATCTGCAGCAAAACAATGTGAATATACTTAACACTATTACACTGTATACTTTAAAATGGTTAGGACACTAAATATTACCATTTTTTTTAACCACAACTTAAAAAAATTTTAATGATTAAAAAAATAATAATCAGAGCAGTGCAGTCCTTGAGCTGAGTATAATCACACTGGTATTGGGGTCCAGTTGATAAATCTTCCAGAAGGAAAACAGAATGATGTCTACAATGGAGTTATCAGGAGGTAACATGGTAACAGAAGTACAACCTCAATGCCATGATACAAAAAATGGAAAATTAAATACAGAAATAATGGACAAGGTGTTAAGTCAGAAGGGTCTTGAAACATATCTAAGATTTTGACCATGAAGTTGAGGAGGGAAATCCCATTTATGCCCAGGGAACAGTTCATAAAGGACTGGGAGTATGTGGACGTGTGGTGGTAATTGAAACTAGAGATGTTTGAGGGCACCTGGAAGGCTTGGTCAGTTAAGCATTGGACTCTTGATTTTGGCTCAGGTTATGATCTCACTGAGGTTTGTGAGTTCAGCCCCGTGTGGGATTCTCTGTCTCCCTCTCTCTTTCTCTCTGCCCCTCCCCTGCTCGCTCTCTAACTAAGTAAGTAAGTAAGTAAGTAAATAAATAAATAAATAAAATAAACATTAAAAAAGGAGAAAGCTTTAAACTGAAGATGTTTGCTGTAGTCAAAGTCTTGAGTACAAGACGAATGGGCAGGGTAAGGACTTGGTAGCAGCCAAGGGAAGTGAAGGTAGTTCAGGGCTCATGTTATTTGACAGAGATGTGCTTTACAAAGAACAACTAGCAGGAGTGGATAGGCTGACAGGTTGTGATGCGGGAAAGGAGTGTAGTCAGGAGACTCACAGCCTGATGACTGGGACACAACGAGCCGCCATCGTCTGGAATTGAGGCTGCCCACCTTGTGCCCATAACCACGGTGCTCTTCTGAGGGACAGTGGGGGCTGGAACCAGCTTGCTTTCTGTTCTCCAAACTCTGCTCTGGGCAAGGGAGACCTTTTCTTTATTTGCAGGGTGGTGCATTATGGGATGGGAGTAACCTGGGTACTAAAGAGGCACTGAAAAATGGGACCAAACCTAGACACAACCAAACCTAGACACACTAGTTTTAGAATAAATCACAGATGCCTTGGAAAGTTCCACCTGGTGAGTCAGTGAGAATGGGGGTGATAGTAACAGAAACTGGGGGGGAGATGGTGTTCAGGAGGAAAAGATAGGTATGCTTAGGTGTGTAGGTTTTTTAAGAGAATGTTCAGAGTTTCAAATATTGCAAAACAACAAAAGCAACAAGGTCTAATGGAAACACTTTACAGGGAGGCATTGTGTATTACATGGTAGTAGATGTTAATGGAGGTTTGCAGATGTTGGGTAGGAACAATGCATTGTACCATGCTAACAATCCATCTTCTCTTCATTTCTTTTTTCCCCATGCTTGCTGGCAATTGGATGATCTTAGAGAACCATGTACAAAAAAACAAAAAAAACAAAAACAACTTTCCCTTAGTTATTTTTTGCCACTCTAGTAAATTGCAAGTAAAAGCATAATTTATTTACAATTTATCTGAGTTATAAAGAAATAATATACTTTGACTTGCAGCAGCACTAGGGAGAAGTGATCAGGAAACATTCTAATAAAGGGCCTTGTTTTTCTGAATAATATTGCTCCAACATTTTACAAAAAACAATTTAGGTAGTTTTAACATCTAATTAAATGTTTTATATGGAAAATTACAACTTACAGGAAACTTGCAAGAATATTACAAAGAACTCACATATATTCATTTCCTAGATTCACATGCTGTTAGCATTTTCCCTTATATCTCTCCTTTATATGTATACACACATTTCAATTTTTATTTTTTTAACCATTTAAGAGTAAGTTACATAGATCATGATCACTCATTCTTGTATATTACCTTAAAATAATTATAGATATTCTCTCACATGTAAATCCTTTTAAAAAGAAAAGAAGAGAGGGGGGCAGGATAGGAGAAGGATAGGAGGAAGGAAGGCAAGGAGGGAGGAAAGGAGGGAGGGAGGGAAGGAAGAAAGGGGGAAGGAAGGCGGGAAGAAGGAAGGGAAGAGAAAGAGGAAGGAGGAAGCAAGGAGGAAGGAAGGAAACAGAGAGGGAGAAAGGGAGGGAGACTAACATTTAAATAATAGAGGAGGCTCATTCTTTCATTCCATATAATAAGCTTCTATCTGAGTGAGCATCAGGTAGAGATGTGGGCCCAGGGTCCCCTCATTTGGTCTCAGGGGCAGGAGCCTCTGTAGGATGAGCATCTAGGTGCCCTAAGTCTAAAGAGATCATTTTAAAGAGTAATTTTGGCTAAAGGTGAATTTTGCTTTGTGCTTCCAAGAACCTAATTTCTATGAGCACATGAGTTCACTGCACCAACTGACAACAGGACATTAGCAGCAATTTTATAACAAGTGATCAAATCCTATTTCGGTGAATAGTCTTTTTGTTGCTTCTTTTTTAAAATGTTTATTGATTTTTGAGAGAGAGAGAGACAGGGAGAGAGAGAGAATTCAATCAGGGTAGGGGCAGAGAGAGAGAGGGACAGAGGATATGGATCCGAAGTGGGCTCTGTGCTGACAGCAAGAAAGCCCCATTGGGTGCTTGACTTCACCAACCATGAGATCATGACCTGAGCCAAAGTCAGATACTTAACTGACTGAGCCACCCAGGTAGCCTTGTTGCTTTATTTATTTATTTTTTAATTCTGGTATTGATTCAAATAGCTCCGCAACATGGACTGAAAGGTCAGAAATCAGAGATCAAAAAATGACTTTATTAAAAAGTAAGAAAAAGGCTTTTAATTACTTGAGTGATAATCCATTTTGTGATCAAAGCAAAGCAATCAAGTTGACAACATATGGAATGGAAAACACATAATGTGTCTTTCTTCTATTGGAATCAACTTTGATTCATTAAAAAACACTTTAGATTTTTTAATGGAGATTTTAATTCTATTGGTTAACTATTTATAAAATTTGTAAATTAGTTTTGTATTTATTGCTGTATGACAGATACCTTAGACTTTTTATACCTAGTTTTTATGATTACATATTTAACATCATAAAAGTGGATGCTGGTGCTTGGCAAGAATTCTTCCTCTGAAAAGGAGAATATTGTACAGGTATGGGAGTGCAAGGCAGAACATGGGCTCTGCTGTGTGTATTCAAACTTGCATTCTTCTCTGAGCACCTCTGAGCCTCAACTTACTTATCTGTAATACAGGGAAAATACATTATAGGGATGTGGGAAGCACCGTGAGGCAATGTGAGAGTTTATTGAACAAGGCCCGGTACAGAGTGGCCATCAACCTTGCCCACTTCCTTCCTGCTTTCAGCTGATGGGCACCCACAGCTCCCCTTCTTTATACAGCTCCCAGGACACAGGGGAGGGCTCTCTGGGCCTGGTCAATAGTTGTAACCCTTGCTCCTGGAGATTGGGAGGTGACTCCATCTGTCTGCTCTGTAGGGATCTTCTGCTCTGTTCACAAAGTTTCTCTATTCCAGTCCCCAGCCCTTCTTACTTGTTTGGATGTCTTCTTTTCTGCCTTCCCATCATCTGCATGCTTCTCAATCTTTCTCTCCTGCCCTGCATGCTCATTCATTGACTTATCATTCACTCAGTCATTTCTTTAAAGCTCTGTGGTGGGCAGGATTCCAAGATGCTCTCTAAGATCCCCACCCCAGGTACACATGCCTCATGCAGTCCTCTCTCCTGTTATGTGGGTGGGCCTGAGCTAATTAGGGGAAAACTTTTATTTTATTTTGTTTTTTAAAAGTTTATTTATTTTGAGAGAGAGAGAGAGAGAGAGAGAGAGAGAGAGGTCATGAGCATAGGAGAAGGACAGAGAGAGAGAGAGAGAGTAAATCCCAAGCAGACTCTGTGCTGTCAGCACAGAGCCCTATGTGGGGCTTGAATCCAGAACTATGAGATCATGACCTGAGCCAAACCAAGAGTCAGACACTTAACCAACTAAGCCACCTAGGTGCCCCCAGAGGAACCACAAAAGTCAGAGAGGTTCTAAGCTGCAGCTGCTACTGTTCTGTTGGCCTTGAAAGAACAAACTGCCACGTTGTGGAGAGGGTCATGGGGCAAGAAACTGTGGGTGGCCTCTAAGACCTGAAGTTGGCTCCCTGCTCGTGGCCAACAAGAAAGCAGTGGCCTACAACTATAAGGGACTGGATTTTGGCAACAGCCACATGATCTCAAAAGAAAACCAAGACCTTCAAAAAGAAAGGCAGCTTGTGCAATATCAGGCTTTTTTTTGATTCAGCCTCTTGAGACCCTGGGCAGAAGATCCAGCTAAACTGAATTGACATTTCTGATCTGTAGAAACTCTGAGGTGTAAATGGATGTTCCTTTAAGCCTCTATGTTTGTAGTAAGTTTTTGCATAGAAAACTGATACAGGCTGTCCATGATTCCTGTTAGTTCATCTTGGGATCCCAGTTCCCCATCCCTCTTACCCAGTGCTGGTACCACTATCCTGGAATTTCCAAAGGCATAGGCAGGATTCTTGACTTCCTGGCCTCAGATAGAATTCTCTACTGGAAAACTCCTCTCTGCTTTGCTCATCTCCTTGTTTTGACTTAAATGCATGACATCTAGGGGTGCTTTGGTGGCTCAGTCAGTTAAGTGTCTGACTTTAGCTCAGGTCATGATCTCATTGGTTGTGAGTTCAAGCCCCACATCAGGTTCTGTACTGACAGCTCAGAGCCTGGAGCCTGCTTCAGATTCTGTGTCTCCATCTCTGTCTGCCCCTCCCCAACTTGCACTCTGTCTCTCTCTCTCTCCAAACTAAATAAACATTAAAAAATATATATGCATGACTCCTAAACCAATATCTGTACTCACTAACTTCCTGGCTGGTTCATCACTGCTCATAAATTTCACACCCATCCTATCACTTACCAGTCCCTTGGGGTAGACCAACCTTGTCTTGTTGGCTACTCATCAAAAATATGCTACTAGAGAGAAGAAGGACTTTTTATCAGTAAGTAAAAACAAAATCATCTCAGGAGAATAGATTCATTTTTTCCTGGTTGAGATAACCATCTAATTTAGTCAAAGGCAACATTAAAAATAATGCCTCATCAACCATGAATAACTAGTTTGTTAGCAAGAGATAATCTTGAACCTCTCAGAAATGTTTGAGAAGATCTTGCGAATGCCAATCATTTGGGGGTAAATTCAGGGCAGTAGAGGAGCTTTGTTGCAGGAAGACCTCACTTGCTGAGGCTGTAGAGCACACCATCCCCCATCTGGGTCATGTTGCCTCCATTCCTGTAAACTCTGCTTAGCATCTGTACTGTAGCTGCTCTGTTTGGGTAAGAAAAGAGAAGGTCCTGAGAGTTGGGGCTTGTAGAAGTTCCAGGTAGAGGCTGCAGTCAGGTACAGAAATATTTGTCTTCTGCAGCAATTCAAATCCTAGAATTCGTTTCTAAGGTACTGTAAGGTAATACAAAAATATATCTTGGGCTTTGGTGTTGGTTCCTGGGACAGAGTCCCTAAACCCTTATTATTTCCTAAATAATAAGAGCACTAGGAGCATCTTTTTTCCAATATTTCTTCTTTGACCTCCAGTTACTAACACGGAGATCCTAAATCCCTTTGAATTTCCTGGGTAATAGGAGTGCCTTTTGTTTTAAGGATGTGACTCTTGGTGGACTCTTGGATGGTGGATAGTCACCAAAAAGAACAAGCTGAGATTACAGGTTTAGGATTTTCAGCCTCACTCTCCATTCTCCCGACAAGGAAGAGGGGCTGGAAGAGGAGTTAATAGTTGATCATACCTGTGTGATGAGGCCTTCATAAAAATCCCAATACTAAGGGGTTCAGAGAGTTTGCAGGTTAGTGGACACATCCACGTACCAAGAAGGTGACACACTCCAATTCTACTGTGACAGAAGCTCCTGCATTGGGGACTTTTCTGGACCCTACCTTAAGTACCTTTCCATGTGGTGGATCATTAATATCCTTTATTATGTCTTTTATAATACACTGGTAAATAAGCAAGTGTTTCCCTGAGTCTTATGAACCATTCTAACAAATAATTGAACCCAAGGAGGAGGTAATGGGAAACTCAATGTATAACCAGTCCGTCAGAAGTATAGGTGACAACTTGGGACTTGCTCTTGACAACTGAGGTGTATGTGGAGAGCAGACTGGAACTGAACCCTGACCTGTGGGATCTGACACTATCCAGGAAGATGCCATCAGAACTGAGTTGAACAATGGGACACCTTATGGGTGCAGTGCTCCATGTGTGGATTTTCCCTGTGTCAGAAGTGAAGCATGGCAGTGGTGATAGTAAAGGAAGTGAAAGGGGAGTCTGGTGTTTACAGGAATCTGCAATTCTCTCTTCCGCTTGTGTTTTCTATCCCTTATTCCTGTCGCCCTCTTTTCCCTCTGCTTTTTGTTGTTGTTGTTGTTGTTGTTGTTGCTTTATTACATCTATAGAAGGATAATGCCATTCCCAACTCAGGTGATGAGTTATCTTTCATTTACACTCGGGTTTTTGGGAAATTGTGTGATGCTTCATCTGGCAAATACTGCATAAAATAAATTACATGACATGACTAGATAAGAAACACCATGTTTTTGGAAACATAGCTACTACTTTGGAAGAAAATTTCTTAAATATTTCAATATAACCTTTTCAGGATTTTTTTGGAGTGGGTGGAAAAAATCCTAAAACAACTGAAATTAATGACAGAAAGGATGCACATATTTTCTGAAATTTTTTTCAGGACAGAAGTCTTGCTAGCAGAATGAAGCAATGGGATATTGATAATATTTTTGTGAGGTGAGTTATATTGAGATAGTGGCTGCATTTGCCACAGTTAGAGTGTAACAAGTAGATGATGTGAAGCTTGGAAGTGTTTAATATAGTTTCCAGATCTCTCTGATTCTCTACTTCTTGATTGACAGCCATTTAGACCTGACCAAGTCCTAAGGGTAAGAGGAAGACCTCAGACATTGAAAAGGAGGTAAATGTGTCTTCACCCCTATGGCAAGGTACACCCACTATCCTTTGCTCCCTGGAAAATGTTGGGTAAATTTACAGGGCTTTAGAGGGTGAGCTTTTCTGACCAAAGTTAGCAGCAAAAATTTTGAGAACAGTTGCAACAGATTTTCTTTAGTGAAAAAAAGTGACATCTAAGATGATCTAAAATCAATTACCCTAAGTACAAACTTCTCAAATTGTCATTACAAATGACATTACATTACATTACATATTTCTCAATAAATACAGTTCATGGGTTTAACAAATGAATGATTGGAAAGTCATAATGCATCTCAGGTTGATCATAAATGCAAATAAATAAATAAATAATAAATAAATAAATAAATAAATGAATAAAGTATTGATTCCTTGATCAATTAATTTAGAGAAGATGCAGGGCCATTCTGGATGAACCATATTTACAGTGAACTCTCTGAGCTGTCTTCACAGATTAAGGGTTACACTTTGGTATTTTCCCACCCCCTAAAGAACTAGCTTTGTGCTTCTTATTTATAAAATTCTTGCAAAACAAAGTAGCAATGGGAAGGAATCAAGAGGTCAGAAATAGGGAAGGGCTGGCCCTGCCTCTGACTAAGATTGTATTTCTCCAAAGTACAGTGAGCTAGCTGTGTTTCCTTAGGCCTCTTGCAAGTGCTTTTTTTCTAAAGTGAAAAGGAATCTGTAACTTTAAGAAACAACAAATCCGGAGATGTCAGACACCACATAATTCAAATCTATATATTTTCAAACCTACAATTGCTGCCCTGTTACATTCATTAACTTTGAAATGAGTTTACAATTTATTCTAAAATGTACCAAATGTAATTTACATGGAGCTGCAGAACAGCTCAGAGTGGATTGTTCGCCCGGGCTCTGAACCACTAAATAAGAGGATCCCTAATGGATGTGCAGACATATTCTCAACTCCATAGTGGAGCCCACTAAACTGTGGTAATTGCACTTTGGTCACTTTCAGCTCATAGGTATCACTTTGATGGTTGGTACAACAAAGCTGGTTCTTTGTTTCCTTTGATCATAGAAAGTTGGATTCTTAGCGATTACAATTTTGAAGGTTTTTTTCCCTGGAGGAAATCATAAAGGAGGTCAGAGCCTTAATTCTGTCTGTTAAAGTGGGACAGAAGCCTCGATTCACAAGAGGACGGCAGTCATTGAAAAATGGAAGCTCGGGTTATTGGCCTCCATTGGGCATTGTTTTCTGCAAAATGGTTGGGTTCTGTATGATCTCAGTTGTACCCTTTCATTTTGGCCTCCATGGCCATTACACCACCTTGTCCTAATGATTTAGGATCATTATGGGCACTGTTATAGTGATTTCTACCATTCCTTTTCTCAACACATCATTCTTTCTTTAAATATTCCACTCTTCATCTCTGTGACTGTGCTCACTCTTTTCTTATTTTATTAACACCTTGTTCTTCCTCAGGACAATTTCCATCTACAGATCACACTCGGGCTGCTTCGTGTCTCTCCAGTGTTTGTCCCCACAACTCTGCATGTGACAACATGATGTTAAATGGCTCTTCTCCTGAATGCAATGAATTTAACAACTTACAGAGTGTCCAGGATTTGCAAACAATGAAGGATCCTCCAGCCTTCTTGCTTTCCATATGTTAATTCCCTTTAAAAGATCTTCTGGTTTCAAAATCTGATGGTGGCTACTTCATGGGATAAACTAAGCAGCAGTTATACATTTTTCCCCCCCGTAATCTGGCAATTTGCATGCATGCTTTCGGGAAGTTTTACATTTTTTAAAACTCTCCAGCTGGCTCAAAATGGATAGCCCACCGTTTCTTGCACATTATTGAGATGGCTGCTTGTGCACCCTGCTATTCAGAGTCAGGGGTTAAGTGACAATCCTGAGCATTTTTGCTGTTGTATTTATTGTGATGTGTTGTATCTCTGTCAGACACATTTCGAATATGGAGCAGAGACAATGGGGAAAATATGTATAATTTTAAAAATTAATGCCATCAGGAAGCACAATTCTCACCCCAAGTCTTAATGGTAAGTTTAAATCAAATTCTGAGTTTTGTGGAGGCTTTTCCCAGTAAAGAGCTTTTTGTTTTTCTGTATGTATAAAACTCGTCATGGTGCTTAAAAATGTTCTTTTTCTCACTAATCTTACTGAAGTCTAAAACCTTTCTAACATGCTGGGACTATTATCTGCCTGAGGAAAGAAAAACTAGAACTATATGTAATTAGTAGATCCTTTGTGAAATGCAACCAGCATACATGGGGTATTCTCAGGCTGTGGGAGATTTAAAAATTGGTTATAAGCTATAAAGAAGAAGTTTGTGAGAAAATGTCTTGACATTAGAAGTCTATCTCCAAATTGGTTATCTGCAAAGACAATCCTGCTGGAGACGGGAAACATCATACTGAAATGCAGTGTGAAAACATGTGAATTCCAAAGAAGGTCAAATTTTCTATTTAGCTTCATGAGAGCCACTTCTGTTTGTATACTTTTTATGCTACATTTCAAACATACTCATGAATAATCATTTCAATAGTCAATGAATAACGCTAGCCATGTCATCAGATTTTTTTAGAGAGAGAGAGAGAATCTTAAGCAGGTCTCATGCTCAGCACAGAGCCCAATGCAGGGCTTGATCCCAGAGTTATGGGACCTGAGCCAAAATCAAAAGTCATATGCTCAACTGACTGAGCCACCCAGATGCCCCAGAAATATTTTTTAAAGTATAGCAGCCAATGTTCTTTAGACAAAAGTCATTTTAATCATAGTAGAATGATTAACTCATTGGCGGCATGCATGTGGTGGTTTGTGGGAGACCCCGTGCCTGTCCAGTAATCTGGGAACTCTGGGCACACGTGGTCACTCAGAGAAAGGCCCATTTAGAATCATGGAGAGCCTGGGCTCTTGATTATTGGTAATGTCGGGAGTAGGATCTGAAGGGATGCTCTGACATAGCTTCCCAGCCCTCTGGGTTGAACCCCCAAAAGAATGCAAAGAAAGTCATGGTCTCATCCTGTGGCTACAAACAGTCTGGAAACATGCAGGACATTGAGTGAACGTCTGTTGAAGCTGTAAGCTCCATCCTGGCATTCCATCATCTTTCAGGCTTTTGCAAGATTAGTTCATTTTTAAATTAAATATTAGTATTAATGGTTGCACTGCAGTAATCCAGACTAGGTTTTGAGGACCTTTATTTTGTCCTGCAGGCTTATGCCATGTCTTGCATAGTAGTTTATGAAACCATGTGCAGGATTCAGGATGCTCCTTGCCAGACAATTAAATAGAGAAGATGATCAGTAATCATTTATCTTTATTTTCCCAGCTCTTCCTGGTTGAATAAAAACTAGTGCCTCCCTTTCAATGCCAGTGTGCAAGCATTTCCTGCTAAAACCTAACCCACTGAGACACAAGTAGCTACTTATGGTTTACTCTTTCTGGTTTGGGCACCGAGAGAAGCATCCAGTCCCAGTGCCATGTGGACTATATTTGTGCTGCATGTGGCATACCAGCCAGCTATGACATGGCGTGGTTGATGAGGTCCTGGTGACCTTAATCATAAGAGTCTCTGAAATACGTGAAGGCAGTTGGGGCTGAGCAGGCCTCTTGCCAGAAGTACAGAGAGTAGTCTGGCTCTTTCTCCAGGTGTTTTGCCATTCATGTAGAGTGCAAAACTGCAACTGTATTTTTTTCATTGCATTGTTTGCTTTTTAATTTTGCAATGCATCCTTTTAGCAGTCAGGAGCTTACAAAGTGAAAATGGAAGCTTAATGAAAAATAGTCCTAAACTTGCTCCAGAGAGTCAATGATAGACATGGAATCTGTAAAGAATGGTTTTTAATCTTTACCCTCCACCGTAGGGATGCAGTGATTTCATATACGTTTGAAAACCGGAAGACACACATCTGGTAATGAAACACCAGCTCCTATCTCCTTAGTTAGTAGTCATTTTATGAAGTCTGTGCCCAAAGATGATGTTTAAATGAGTGTAGTTGCTATATCTTACTCAGTGAAGCACAGCTTTTCATTTAGATAAAGATATCTGTTGTTCTAAATTAACTGTGTACGTTTTTCACTACAAGGCTCCATACATGATGCTAAGAGCTGACAGCTATTGATGTCTTAGTCGGAAAGAACCTGGCAAACAGTTTAGTTATCCCTCTTTTCATCCAGGGTGTCAGATACTTCAAACATAAAATAAGGTAAGGCCAAAAATTGGTTAATTTTTTTACCCAAGTCATGAAACTAAAGTAAACCTTTTACACAAGTTTTTTTCTGTGAAAGATAAAATATCTGGCATAATTTGTGAAGGTTATTATAAATTTAAGCAAAATTTAACTTTGAAGATAAATTTATTTGCTTTTGTGATTACATTATGAATATCAGTTTTATTGGGTCATAGTATCAAACAATGTTCTTAACTAAACCCACAGAGCAGGAGCACCTGGGTGGCTCAGTGGGTTGAGCATCCAACTCTTGATCTCAGTTCATGTCTTGATTTCAGGGTCAACTCTGGTTTTAATCTCAGGGTTGTGACTGCAAGCCCATGTTGGGCTTCATGCTGGGTGTGGAGCCTCTGTAAAAAAAAAAAAAACACAAAAATCCCATAAAACAGACATGTGCTTTACTTGACATGAGCTGCAGCACAAATATAGTCCATAATGCATCCAAGCAGGGTGCGTTACTCTATCAACTGAAACAAATGAAAATTTGTAAGTCTTTATGTGTCAAAATACATAGATCTTTATATATGTGCATCTGAACCCAACTTTTTTCTGAAAAAAAAAATCCTGTTTAATAAAAATAAACAAATAAAACTTTAGCCTTGGTGTTGAATTTTCTCTCTTTGCTGGACATTATGAATAATAGTATTTTAGAACTGTTGGAACCTTTACAAAGGATTGCTTTTTTTTTAAATCTCTCCTCTACCTTTCTCCTCTAGTAACCATCAATTTGTTCTCTATAATTAAGAGTGTTTCTGTTTCTTGATTTGTTTCTTTCTCTCTCTCTCTTTTCTCTTTACTCGTTTGTTTTGTTTATTAAATTCTACATATGAGTGAAATCATATGGTATTTGTCTTTCTCTGACTCACTTATTTCACTTAGCCTAATACTCTCTAGCTCCATCCATGTTGTTGCAAATGGCAAGATTTCATTTTTTATGGATGAATAATATTGCATTGTATACATATACCACTTATTTTTTATACATTCTTCAATCAGTGGATACTTGGCCTGCTTCCATAATTTGGCTATTGTAAATAATCCTGCTATAAACATAGGAATGCATGTGTCCATTTGAATTAGTGTTTTGGTATTCTTTGGGTAAATACCCAGTAGTGCGATTACTGGATTGTGGGGTAGTTCTATTTTTAAGTTTTTTTTTAATGTTTTATTTATTTTTGAGAGAGAGAGACAGCGTGAAAAGGGGAGGGTGAGAGAGAGAGGGAGACACAGAATCCGAAGCAGGCTTCAGGCTCTGAGCTAGTTGTCAGCACATAGCCTGACGCGGGGCTCGACCCCACGAACCGTGAGATCATGACCTGAGCCGAAGTCGGACGCTTAACCGACTGAGCCACCCAGGCGCCCCCTATTTTTAAGTTTTTGAGGAAACTTGATATTGTTTTCCAGAGCGGTTGCACAAGTTTGCTTTCCCACCCATAGTCCATGAGTGTTCCTTTTTTCCCCACATCCTCACAAACACCTGATGTTTCTTGTCTTGTTGATTTTAGTCATTCTGACGGATGTGAGGTGATCTCGTTGTAGTTTTTTTTTTTTTTTTTTTTTTTTTTTTTTAGTTTATTTAGCAGAACCCAACATGGGGCTCAATCCCACAAACTGTGAGACCCGAGCTGAAATTGAGAGTTGGACGCTTAGTCAACTGAGCATCCCAAAAGCCCCTCATTGTAGTTTTGATTTGCCTTTCCCTGATGAACATCTTTTCATGTGTCTGTTGGCCATCTATATGTCTTCTTTGGAGAAATGTCTGTTCAGGTTTTCTGCCTATTTTTAAGTTCAATTATTTGGTTTTCTGGTGTTGAGTTTTAAAAGTTCTTCATATATTTTGGATACTAACCCTTTATCAAATATGTTATTTGCAAATATCTTCTCCCATTCTGTATGCTGCCTTTTAGCTTTGTTGATTATTTCCTTCATTCTGCAGAAGATTTTTATTTTGATGTGGTCCCAATAGTTTATTTTTGCTTTTGTTTCCCTTGCCCCATAAGACATATTTAGAAAAAAGTTGCTACAGCTGATGTCAAAGAAATGCTAGAACTGATCTAAGGATTCAGTAAAGTCACAGGATACAAAATCAATCCACAGAAATCAGTTGCATTTCTATACACCAATAATGAAACAGCTGACAGAGATATCAAGGAATCAATCCTATTTACAGTTGCACCAAAAATAAGAAGACACCTAGGAATAAAATTAACCAAAGAGATGAAAGACCTGCACTCTGAAAACTATAAAATAGTGATGAAATTGAAGACAATACAAAAGAATACTCTGAAATCCACCTAAGTGTTCCATGTTATTTTGAACACTTTTGTAAACAAGTCCTCTAAACTTTGGTTGAACTTTGTTCAAATCTCATTGGAAATTTTTAATTAAATAATTCAACAATGAAGCACCAAAAAAACTTCAGCTTTCAAAGCTTTTAGTAAATTCCCATTATTAAGAACACAATTTGCAAATAGGAAGATAATGTAGTTTTTTCCTACAAAAGCAGAGGAAAAGAAACCGAATGATGATAAATCACAGAGTACACAAGAAATAATTTTAGTATCTGATACCTTTGGAATACCTGAAGTTATAGGAAGAATATTTTGAAGGTCATATTTTTAATAGGATATCTTATATTCTGACCTAGTGTATAATAAAAGTGAGATCTACAATTCATCAAAATTGGAATAATATTCTAAAACATAATAGAGATAAATTTCATGAGTTTTGCTTTAAGTGACTTATTGAATGGAGTATTCTTTTTGATGCCCAAATGATACTAATTGAGAATATCCTCCATTTGATATAATTCGATCTTAGTTTATTAAATATCTGAGCACTGGTAAGACTATTTCCTTCTTTAAAAATATTATTGTCTCCAAGAGGGCTGGCAGGATGGCAGAGAAATAGAGAGTTCTGTACTTCCCACTGGCATCTCTCAAACAAAGAAGGGCTGAAGCCAAAGGACTCTGAACTGCAAGAGTCTGGGAGGAAAAGAGATGGAGTCCACTAAGAAGACAGCCTCATAGGTGCGTTATTGCAAACTGGGGAAGATAAAGATAAAAATGGACCAGGACACAGAGGCACAGAGGAGAGGAAGCCCCTTCTGCGAAGAGACAAAGGGAAGAGAAAGAGCAGCTGGGGAATTGTAGAACTGTACCTGGAGAAGAGAAAAACCTCTGCCCGGGACAGAGAACGATCCTATCACCCATATCTAACCTCAGGGCTTTTAGAGAGAAATCCCATCTCTAACTGCAGAGTTTTCTTTGGGCTGGCTGCCCTGGTCTCAGAAATTCCCTCCAGGATAGACAGTATGCAAGGGACGCAGTTGGCATCAGGAGGAACCTGTCTGCTGCTCAATCCCCTTCTGGGATCCTTGCTAGGAAGTGCCCTGGCTTGTGGGATTACATTTCGGGTGGTATCATTAATGTGTAGGGAGTAAGAGCTCCAAACGTGTCTGGGTGTGGGACATAGAACACAGCCCACCTTGGCTGCACTCCTCCCAAAGGAGGGTTTTGGAACACCTGATTTGAGAAGGGACTGGGAGGACACCATTGTTTTTCCCACAACCACCAAAGGGGGGCCTCAGGGAGTGGCCCGAGGGACCCACAGTGGAGGCAAGATCTGCCTGCACCAAACCACGCTCATCTGCGCTGGGTAGCTGCTTTTTTACCAGAGCCCAGATAGATGCTGTGGAAACAGCTCCTCTCCCAAGACCAGCAATGATGCATTGCCATGAATAACTCTAGATCAATTCTTGCTATTCATATATATTCTCCGTTATCTCATTCTTATCTCCACCTTCCTCTGGACTGGTTATTCTGGTTATAGGTTTGCTTAAACAGGCATGTTTAATACATTCTCTTGATACATGTTCTACACCTCCTTTGTTACCTTCCTTTTTCTCTATGAAATAATCAGACTATACAGTTTCTCAGGGTAACATTGTCTTCGTTTGTTTTTTTCTCCTCACCTCCTGCTGTATTCTCCTTTTTCTCTCACTGAATTAAGACTTTTAGTCTCTCTGCCTAGGCAATGTTCAATCTCTCTTTCTCCCCACCCCTGTCATTTCTCTCTTTGTATATGCTCTTCCGTCAGCACTGCCTCCACTCTGCTCTTTATTTGTAGCTGGGATATCTGGTTTTATGCTTTTAGACTGTCCTTTGTCTCTTGTTGTTTTCATTTTGTGGGTTTTTTCTTTTTTCTTTTTTCTTTTCTTTTTTTTGGTTTACTTATTTGTTTGATTTGTTTGTGCATTTGCGTGCTTTTATTCCCTGTTTGTTTGTCTGTATATTTTCCTTTCCAGGGTTACCTCAAGAAACAAACCAAAGTACACATGGTGGAGAGTCCCAAATATCACTACAAGTAGGGAAATAAAAAACCAAAGTCTCAACAAGAGAGACGAAAGGACACCATTAAAAGAACACTTCCTGAATGGACAGGCCCTGGACAGTCTATGAGCCTCCTTTAATATAGCAGTACTCACAGGTGCAGAGTGCATAACAAGCTTTTAAACTGACAAGAGACAGAAAGCTAGCCAAAATGATGAAACAGAAGAACCCACCTCTAAAGAAATTCCAGGAAGAAATGACAACTAAAGAATTGCTCAAAACAGATATAAGCAACATAACTGACCAAGAATTTAGAACAATAGTCGTAAAATTAATCACTGGGCTTGAAAAAAAGCATGGAATATAGCAGAGATGCTATTGCTACAAAGGTTATGGATCTTCAAAATAGTTATGATGAATTTAAAAATGCTATAATGAGGTGCATAATAAAATGGAGGTGGCCACTGCACGGATTGAAAAGAGGCAGAGAGGAGAATAGGTGAATTAGAAAATACAATTATAGAAAAAGAGGAAGCTGAGAAAAAGAGAGGTAAATTAATCCAGGAGCACGAAAGGAGAATTTAAGAACTGAGTGATACAATCAAATGGAACAATATCCATATCATAGGAATTCTAGAAGAAAAAGAGAGAGAGAAAGGGGCTGAATGGGTACTTGGACAAATTATAGCGGAGAACTTCCCAAATCTCGGGAAGGAAACAGGCATTGAAATTCAAGAGGCACAGAGAACTCCCCTCAGACATAACTTGAATCGCTCTTCGGCATGACATATTATAGTGAAACTGGCAAAATATAAAGACAAAGAGAGAATTCTGAAAGCAGCTAGGGATAAAAGGGCCCTAACATACAAAGGGAGACATATCAGGGTAGTAACAGACCTATCTACTGAAACTTGACAGTCCAAAAGGAATGGCAGGAAATCTTCAATGTGATGAACAGAAAAAATATGCAGCCAAGAATCCTTTATCCAGCAAGCCTGTCATTCAAAATAGAAGGAGAGATAAAGGTTTTCCCAGATAAACAAAAATTGAAGGAATTCACCACTAAGCCAGACCTAAAAGAAATCCTAAGGGAAACTCTATGAGGGAAATATTGCAAGGAACACAAAGTATCAGAGACACCACTACAAGCATGAGTCCTACGAGAACACAATGACTCTAAACCCATATTTTTCAGTAATAACACTGAATGTAAATGGACTAAATGCTCCAATCAAAAGGCATAGGGTAGCAGAATGGATTAAAAACAAAATCCTTCTATTTGCTGTCTACAAGGGACTCATTTTATACCTGAGGACACCTTCATATTGAAAGGAAGGGGATGGAGAAATATCTATCATGCTATTGGAAGTCAAAAGAAAGCTGGAGTACCCATACTTATATTGGACAAACCGGACTTTAAAGTAAAGGCAGTTAACAAGAGATGAGGAAGTACCTTATATAATGATTACAAGGTCTATCTATCAGGAAGAGCTAACAATGATAAATGTCTACACACAAAATTGGGGAGCATCCAAATACAGAAAACAATTGATCACAAACATAAGCAATCTTATTGATAAGAATGTGCTAATTGCAGGGGGCTTTAATACTCCACTTATAACAATGGATAAATCATCTAGACAGAAAATCACTAAAGAAACAAAGGACCTGAATGACACATTGGACCAGATGGACTTGACATATATATTTAGAACTCTACATCCTGAATCTATGGAATTCACTTTCTTTTTGAGTGCACATGGTACATTCTCCAAGATAAATCACATACTGGGTCATAAATAAACCCTCCATAAATATAAATGAATTGAGATCATACCGTGCACATGTTCAGATCACAATGCTATGACACATGTAATCAACCACAGGAAAAAGTCTGGAAAACCTCCAAAAACATGGAGGTTAAATAACACCCTACTAAAGAATGAATGGACCAACCAAGCAATAGAGAATAAATTTAAAAATGTATGGAAACAAATGAAAATGAAAAAACAATAATCCAAACTCTTTGGGATGCAAAAAAGCATTTCTAAGAGGAAAATACAGTGCAATCCAGGCCTATTTCAAGACACTAGAAAAAGCTCAAATACAAAATTTAACAGCACCTAAAGGAAATCTAGCACCTAAAGGAGCTAGAAGCAGAGCATCAAGAACACCCCTAAACCAGCAGAAGAAAAGAAATAATAAAGGTCAGGACAGAAATAAACAATATAGAATAAATAAACACAGTTGAACAGATCAATGAATCCAAGAGTTGGTGTTTTGAAAAAATAAACAAAACTGATAAACCCCTAGCCAGGCTTCTCAAAAAGAAAAGAGAGCACCCAAATAGACAAAGTCATGAATGAAAATGGATTTATTACAACCAATCCCTCAGAAATACAAGCAATCATCAGGGAATACTATGAAAAATTATAGGCAAAAAAACCTGACAACCTAGAAGAAATGAACAAATTCCTAAACGCACACACTCTTCCAAAATTCAAATGGGAAGAGATAGAAAATATGAACAGACCCATAACTAGTGAAGAAATCAAACCAGTTATCAAAAATTTCCCAACAAATAAGAGCCCTGGACCAGATGACCTCCCTGGGGAATTCTACCAGAGATTTGAAGCAGTTAATACCCATTCTTCTCAAGCTATTCCAAAAAATAGAAATTGAAGGAAAACTTCCTGACTCATTCTACAAAGCCAGCATCACTTTGATTCCCAAACCAGACAGAGACCCAACAAAAAAAAAAGAGAACTACAGGCCAATATCCTTGATGAATATGGATGCAAAAATCCTCAACAAGATAGTAGCAAATCGAATTCAACAGCATATATAAAGAATTATCCACCATGATCCAGTGGGATTCATTCCTGGGTTACAGGGCTGGTTCAATATTCGCAAATCAACCAATGCGATACATCACGTTAACAAAAGAAAAGATAAAAACCATATGATCCTGTCGATAGATGCAGAAAAAGCATTTGACAAAATACAGCGTCGTGTCTTCATAAAAACCCTCAAGAAAGTCAGGATAGAAGGAACTTACTTAAACATCATAAAAGCCATTTATGAAAAGCCCAGAGCTAATATCATCCTCAATGGGGAAACACTGAGAGCTTTCCCCCTGAGATCAGGAACACGACAGTGATGTCCACTCTCACCACTGTTGTTTAACATAGTGCTGGAAGTCCTAGCATCAGCAATCAGACAACAAAAGGAAATGAAAGGCATCAGAATTGGCAGAGATGAAGTCAAACTTTCACTTTTCGCAGATGACATGATACTCTACATGGAAAACCTGACCGACTCCACCAGAAGCCTACTAG
>CM053576.1:49913255-49958182 GCA_028646485.1 Cryptoprocta ferox | reverse complement strand
AGAAATTGATTGCATTTTTATACACTAATAATGAAGCAGCAGAAAGAGAAATCAAGAAACTGATCCCATTCACAATTGCACAAAAAAAACATAAAATACCTAGGAATAAACCTAACCAAAGATGTAAAAGATCTCTTTGTTTAAAACTATAGAAAACTTATGAAGGAAATTGAAGAAGACACAAAGAAATGGAACAGCATTCCATGCTCATGGATTGGAAGAATAAATATTGTTAAAATGTCTATACTACCCAAAGCAATCTACACATTCAATGTAATTCCAATCAAAATTGCACCAGCATTCTTCGCAAAGCTAGAACAAATTATCCTACAATTTGTATGGAACTACAAAAGACCTCAAATAGCGAAAGCAATATTGAAGAAGAAAACTGAAACGGAAGGCATCACAATCCCAGACTTTAGCCTCTACTACAAAGCTGTCATCATCAAGACACTATGGTATTGGCACCAAATCAGACACATAGACCAATGTAATAGAATAGAGAACCCAGAATTGGACTCACAAATGTATGGCCAATCATTCTTTGACAAAGCAGGAAAGAGTATCCAATGGAAAAAAGACAGCCTCTTTAATAGGTGGTGCTGGGAGAACTGGACAGCAACATGCAGAAGAATGACACTAGACCACTTTCTTACACTATACACAAAAATAAACTAAAAATGGATGAAGGACCTCAATGTGAGACAGGAAACCATCAAAACCTTAGAGGAGAAAGCAGAAGACAACATCCTCGACCTCAGATGCAGCAATTTCTTACTCACCATATCTCCTAAGGCAAGGGAATCAAAAGCAAAAATGAACTATTGGGACCTCATCAAGATAAAAAGCTTCTGCACTGCAAAGGAAACAATCAAGAAAACTGATAGCCAACCGATGGAATGGGAAAAGATAGTTGCAAATGACCTATCGGATCAAGGGCTAGTACCCAAAATCTATAAGGAACTCACCAAACTCCACACCCGAAAAACAAATAATCCAGTGAAGAAATGGGTAGAAGACATGAACAGACTTCTCCAAAGAGGACATCCAGATGGCCAACAGACACATGAAACGATGCTCCACGTCACTCATCATCAGGGAAATACAAATCAAAACCACACTGAGATACCACCTCATGCCAGTCAGAGAGGCTAAAATGAACAACTCAAGAGACTATAGATGCTGGAGAGGATGTGGAGAAACGGGCACCCTCCTACACTGTTGGTGGCAATGTAAACCCATGCAGCCGCTCTGGAAAACAGTGTGGAGGTTCCTCAAAAAATTAACAATAGAACTCCCATCATTAGCACTGCTAGGAATTTATCCAAGGGATACAGGAGTGCTGATGCTTAGGGACGCATGTACCCCAATAGCAGCACTTTTAATCATAGCCAAATCATGGAAACAGCCTAAATGTCCATCAACTGATGAATGGATCAAGAAGATGTGGTTTATATATACAATGGAATACTACATGGCAATGAAAAAGAATGAAATCTGGCCATTTGTAGCAACGTGGATGGAACTCGAGGGTGTTATGCTAAGTGAAACAAATCAGGCAGAGGAGAGATACCACATGTTTTCACTGATATGTGGAACAGGAGAAACTTAACAGAGGACCATGGGTGAGGGGAAGGGGAAAAATAGTTAAGGAGAGGGAGGGAGACAAACCATGAGAGATTCTTCAATACTGAAAACAATCTGAGGGTTGATGGGGGGTGGGAGAGAGGGAAAAGGGGTGATGGGCATGGAGGAGGGCACTTGTTGGGATGAGCACTGGGTGTTATATGGAAACCAACTTGATAATAAAGTATAAAAAAATATTATTTTCTCCAAAGACAAATCAAGTAAAATGTCATCAATTTCAAATATATCAACCATAAATCCATATTAGAGAATGTTGCAGGTAATTTTGTGAAAAGCACTTAAAAATTAAGATTGTATTGAAATTGCAAACTCCAGAAAAATAACAATGACATGATACAGGGGAGATATATGGCACAGAAACCCAGTAAAATACTGACTCTGTTTCAAGATGTGTGTGTGTGTGTGTGTGTGTGTGTGTACACACACATATATAATTCAGATAACCACTATACAGTTTTTAAAACTTTACTTACTATGCAAATAATCACACACATATACAAATAAATTATTTAAAAATAGACTTAGAATGAAACAATTATATACGCCAATATAATAATATAATAAGACCAAATAATCAGTCAATAAACAAATATACCAGTAGTATTATATTTGACTGATCACAAATGTCTCATAGTTTGGATGGTAAATTGTCCGGACACTATAGCACCAGTGGCTGTGTGTAGTCCCCTAAGTGTCTCGCTGCTGGTGCAAGTAGCACACAGGGCTCACAATCTTTGCTGCATGAGGCATTTCTGCCTAAATTGCCTTCCTACCATCTAGTCTCCCTCCCTGTCCAAGAGGAAACCTTGACCTCATGAGTGCTGGAGGCAGGGCTCACCTACTACCAGAGCAGGTGAAAGTGTGAGATGCTGACTTTTCAGTCTCTCATGGCTCAGGACCAATACCTGTGACTTAGGCTTGGCTTGGGAGGCACCCCCCCTCGATGGAGTTTTGACTGGGGAGCAAGTGACTCAGAGAAGTGGGGCAACAGAGAAGCCTTTATGGTGGTGGGTGTTGAAGCCTGCAACCACAGCAACATCCAGATTTCAAGATCAGATCAATGTTGGCTTCAGCAGTGGTGTGCAGACTTCTGACCCAGCAGCCACAGTGAAAGTTATAGTGGAGGCAGCAGATGCCACTGTGGATGCTATGGTGGAAGGTTCAGTAGCTGCTGTAGTGAAGCTGCAGTGGAAATTACAGTGGAAGGTACAGTGGGAGGTTTGTGGAAGTTGCAGTGGAAGGCACAGTGGGAGGTTTAGTAGAAGTCGCAGTGGAGTCTGCAGTGGAATTACGTGGAAGGTGCAGTGGAAGGCACAGTGGAAGCTGCAGTGAAAGGTTTAGTGGAACCTGCAGTGAAAGGCACAGTGGAAGCTGCAGTGGAATTACAGTGGAAGCTGCAGTGGAAGCTGTAGTGAAAGGTACAGTGGAAGCTGCAGTGGAATTACAGTGGAAGCTGCAGTGGAAGCTTTAGTGAAAGGTACTGTGGAAGCTACAGTGGAAATACAGTGGAAACTGTAGTGAAAGGTACAGTGGAAGCTTCAGTGGAAGGCACAGTGAAAGCTACAGGGGAAGGCATAGTGGAAGCTGCAGTGGAAGTACAGTGGAAGCTGCAGTGGAAATACAGTGGAAACTGCAGTGAAAGGTACAGTGGAAGCTTCAGTGGAAGGCACAGTGAAAGCTACAGGGAAAGGCATAGTGGAAGCTGCAGTGGAAGTACAGTGGAAAAGCAGGGGAAAGCACAGTGGAAGCTGCAGTGGAGGGTACAGTGAAAGCTACAGGGGAAGGCACAGTAGAAACTGCAGTGGAAGACACAGTGGAAGCTGCAGTGGAAGTACAGTGGAAGCCAAGTGGAAGATGAAGTGGAAGCTGTAGTGGAAGGTACAGTTGAAGCTGTAGTGGAAGGTACAGTTGAAGCTGCAGTGGAATCTGCAGGTGGAAGTACAGTGGGAAGTTTAGTAGAAGGTACAGTGGAAGATGCAGTGGAAAGTTTGGTAGATGCCGCAGTGGAAGGTACAGTGATCCTGGTTGTTCTGCAGGCTTCCCAGACTGACTCTGCAGATTTAGCTGAGGCGCATCTCCTGCCCTGCCTCTCTCATTGCCACTCCTTTTCTAAGGCTACTTCTGCTGTAATGGTGTGATCAACCCAACATTTAAGAAAAAAATAATTCCTTTTCTGCCCTAATCAACAGAGAACATTGGCTCCATGAACATCCATGAGCATCAAATGAAAAGACCAACAAAATCCTGCATTCCTAAAATTCCTCCTTGTCAGTTTTGCTGGCCAAAATCCCATTAAGCCCCTGTCTTCCATTTTCTTGAAGAGCTTTTCCAATTTTTTCCCTTATTCCCAGAAACCTCAATTGATTACTTTTATTATACTGATCAAATTGTTCTTATTTCTCCACCTTATGAGCTATGTCCCAAATCTCATTTTTTCCTAGGTATGTGACTGATCCATGTATTGGCTAAACCAAAAGCTATCTACTCTAATTGCTGATGATGTTTCTTTCTAATGGGTGATAGAAGAGAGAGTTATGGTTATAAATACAAGTGCTTTTCCCCCCCCTCTACTATAAAAGCTATAATAATAAATAAAATAAAATAAAATAAATAAAATAAATAAAATAAAATAAAATAGGGGCACCTGGGTGGTTCAGTTGGTTAAGTGCTGACTTCAGCTCAGGTCATGATCTCACAGTTCATGATTTAGAACCCCACCCACATTAGGCTCATGCTGTCAGCACAAAGCCTGGTTCAGATCCTCTGTCTCCCTGTCTCTCTGCCCCTCTCCCACTCATGTTCACTGTCTTTCTCTTTCTCTCAAAAATAAACATCTTAATTTTTTAAAAGTAAAATAAAATTATAAATTTTTAAAAAATAAAGTAAAATAAGACAGACTAGGGTAGAATAGAATAGAATAGAATAGAACAGAATAGAAGTAGAATAGAAGTAGAATAGAATAGACAAAATCCAGGAAAAATCCAGTTTGAACACCCAACCAGTGATAACCAGTTAGACAGGTCATGATGAGTAAGCAGAAGAAGAGGGGAGTGCAGGATGAATGGAAGACACATAAGTGAGTGAAGGAGGCCCAGTGCAGAGTCTCTCTCTCTCCAGGGCATCAGGAGCCAGGGCAGGATTTGCAGGTGCTAAAACAGCTGCACACCTGAGCCAAAGTGAACAGCATGGGGGAAAATGTATGGATCCTGGCAGAAACACTCAGAAAGAGGACCAGAAAGTAGGTTCTGGTGGTACTGAAAATCCTAACAGGCCCAGCTGCAAAGCCTCTCCAGAGCAGTTTGGAACAGGCTCCGGTACACTGTCCAGCAGTGAAGCTATAGAGAGAAACCACCAGGCCGGGGAGCCTTGTGAGTGGCTTGCCAGACAAAACTGCTGCCACAGTGGAGTCACCCTTGGGTAAGAATAAGGACAGCAAATCTATCCTTCATGTGTTTTTTTAATCCCTTGGTTTCTCCATATGGTTATTTTTGAAAAATTCAAAGTGAAATTAGAAAAATCACATTGAAGGTATATTTTCCATGTCCAAGTGGGAGCATGGGGGGAGGTGGTGGAAACAGAATGTTTCAGAGGTATGGTTCACATGATGAGAGTAGGCAAAGATGGGCTGGAGATTGGGGGCAGGCAGTGACAGGGAAGAAACAAAGGAGAAGACAAGAGAGATGCAGAGGAGTGGTGGAGAAGAGGAACAAGGCAGAAGCAGTGGAGACAAGGCCACAGAATAAGAAGATGGCTATGCCATCTGCTTTCCCTCTTGGGCATCTCAGCTTACTACACAGATTTGCTGCTAGAACAAGGAAGCATAGAGTTGTTTTGAAACAACCCAAATGACTAAACAATAGGAGACTAACTAACTAGTGACATTACAGAATGAGACTGACCAGTTATCTTAGGTTAAGGAGAAAGACGTAGCAGGAAGACAGAGGTGCTTTGCCTCTCAACCAGAGCTGTGGCACTGGCTTTCTAGGGGGCAGTTAGGAGATGTGTGAGGTTCTTTGAGTGTTCATGCAAACTGGAGATGCTGCTGGCAATGAAGGTCACATTTGTTACTTAACACTTTGTTATTGAACTGCAATCCACAGGTCAGCCAGATCTTCAAAATGCACATTGTAACCCCAGGGAGAAACACAGGCAAAAGCATAATACAAGGATTTGGGGTGAGGATAGAGAAGGGAAACTGAGGCAGGTGAGCAGTAAGGGCAAGAAGAAAGAAGGGAATGGTTGATGTGAAACATCACTGCATTTTGATGGATGCATTGCTTGGTGATCACAATGCTTGTAATAAGACCATGATCATTCCTGTTATAGAAATGAGGACTGTAAATAAGCAGAAGAAAAGGGGCAGAAGGAAGGGGAGACAGTGGAGAAGCAGGTGAAGGAAACACAGGGGAGGACTGTACACATTACCTTTTCCCTCAGGCTCAAGAGAACTTTGTAATAGAGCATTTTCTGATCAACCCTACTGGCTCCCTTTCTCTACCTTCCCTGAGTCCAAGCTAAGGGGCAGGTATTGAGATTGCTGTAAAATATACCTGAGATTTGTTTTTATTCAGGGATGACAAGGCCAGCAGAATGGGAGAAATTGCCACAAAAAGGTTGTTACTCACAGATCTCAAGAGGAGGAGACACATCACACCATGTGGGGCCACATGGGGAAGCACCAGGTCAGTCAGGTAGTAAAGAGAAAAGGATGGGATGGAATGGGCAAGGTCAGATAAGCAGGTTTAGTATTGGATAGTTTGAATAGCCTCAGCAGGCTCTGGAATACATGTGCGGTATCTAGTTGTCTGATACCTGGCTTTGGGATGATTTAGGGCAAGAAGATGGTGTCCCAGATAAAAGCAGACAAGAAAGGGTATGGATTGGTTTGCACCTCAAAGGTGTGGACGCTGTCTCTAGGAATTAGCTGATGGCCCTGATCGATGTCTTCCTCAGATGCAGGACCTTTATAAAGTGACTTTTCAGTTCCTTTCACCAAGAGGTAGAATCTATTACCCTGGGTTGGCCTTGGGCCTCGCTGTGGCCATGAGAATGCAGCAGAAATCATTTTCTAGTTCTGAGACTGGGTTCCAAGAGGCCTTCTTTGATTCTGTTTTCTATTTCTAGAACTTCACTTCCACCAGGAGAACCATCCTAGCTAGCCTGCTGGAGGACAGTCCAATGGAGCAGAGTAGCCTGCTGGAGGACAGTCCAATGGAGCAGAGATGCATTCTCTTAGCTAAAGCCATCCTAGCCAGCCAGCCCCTGTGTGCCCTGCCCACTGATTGCCCTGCATAAACAAGCCCAGCCACCTGCAGAACTGCCCAACAAACCCTAGATTCATGAACAAAGCATGTCTAATGTTGTACACCACTTAGGGTTTTAAGGTTATTTGATACATCACATTACTTGGGGACAATAGATAACTGATACAAAATACTTAAGTAGGGGACAAACTACTGATCCTCAAACATTTCCCACACAATGGTAGAGACAGGTAGCTCAGACCAGAGAGGGAAGCACGGGCTCTATGGCATTGCATGGAAGAGGTTTCCATCCTAGACTCCGAGGTTGGGAGAGCTTTTCTGGAGGAGCTGAGATCTGAGACTGAAGGAGACAGAAGATAACCAGTGATAGGAAGTAGGTTAATTGCAGCTGGAGGAACGCGTATATAGGGTTAGGGGTAAGAGAAATAATGAGGATGAGTTACAAGACTTTCAGGATGGCTGGTGTTTGTTGCACACACACACATAGGAGAGGGTCCAGCATTGAAACAAGGACCTGTCAGGCCATCTTGTGACTGGTGGCATGCTAAAGAATTTGAACTTAATTCAGAAGTCAGTGGGAAATGACTGAAGACTTTAAGCAAGGGAGTCACAGTGTTCAGTTGATATTTCGAACCACATTTCCTGCAGAGGCTTGATTGGAAGTGCACTGCCCATACCTGCAAGACTGGTGATGAGGTCATGGGTTTAATTGCAGTAATCAATGCTGAAGGCCTGATATAAGGTCTTGTCTTGGAGATGGATACACTGTAGGGTAAAATTACATACTAAATATGTAAAACTTGCAAAGCATGTAAAATAACATGTAAGAATTTTTAAACAAGAAACTAAGAAGCTTCCTTATGACCAAAACAGATATTATCAACCAGTTTGACTCTTCTTTCCTGTAGTAGATTGGATCTCCAGGCCAAACATATTTTGGTTAATGGTACAGCTAACACTTAACTGCATGAGTGAGATCCTTCTGGCTAGCTTCTCCTGGTTGTTATCTGTGTCACTAAGTGATATCTGTCACATTACTTTGGCAGTTCTCTGGCTTTATGTTCCAAGGAATTGCTGAGACAAATGTCTACCTCAAGTCCTCAGACCCTCTTGAGACTTGCAAGCGTGGTTGGAAGGGTGCCTCTGTCAGAAAGTCCTAGTGGAATGGCTTTTAAAGGTGAAGGTTTCCAAGATACAGCCTTTGATGGATCTGGAGAGTTGCCACTATTAAATGGGAGCTGCCTTCAGTCCATGAGACAGGAATCTAAATTGCACTTGCTCTGCACAAATTGGCCATACTATCAATATCTCATACTATTAATATCAATAACAAGGCCCAGCCAACTGCAACAGGATGGGCTGAGTTGAGGCTCAAAACCCAATCCATTTGAGAGGACAGATCTTCTGCAGATTTCAACAGAGGATGAGAGGGACTCTCTCCTATCACAAGACAGAACTGAGATAACAAAGTGGTGGTCTAAACCAGAGGAAATAGCACTCTGGGTTGGGTTTGGCCTTGGGAGAAAGTTGGGTCAAGATCCAGGTTCTAGTTCCTAGAGATGGTGAGAGGGTTGGGCAAGCAAGAGGAAGAAACCAAAAGCCACTTAGAAAAGGCAAAATCTTAGACCAGGAGAGACATGGGGAATAAGATGCATCAAAGATGGGAACCCATGCATAGGGAAGAGTGTGAAGATTCACTAACGGAATACAAACTTTCAGGGCCCAGTCATCAGAATTGTTGCTAGACACACCTCATTCCCTCTGACTCCTGCTGGAATTGGATCTATAGGTGTGTAGTTTGTCCTAGAGAGTAGCACTGACATGAAAATAATTGCTGAATACACCTTCCTGACCACCTATTTTCCCCTCCTTCTTTAATATCAGAACACTAGATTTTAGTGTAGCACCTGGTAAGCCTATATAAGCCCAACTTGTCCATACCTCCTTGCAAGTGAATGTGGCCATGTTCTTAATTTCTGGTCAACAAAATGTAAGAGAATGAAATGGGCATTCTATTAGAAGTGATATTTAAGAAGAATGAGCATATCATTTTTTTATTGCTTTCTCCTTCCTGCAGACTAGAAGGTGAACATGAGAGCTGGAGCATCAGCAGCCATCCTGGCTTACAAAGTGTCATCATGTAAGAGTATCTAAGAGTTCTGGCCACCTCTATTCAGATCTCGCTTATGAGTGAGGGTAATAAATGTGTCTCTTATAGGAGCCCTTTGAGTGTCTGCATGCAAGTCCATTATATTGTAGCAAACCCAATCCTGCCTGAATCGCTAAGTGTATAATTCCTTTTTTTTTCACTTCCACGCTGAGGAAATATTTCCTTTTCAATGATCCATTCCAACCAGTGAAGCATTTATATGGGTTTGGGGAATGACAGTAGGAGCTGTTACATAGACGCATTCTTTATTATCCAGTCCTATTTCATCATTAACTTTTTCTGAAAAGATGGTTTTGGAGCACTGGAAGAATTATTTTAAACCCTGCTTTCTGTATTCAGTTTTCTGATCATAACTTTAATGTCTAACACAAAAACTGTTTGGAGAAACTGAACCAATACAGTTGGCACACATTAACCAGGATGCATACACTCCTTAATGACATTGAGGAGGCACAGTGCCCTGCAGCTGCAATATCCAATGGTTTCTGAGAAGATGCAAAAGATCATGAAATTTAAGAATGGAGGCTTTTGTTTTCAACCCAGCAAAGACCAAAGTTTCATTTTAACCCCTGTCAGATATAAATTTGAAAGAAAATATCAACACTCCTCCACATGCCCAGGCACCCCACCATTCTGAGCTAAATGCAAACCACAGTCTTGTCATAATTTTTCTATTTATCCTCATGTGCGACTGGGGCAGGATTGGGGGGGGGGCAGAGACTCCATGTTTAGGGTGATGAATGTTTTCATGTTTGTTTCCCTCTACATCCTGAAACATGGGATCTTCTGGTATAGTTTGCACGTCCTACATCCTATGACCTAGAGATGCCACAGTGTGAACCACAAGAAGATCTGGCCAAAGTTCCAGCCCCACCACTGGGTATTTGCATGACCTCCAGGGTGTTGGTAAATGTTATGAAGCTTCCACTTCTTCATCCATAGAACTGGATAACAATCTGCCTCATAGAATTGTATAGAGGGTAACATGAGATAATCAAGTGAAAAACATGCATTCATGGCTTCTCCACCCTTTCCTGTCTTATAAATGTGCTGTAGGCTGAAGCCCATTCTGAGGGAAAATAATTTTTTTAATGTAACTTCTCATTTGAGTGTAACACCAGCTAAGGGAGAGGGTGCAAGGGGATGAGCTAGTTCTTTTAAGGCTGAGTTCGAGCATAGAGTCTTAATCACTCAATCTGAATCTCTGAATCATAGATTCAGGTTCTCTACCTCTGCAATAATGACAACGCCCCGCTTTCTCCACCTCTGCATAATGACAGTGCCCTCCCCTCACCCCCCATAAAACTGTTCCATGTGCCTGAAGGCTGGCCTGGCTTGGAGCTCCTACCAATCGCCTACTGTGTGGCTTTCTTATTTACAAGGTATTTATCTTGGTACCCACTGTGTAGCAAGTGAATATTCAGCAGATGTGAGCCCACTCACGTCATCTGGAAATAGTCTGAGCAGAATCCGCATGTTGCACCTTGTCTGGGGGCAGCTCTGCTTCTCAATTTTCAGTGTGACTTTCCAATTCTGCTGTTCGAGAGCTTTGGCTCCATTTATAGCAACGCTATTGAATTTGCTTCTATGCATACAAGCAGAGAGAATGGAAAAGTTTAATCACCTAGATTGTACTGGAAACTGGTCTTCCTGAAGGCTACTAAGCTAATATATGTTAGCATGTCACTTACACTAAATCTTCATGGTTCATATTGATATTGGACCAAGTAGTGCCTCAGAAAGCCATGGTTTTATGTCGCATGCCCCCAGGCCTTCCAGTAACCCTACCTTTGTGCTATTTGGCAGGAAGGAAAGCACAGGTGTTCACGCACACCCAGGCACACACAAATATTTGAGGTCTTCACACACTTTTAGGGTGGGGGTGGTGGTAAAGTCAACTGATTGGCAAAATCTTCCTTTTTCTTCCTTTATAGAGTAGTTGGCAGTTGAATATAAACGAAACTTGTTGAAATGGAAAATCTTCTCCATGCATAATTAGACTCAATGAAACATGAGCCTATTCTCAATGTGTTTCTTTTATTTTGGGAAACTTCAATGTCTAAAAAAAAATGCAAAAAAGGAAGCTGGAAATATGGAGGAAATAAGAAGTAGATTTAAAGAGAAATGTTAAATAACCATGTTTTGGAGATGCAAGGACCAGTTTAGGTTTGCACATAACACATTTGAGCTTTCTGTCATGGAGAGACAGCTATTTCATCACGCACAGGGCTGCGGGGTTCTAAAAATCTTAAACAAACCTCAGACTACTGAGTATATTCCCACTCTCTTTCCTAACTCTTTTTTGAAAATGTTACCTTCTTTTGGCAGAGATTTTCCCAAAAAAGGAATTGTCCTAGACCTCAAGTATTATCAAGTTGATGGCTATTGTGGAATTTCTGAAAAAAATTCACTGAAGATAGTAAGGCATTTGAAGCCATTTTCAATGACCTGAAATATTTTATCTTTTTATTAAAATTTTTTTGAATATTTGTTTATTTTGAGAGAGAGAGCAAGTGGAGGAGGAGCAGAGAGAGAGGGAGATAGAGAGAATGCCAAACAGGCTCTGCAAGGTCAGCACAAAGCCTGACCTGGGGCTTGATCCCACAGACTGAGATCATGGCCTGAGCCGATATCAAGAATCAGACATTTCGCAGACTGAGCTACCCTGGGCATCCCTGAAAGATCTTAAACTCAAACTTCACACATGAATAAAAAACATGGTATTAAAAATATAGTATGAATAAATGAGCACTTGCATAATAAACATACCCACAGGAAACTATTTTTTCAGTCATTTGCTTTTATATTTTCTAACTTGTCCAGTATCTCACATACTTATATATTATGTAAATATAAATATGTAGCCTTGAAATGATTTGTAGCACTTCTTGAGGAAAAAAAACAATTTATTCTAAGACAAGTGTAATACATTCTGGTGTGTTTAATGTGGTTGCCTCTGAACCTTCTTTTGGAGAGTATGACTGGGTTTAAAAATCTGTTTTGTGAATCACTTACATTTTAGATTAAATGAAGTATTAGCTTATCACATATAAAATTCCACATAGGGGCACCTTGGTGGCTCAGTTGGTTGAGCATCTGACTCTTGATTTTGGCTCAGGTCATAATCCCATGGTCATGGGATCAAGCCCTGCATCGGGCTCCATGCTGAGTATGGAGTCTCCTTAAGATTGTATCACTCTCATGGTGCCTGGGTGGCTCAGTCGGTTAAGCGGCTGACTTTGGCACAGGTCATGACCTTGTGGTTCATGAGTTCGAGCCCCGTGTCGGGCTCTGTGCTGACAGCTCAGAGCCTGGAGCCTGCTTCAGAGTCTGTGTCTCCTTCTCTCTCTTCCCTTCCCCTGATCATGCTCTGTTTGTCTCTCAAAAATAAATAAACATTTTTAAAATAAAAAAATAAAAAAAGATTGTCTCACTCTCTCCCTCTGCCCTTCCTCTGCTCTCTCTCTCTCTCAAAATGTAAATAAATAAATTAATTAATTAAATAAAATTCTACATAAATGAACGAACACATTTAATAAAGTTGGAAATACTCACCATGTATTGGAACTCAGCTTCCACATAATGACATTGGGGGTGGGTCTTTCTTTGTTTTGGGGGCTTCCCCGTGCCATTTAAGATTTTGAGCAGCATGGATGACCTCTACAATTTAGATGCCATAACACTATCACCACCAGCGTGACAACCAAAAAAAATATCTCCAGATATGGCCATATGTCCCTAGGGTACAAAGTTGTATCTGATTAATAACCACTGGGGATATTTTCTTTTGAATCATATGAATTATTAATGACTTGTTGATTGAATGTTCGATTGCAGGAAGTGGTCTTTCCCATGGTTACTTAGCCAACTTATGCTGGCATACTTTACCAGGTACCAAACCCATGGACTTCACCAATCTGTGGTTCAAGTTTCAAGTGGTATAGGCATCCCTCTTATTCTTTACATAACTGAAGAACATTAATAATTATTCCTCTGCTTAATTGTTCATTCACTTCACAAAGATCCATAAGTCACTGCTCATAGGCTGTGCATTATTGTAGGGTCTGGAGATACCTCAGTAAACAACCAGGCAGAAGTCCTTGCTTTTATGGACTTTATATTCTAGAGGCTAGGTAAGAGGGGAGGAGAGATGAGGGGGAAAAAAAACCATAAGTGAATTATATAATATATTAGAATATGATAAGTGATATAGAAAAAGGAAAGGAGATGGAGTAAGAGGGATTTAGAAATTCAGGAAGGTGTGTGTTGTCAATTAAACAGGGGTCTAGGAAGACTTTATTGAACAGGTCAAGTTTGAGCAAAGACTTCAAGGATGGGAGGGCATGAGTGAGGCTGTTGTCCTGTGCACTGGGCCTGAGGTGGAGGTATATCTGGCTGTTCAGGGGCAGTAAACAGGCCAGCCTGGCTGGAGATGTGTGTATAGTGGCAGCATCACAGGAAGTTAAGTTAAGGTGTAGCCAGTGGCCTGGCCATATGGACTCTTGTAGTCATCATGAGGACTTTGGCTTTTTCTCTAAAAGAAATAAGGACCCATGGGATGGCTAGAGCAGCGGCATGACATGAGCTTGTTTATGTTTTAATAGTCTTACTCCTGCCTTCAAGTAGAGCATAGGCTGTAGGAGGCAAGGGTGCAAGCTGACAGTCCAGCCAGGACCCTATGACAGTGATTTAGACCCCTGGAGGTAGTGGCCTGGCATGGGTAGAATCAGAAGGGGTAGAATCAGAAGAGTTAGCAGGGTAGGAAAGAAAGAAGGTGACCAGAGAAACAGCAGGTCTACTGAAGCCTAGCTCTTCCCCTGGGCCTGGGAGAGGTGCCAGAACACAAGTTAGCAAATAGATTTCACATGTCTTTGTGGAAAACTGGAAGTCAGCATCCTCTCATGCACGTATTCTGTGTACAATGTGGTTTAGAAGTGCTGGCCACATTCTGGGAAGCAGGAAGGTGAGGAACGGAATGGGCTCTGAAATCAGTGGCTCTTCAACACTGTGCCTGACCCATCATCTCCACTTTCGCCTCCCATTCATTCATTCATTAGTTCACTCAGCAAGCATGTACTGACCTTGCTGGCTGTAAACCTGAGGTTCCCAGCGGGTCCACCAGGAGAGTGCCTTGTTTAAGGACCAGAAAGGAATGGAAGTGTCCAGAGTCTTGGGTAAAAGGCCCTGAATCTTCCCCTACCATCCACTCTGCTTCCTACTGGTGGCAGCATGTTCATGGAGCTTCCATATTTTCATCTAAAGTTGGTGTCTGCCTGATCCATGCATTGGTGGATCTGGAGCTGCAAATGAGATAGCATCTGTCTGGAGTCACAAGGTCCTTTAGCCTTTCCAACAGAAACCCAGCTTTCAGTGAGTGCACCTCCACCAAGAACTTGGCCAACAAGACTCCAGCCAGGAGTGTGGAATAGCAATATCCTGATTACATGCAGTCATTCTAATTGGCAAATAAGCAGAATTGTAAAGGTACATAAAAGGCATTTGCTATTAGCATCAGCTTTTTTTTAAATTTATCGTATTTGTTTTTAAAAAAGGAATGTTCCAGCTGATGCACCTTATGAGAATCGACTGAAATACTGGAAAATATAGCTAAAAATAAGAACTCATATTTTTCTGTTCACGTATCTGTGGCCAGTGCTGAGTATAGTCTCTTGATGCCACTCTTCTTCACAATAAGTGGGTCCTCGAGAAACCACCGCTCAGTTTTTTTCTAATTGATAGAAGTTTTATTTCCTAGTGTGAAAAAATAGCACTCTTTTTTTATTATAACTCAGAGGGGGGAAAAGGCACAATATGGTGGATCCTGCAGAACTGCAACAGGAAACGCTTGTTTTTATTGATGTGAGTTCATCAGTCTGGTCTCAGTCTGCCCACAGTCACATTCACACACTCAATGTTGTATCGTAATCAATGCCGCTTAAAAGATGCAATGCTTCTTGTACCTTATCAGTATCAACTATTTCTATTAAGTACTGAATAAAAGGTAAAGGGACACACAACTTGCTTTACCAAGGCTTTATCTCATGGAAAAGCAAAAAATACTTGAAGAATAAGATTTTTGCTCAGTCAGCCAGGCAAAAGGCATCCTGATCCTGGAATCTGAAATACCTGGTTAAGACCCCAAGAGCCTCAGTTTCTTCATCTGTAGGGGTCAGGTGGTCATACTTGAAGTGCTGGTTGCTCTCCATCTGTTCCTTTGGACCCTTTTTCACCCTTCACTTTATGCTTGATACTGCCCTCTAGGACCTGTGTCACCCTTGACACCCTATCCTTTGGTTGGATTCAGCCAAAGGGAAGTAGGGTCGGTGAGTGGTTATTCTCTCTCCTTCCCTGACCACTGACCAAGGCTCTGGTCTTCCACAGAGGGGCCAGTTTTCACTCCTTACCTTTGAGTTCAAGTTCTAGTGACACTCCTCTTTTACTTGGCCTTTTAGATCTAGTGCCTGAGTGTTTTCACCTGCCCCTTTTTGTCCCCTTAATCTTAAAGGCACCTTGGCAAATTGTTCCTTCGTTGTTCACCTGTTTTCTGCCAGCACCATGGACTGAGACACCTGGGGTGTAGGATTACAGTTAGGATTAGGTAAATGGAGGCATTTAAGCTGTTTAGCACTATACCTGGTTTGAAGGACTTCCCCACACTTAGTAAGAGCTTAGTAAAAGTTAGTTCATTTCCAATAATGTAAAATAGCAAGTACAACGAAAAAGGCAGAACCACTTTTGAAATACTAATGTTTTCGGTTAAGATATTTGTGTTGGTCTTTAGATATGCATAAAAGATCGTTACAAGATTAAGTTATGAAAGCGTTTCTTCATGATGCTATGTAAAACTGTTTGAAGAAATCATCGAAAAGCACTCAAAATTCAGACAACAACAAAACCCTTGCACTCTTTTCCCACCTGCTCACATTGGCTTTGGCACGTCTAAGGGTAACCATTGGTATTGTAGTAAAAACAACACAAATTTGAAAATCTATTTTCTGGTTCTTTCTTGAGACTTACTAGGACTTCATGAAATGATCTAAAAGTACCTGGAGAGTTCTAACATGATATGAATTGGACAAAATTTTTAAAAGTTACTCTAAATTCAGCATGGTCTGTAGTAGTTGCATGTGGTAGGATTCATTTTGAAGCTTGTAAGATTTCAACTAGACATTGAAGCATGGGTACAATTTGCAAAAAAGCAGAGGATAGAGCAAAGAAACAGCAAGAGATGGACCTTCTCAGAGTTTGATATTAAAATTATGTAGACCTCATAAAACAAGTTGGAAACTATTCTCTCGTTTTTGTTTTCTGGAAGAGTTTATATATGATTTGTGTTATATTTTCATTAAATGTTAATAATATTTACCAGTGATGCAAGCCATAAAAGCCTAGAGATTATTTTGTATGTGTTGGGGGGTGCCTCACTACTTTAATAAATATAAAATATTTACTATTTTCTTTCTTCTTGTGTCACTTTTGATATATTTTATTATTCTACGAATTTTATGATTTCATCTAAATTTTAAATTTTGTTGGAATAAAACAGTTTATTGCATATTCTTATGACTTTTGATTATTTGTGAGATGTGTAGTGATGTCTCCTTCTTCATCAGTACTGTAAGCTTTTTGAAGCTTTGCCTTTTTTTTCTTGACTCATTTCATCAGGGATTTATTCTTATTAGCTTTCTCAAAGAAATAACTGTAAGTTTTGTTCATTCTGTTTATTGTATGTTTATTTTATTAATTTATTTTCATATCTACACTTTTATTCCTTCTGCTTTTATAATGTATTTTTAATTTTTTCTAACATTTTTGAGATGGGTCCTTATAATACTTGTTTGAAAGTTATAATTTCCATCTGAGAATGGTTTACATTCATCATACATGTGTTAACATATTTTATTTGAATTATTAATTAGTTCAGAATATTTCCTATATTTTGTTATTATTTTTTTATCTGTAGGTTTCTTAGAAGTACATTATTTTCCAAACATAGGTGATTTCCCAAATATATGAGATAAAAAGATTTTTCATTTTGTTGTTCATCTTTAGTCAGTTATGTACTTTACTATTTCCATCCTTCATATATCTGAGATATTATTCACATGTCTGTAAATTGTAAATATCTGTTTTCTGTGGGTGCTTAATAAGAGTGTGTGTCCTGGAATAAACAACTATAGCATTCCATAATTGTCAGCGAGGTCAAGTTTGTCAATCATGAAGTTCAATTTCTGTATATAATTGTGTATAATCTCTTAGTGATTTTTTTAGGTTTGCTTGTGTTCTATCTACACTACTGAGAGATTACTGAGTGCTTGTGTATTTGTCTATTTACCTTTTTATATTTGTTAATTTTTGCTTTATATATTTGAAGCTTTATTATTGGATGCATAAAAATTTAGAATTATTTTATCCTCTTATTAAAAAACTTTTATCATTGTGAAATACATGGATTTAACTATTACACATTTTGCCTAAAAACCTGGAATTCTTATATCTATCTAGACTCTTTTAGGCAGTATATTCTACCATCCTTTTATATTCAATGTTTGCATAACTTCATATATATATACATATACATATATGTGTATATATCCACATGGAATATTATTCAGGCATAAAAAAGGTGAAATCTTGCCATTTGTGACAATATGGATGGACCTAGAATGTATTATGCTAAGTGAAATAGGTCAAATAGAAAAAGACAAATACCATATAATTTCACTTACATATGGAATCTAAAAACAAAACAAAAGACCAAACAAGTAAAAAACAGAAACAGGCTCATAAGTACAGAGAAAAACTGGTGGTTGCCAGATGAGAGAAATAGGTGAAGAGGATTAGGATGTACAAACTTCCAGTCATAAAATAAATAAATCATGGGGATGAAAAGTACAGCATGGAGAATAGTCTACAATACTGTAATCACTTTGCATGGTGAAAGGTGGTAACTACACTTACATGGTGAGTGCTGAATAATATATAGGATTGTAGAATCACTATGTTGCACATCTGAAACTAATATTACATTGTATGTCAACTACACTCGAATTAAAAAATTGATCTGATAATTTTTCTTTAAATTAAAGCATTTAATCTATTTTCAATTAATATAATAACTGATAAGTGACATGTCAGTTCCCCATTTTGCTATTTGTTTTTCATTCGTCCTGCTACTTCTACATTTCTCTTTTACTTCTTTGCTTATTCATGCTTTGGTACTTAAGTCAATTTCTTTTTTTAAATTTTATGTTACTCAAGATAATATTTCCTTATTTTATGTTACTCAAGATAATAGAATGCATCCTTGAATTATCAAATCTAATGCAACCATGCACTCTTACCTTTCCTGAAAAAGTAAATAACTTAGAAGTCTTTAATTTTGCATATATGGGTCCGAGGCTTTTTGCTATACTTGCGTTATATTTTAATTTCATATCTGTTCTAAACCATCCATATATTATTATTATAGATAATTAATATTCTAAGATGTGTACTCACAAGTTTATCTCTTTAAAGATTTTATTTATGTCTCCATTAATGAGTAAGTTGCAGCAGTTGTTACTATAGCTTAAAAAGAGTGACATCTTCGAAGATCTCTGATTTGTTATTCTTTTTATTGTTTTTCTAATGTTATTATTACCTGAGCTTTTTACTTTAGACCTAAAGAATAATCGCAAGATGAGTACAAATAATGCCCATATAGATGCCTCAAATATTCACATTTTATCACATTTGCTTTATTCTGCTGTCTCTCTTTCACACTCTGACACATACACAAATAATCTCTAAAAAATTTTAACAGTTTCTTATTGCCATGTTGCCCATTTATCTCTGAATATCTCAGTGTGAACTTCAAGCAAATACATTCTCTTACAAATGGTAATACGATTACTAAAAACTAGGAAAAGGGCATTGATGCAATCCTATTATCAACTCTCTATTTAAACTTCACCAAGTATCCTGCTTTATAGTGAAGAAAGTTCTGGACCAGATATTCCACCTGACCATCATGTTTCCTCATCTTCTTCAATCTCTTTTGATGTGGACAAGTTTTTCTACTTTCCTGTACCTTTCATGACACTACCTTAAAGAAGGAGGCAGTTATTTGGAATATCTTCAGTTTAGGTCTGTTGGCTGTTTCCTCATGATTCGACCCAGGTTTTGCCTTTAGGTCAGAATACCACAGAGGAGATGCTATATCATTTACTTGACATCATGTCAGGACACTCAGAGTACCAATTTGCCCCCTTTCTAGAAATAGTAATCTCAATCCCTTGACTATGGTAGTGTCTGGAATGTTCCAACTGTGAAGTTACTATTCTCCCCTTGGCAACTAGCAGGTACCTTGGTTGAGATTAAGTAGGACTGTAAATATCTGCTTACCCCTCAGAATCAGACAGAGCATTGTCTTCTCCACAGAAGGAGTAAAAGCCAGAAGGCAGTGGAATAATCTTTCCTGCTGAAACAAGTTGCTGCCAACCTAGAATTCTTTAATGGGAAAATACCCCTGAGGAATTAAAATGGAAAAAAATCCTTCTATTTATTTATTTTTAATTTTTAATTTTTATTTTTAATTAAAGTATAGTTCACTGAAAACTCATTTTAAGGAAAAACAAAATCATCATTCACCTGAGATGCTCATGAAAAGCCTACAATGCCTACTTGATTCTGGTCTACATGTTTAGAGCATCCCAAGTATCACCATCTCTTTGCACCTTTTATTTCCTTACGTTGACATGCTTGCCAGCCTGATTTGCAGCACTTTGTCTTACCCCAATGTCTGGAACTTGCATGTTGCCTAACTTCAAGGTGATGTCTTGGGTTATTGGTGCCTTGGAATCCTTGACCTAATAGTCTGCTCATTCCTTGTTTTCCATCCCTGGCTTGTCTTGATCTTCCTGGTGGTGCCTTCTTGCCCTGAGTCAATAATCTACAGCTGCTATGCTGAGACACAACAATTCCTATTTGAAATTTGATATTCAGATCTTTATAAGTAAGCAGAGAATCTCAGAGTAGTTTTTATCTCCAGACTTTGCTAACGAATGAACTGGTACATACAGAACTTGGGTCTTCAGACCTCATTTCCAAAGAGCTGTCCCAATCTTTCTGTAATAAATGTGTTATTGCTGGAGGATCCAGATGGTTGCTTATTTAATTCAATTGCTAAGCAAGAGAGGAAAAAAAAAAACAAAAAAACCTCGTATCTACTCGTATCTGAAACAAAGAAATCTCCATTTAGGAAGCAGGTTTACCCTACTTAAAATACTGCAAACATTTTGACGGGTTGAATGAGATCAGTGCATCTTCAAATCACCTAAGAGGAGCAGTTTTATGGGGCATATGGCTAATGTGGTGCATTAGAAGTCTCTCATTACCTATTAACGTGGTACTTGAGGACAACTTTCATGCGTGGTAGACGCCATTAGCCTGGGTCTGGATCCAGTTGGCCTGGGGGCAGGTGCTGAATACTTCTGTGACTTTGCCTCTTTAGCCAAGGAATGGTTCCTACAACCCCTTCCCGATTCTAAAATGTTGTGGCTTTAATATTATCACAGTTCAGTTAATAATGCACCAGTATCTCATTCATGTAGTTAACCCCAAATTTTTATAAATGTAGCAATTTCCTTTTTGAAGTAAGGAAGGGAAGCACAGCTACTTCACCACAGCCTTGATTATTAAAATAACTTACTCTTTCTCTCTCGTGCATGGGCCCGCGCACGCGCACACACACACACACACACACACACACACACACATCAACGCTTTACAAGCCCGAGGCGTATGTGTTGGGAGCAAAAAATGACAATCTTTAAGCCAAAATGTAATATCATTTCAGTTCATTATTTGCCATGAAAACTCATTCCTCCGAATTCGGAGTCATGAGAGATATTAAAAATGTCAAGTGAGGAATGACAACATAAAATGCAGATTGATTTAGGTTTTCAAAATTGATTAGCAATTTGAGGCCATGAGAGCAATTTTTGTGGTGTTTTCACCCTACCGGTTACTAAAATTGATTAGTGCTTTTTGAGGAAGGTATAGAAAATTGCTATGCTAATCAAGGTACATTAAATCATGAAGCGCCTTGATTACCAGTGAGCAGTACTTCGGACAAAACCAGTTTGGAAACAGATTTCATCACAGCAGCCGGTAAACTATTTCCCATTCTTCCCTTTTGATTTTGGGAGTTTGGGGTGGTGGCCAAAGATCATCCATGCTCTTCATCTTTATGATTTCTAAGTCTTCCAGAAAAAAATAAGCTGTCATTTAAGAAGGTGCAAAGAACTATACTACTTTTCATTGCAAAAAAAAAAAAAAAATCAATATCTGCATTTTACCATTTTGGTATTAAATTGCTTTCATTGGGTAAATGGTTTTAACTGTGGTCTTGTCTGCCTGGGGCAGCAATATAATTTATAGGTTACAGTCTGGAACACTGAGGGTACAGCTTCCTTATCAGATTGGAATGCCGGCATGTCAAAAATGCTCACGATCTTTTGCTGTCAAGATCTGGACAAGATTTTGTGTTGGAAAGAGTGCATTCTTTCCTCATGTCTATACCTTGGCTTTGGCTTTATTTTCATGTCCTTAGAACATTTTGAATAGTTAAGGTAATATTACAAGAAAATATCAAATTTAAATCAATTCTGTACAACCAAGCAATTACAACAGTGTTGGATCTAGTTCTGCCCACAATTGCAATAAAAAAAAAAACCCAACATGTTTAGGTTTGAGTTTATCTTAGGCCCCTCATATTTTTTCCAAGTGTTATAGGACAAGCTGTGTAAGAGTAAATAATTTATCTGGTATGATCTTTCTCATGCCTTATTTCCCTTTCTTCCCTTATATTCTTTGAAGCATTTGGGTTCATAAGGAGTGGGGTGGGGATTAGAAATTTATACTATCAATGAACTCTTCACATCCAGCTGATTTGCCACCAACTTTTAGAACTAGTGACTTAGTCCAATCTCTTCATTTAACAGACCAAAAAGAAAAAAAAAAAAGTTAATGTCCAAAGAGATAAATTACATTGCATAAAGAAACTTGATGGTGGTAGACCATTATGAAAAACCCCAGATACAGAGGAAATAATCCCAGAAGACCTCATGGAGAAAGTAGCATTTAGAGGTAGGCTTTGGAAGTTGAATGGAGTATCATGCTGTATGTGTGAATTTAGGAATAATTGTGGTGAGACATAGGTACCCACAGCGCAGAGTGCAGCTGATAGAGGGTACAAGAGGACTTAGTGCCTTGCAGATAACAGTCAAGGAATGGGGACTTCCTGGTAGACTTGCAGTGGCCAAGAATCAGAAGAAGACAGAGGGGAGTGTGCAGTGGAAGGTGACACTGGAAAAGGGACCCATAAATCCTTAAAGAGCACAGAAAGAAGGTAGTGTTTTAACCCTTTGCTGGAGGTGTTAGGGTTTACATCGAGACCTAAGATTATGAAATAAAATGATTTGTTTTGGTTAACAATGTTTCAGATCTTGGAGAACAGATGGGGAAGATAGTTTTGAACCAAGATGCTCCAATAATACCCTGATAGACATTAACATTGGGTCAAATTATGCTGTTTTATGAGAGGATTACTTAAGATTACATTAAGAGTGTTTTTACTCACTCTTCATCTGCCAACAATAGGGCCAGGCTAGTAGTGGTTAGGATCGGATATGAGGAAGTAAGGCAAATGATCTGGAATGGGGGAGTTTCTGCCATTGCTAATACATGTTTAACTGTTGGGTTCCATGCTGAGTGTGAAGCCTGCTTAGGATGCTTTCTTTCTCTTCCTATGTGCCTTCTCACACTCACCCTCTCTCTCTCTCTCTAAAATAAAATTAAATAAAAATAGTTTTAAAAATATGAGTCAGTCTTTTTGTGATATGAACAAAACAGGAAAAGGGAAAGAGATATTTCCAAGAAAAATCAGGCTAAAAATTTGGACCCAACAAGGTTCAGAAGGTCTGCTTGTCACCTGGGCCTCACAGATTTTACACAATGAGGTTTTTGCTGTGAAAGATGCCCTCTGTTAATTGATGTCTTCTTTTCCAGTGAAGATGAAATGAAAAAGAAGGAAATGATGATGAGGATGGAAGTGGTCAATTACTGAGCTCATTAATACCTTCAGGTATGGTTGTCACTTCTTCACATGCTAGTAACTCCTTGCTCATTGAGATGGGTATTGAAAACATCCCTCTAATTTTGGCATCTTTGGTTTGAAAAAATTAGTTTTATATATTTGAAAATCTCTTATGTATTTAATATACCTCCTCATTTCCCCAGTTACTTTGTAGAAAATAAAGACTTTACTAATCTTGTGTTCAGAAAATATTAATAAAGTTTTGCCATTACAAACGGTAAGTCCCTTTGGAATTTGACCTGAACTATGAGATGGCCATACTCATAAAACATATAAGCCATGCAAGCTATAGATTATCTACCTCTGGTGTCCTTCAGTTCACACTTTAGAATAGAGTCGAATGTTCTTCTTTAAAAGCCTACACTCTAACTGTCCAACCATTCAAACTGCTCTTCAGTGTAGTCCCATGAAACATCAGGAAACATTATGCAAATGAAGCACACTTCATTGAATTTTACTGAGTCCCATTCTTGTTTTCCTCTCCTTTATGGTTACTATACAATGACCCTGATTAATCAGAATGTGACAATTTATTTTGATCAGTTCACTCTTCCAGGAGGAAAATACCTGCCACATAGTAGTTACCAAGTTGGCTAAAATCCGAGTGTGACAGGTAAGGTTTTTTCTTTTCTGAAATTTTACCCAGTATATATTCCATGTCAGACCTGAGCTTCCGTTGCAGGTCACCTCTGTTTGTCCCCTTGGGAATTATTTTATAAACTCCCATGCTCAACAACAAATAGGTTAATTCTTCACCACCAGCAGCTTCCTGTCTTTATTCTGATGAGCTTAATAAATCTGTGGCCTTTCTGAAAAAAGACACCTCCAACTTCAGCTGACTCAATCCTAATGAGTAAGATAAATTAAAAGTTGATTATTTGTATATGAAAGAATATTTTTGCTTAATAAAGAAGGTCCCTTGAGCATTCTTCATTTCTTTTAAATGTTGAGGGTTTACCCTATGCTAGGTACTCTTCTAGGCTATGGGAATACAGTGGTGAACCAAACTGACAAAGTCTATGTTTCTTAAAGTTTATATTCTAGTGGACAAAACCACAACTAGCAAGTAAACACACAAGTACTGGGTTTCCAAGTCATAACAAGTGCTCAGAGAAAAGGAGAGCAGGATGAAGGACTGGAAAGTGACAGGATATGGAGAACTGTAGCAGTTATGATCTTTGAGCAAAGGAATGAATGGAGTCAGAGAGCAACAGGCAGGTGAAGAACCAGGGCAATGGACAGGACTGCAGGTAAGAGAGGGCCAGTGCTCTCTCTCTACAGGTCTATAGAGCACTAAGGGAAGGCCAGGGCACCTGGACCACATCTTAGAAGACACTGCCCAACCAAAGATCAACAAAGGGTGAAATCAGTTAATCACTGGAAAATAATTAATTAAAACAGATTTTGACAGATTAGAAAACAAAAATTGAAAACCAAGAGATCTTAGGACTCTAGTTGTCTATTTATACTTGGAAAGGGCAGGATTGGTGGAGCAAAATAATTTGTCAGTAAATATTTACTGAATATTCAATATAGAAGTTTTTCACGTGGGAGCAAAAGGTGTAGTTCAAAGTCATACTGCACAAGTGACCACTATCACCATCTGTTGGTGGTGGACAAAGTTGGTGTTTAGTTTTTGCTTAGAGAGAATTGTTTCATTCATTCATTCAGAGGAAGTTCATAGTTTATAGCTGAGAGGCTCCTGACCAGGAGGCTGGAGTTTAAGTGACATCCTCGAGGTGACTGCCATCACAAAAACACAAATCAAACAACATAACGACATGGTAGGCCCATGTCCTACTGCCCCATGAAACATTTACAAACAAGCAACAAAGACTGCCGATGGTTTTGTTTTTGAAAGGAGAAGCAGCCTCTCCAATAAAAGAGTCAGTGGGAAACTTTCCTGCTGGGGACCATAGCCCCTGGTCTTTAGCTCATGACCTAATCCACTGAAATGATGAAATAAGCTGCTGTTTTGGTTATGTTGGCTACTCTTTTGTGTGTAATTTCCAAGAAAAAGGATATCACTAGAGGGTTCTCATGACCTCCAGGAGGACCCTGAGCACTGCATCACACACAAGTTCCCACACTTCCTTCCCCCATCCTGCATCTCCTATCCCCTCATCTGAGCTACCCCTGACCTTGTATTTTCCTCAACACTTCCAACTGGAGGAAGTGGCTGTCCCTGTTTCTTATGTGGCGTGAGAGAGGGTGCACTGGACATGGCTTACCACACCTCTCTGTCCTGACCATTCACCTTTGATGGAATCACTGTCTCTAGGTGGATGTTCTTGATGGAAAGGCAGGATAACATAGGATTCAGGATCAAGGTCAGACTCTACATTCTCCAATATCCTTAACCAAATAGCTCAGGCTAGAGTGTTATTGCTACCTCCAGGTTGGATATATTTATAGTCTGAGATTCATCTGGCAATTGATCACATTGAGCATGACGTGACCAGCTTTCCAGGCAAGCCACACCTGCCCCAGGAAGCACCGTGTCTCTGAACGCCCAGCTGCTCCAGCAGTTACAGGCAACCAAACCAGAATTCAAGGCTTCATTCCTCCACAGTCCCTTTTTCTCACCAGCCACGCCCACTCTCATAGTTCATCAGCCAAGATGGTTAGTCTCTAATAAGAATCCAATCAGCTAGGATCCGGTAAGATAATTTCCCTGAAGACAAGCTCTTTGAAACAGAGCTGTGTGCTCTGGGCAGTTTTTGGAATAATTACTTTTCCGTTCTTACATCGGAAGCAGGAAAAGATTTTTCCTGATCTTCAGATCTTCACCCTTAGAAACTGTTAGGGTTCCTAGAGGTAAAAGTCTCAATACCCAGCAATACTCCTTCCACAGATTGGGCCCCCAGGGGTTTTAATCTGCCAGGCTGACCGGAGCTCAGTTTCAGCAATTAATCACTCATACCTTATGGCACCAGCAACTTTTTGTCCCCAGTGGGTTGCAACTCTGTGTTCATCTTCAGTTTGGGGTGACAATTTGCCCTGTGACCTCAATTCTCTGATGGATCTAAGAAGAATTCTTTTCAATTTACTCAGCATTTTTCTTCAGAGGATGGGAATGATGATTTCCAAGATCTTAAGGCAGATTAGAAACCATAAGTCCCTGACTTGCTTCCTTCTATAAATATGTCTAGAGGTTTTTCCATGTCAGTTTCTATGGGTGTCCCTTCTCAACTTCAGCCGTATGTTATAATAATCTGGGGAGTTTTAAAAAAGGTTGAGTCTCACCCAGAGAGTCTGATATTGATGGGCTTAGCTTGAGTATGGCTTGGGCATGGGATATTCAAAAGTTCTGGGTTGATACTAATGATGAGTTGAGAAACTCTGCTATAGAAAGACTCAACTCAGGGGCACCTGGGTGGCTCAGTCAGTTGAGCATCTAACTCTTGATTTAAGCTCAGGTAATGATCTCATGGACATGAGATTGAGCCATGTTTCAAACTCTGTGCTGACAGTGTGGAGTCTGTTTGGGATTCTCTGTCTTCCCTCTTCCTCTGCCCCTCCTCCACTCATGTGAATACTCTTTCTCTCTGTCTTTCTGTCTCTCAGAGTAAATCAATAAACATTAAAAAAAAAGAATGACTGAACCCAAACCTTGTAATAACTGTTTGCCATTCAATGCACAGATTTCTACTTCACTAAAGATAAAGGACATACACTATGTGCTGAGACATCTAGCCAGGTATCTGCTCAGGGCTGTCTTGGCCCTCTGGATCTTCTTCAGTTAGTTTCAAGCTACTCAAGTCTTTTATCATATATGGTGGAATGACTGATTTGTGGTTCAGGCTTCAGGCCCTTACTTCCAGATCTTGCTTCTTACTTACTTTGAGTGCAGAGTCTTATTGATTAGTTACTAAGAAAGACTTTGCTTCCTTTCATGATGACTTTTTATGTGGGATTGCAGCCTCCTGACAGAAAATGTTTTGCAGGATAAATTTCTCTTTCATTTGTGTGAAGGCAAGAAGATTTCTTTCCATGCTGCCCTCTCAAAAATGTTTTGCCATTGCTCAGAAATATAGACTCCTCCCAATAATTATTTTAGTGTGACACCATGAAGCAATGTCCCAGAGTCTCAACCAACACCACTTCATCTCCCACCTACTAAACTATCCCAGCAGAAATGTGCACAGTAGATGCGTATATATGAATATGTTAGTTTTGGAATAGAGTCCAATGCAGTTCATGATCTGTATTCATCATTTCTGCAATGAAGAAAATAGTCTATATCTGCACTGTCCACTGTAAAAGACAGTAGCCAGTGTGGTTATTGAGCCCTTGAAATGTGGCAAGTGTAACTAAGAAAATGAAATTTTATCTCCATTTATTTTTAATTAATTTAAATTTTAGTAGGTACCTATGGCTAGTGATTATTGTGCAGACAAATACTTGAAGTGGCCATGTTTTTATTCAGTGATCTGAAGCTTTTCAGGTTTTTCTCTCTCTTTATTTCTTTCCAATTCTGTCTGTTTAGGGATGTGCTTTTTTCTTTTATGTACGATTATCTGGGGCCCACTTATCCAGTGGCAGTCTTTGATATTGCTATATATTGCCTCCTATCCATTTGTGTTTCTCAAACCAGTTTCTTTCTGTACAGACATAAATGTTCCATTCTCTCATCTCCAACCTACAGTTCTTCTGGGTATGGTGATTAAAGAGTAGGTGATTTGTCCATATCTAAAATTGTCAGATAGTTTGAACAAAAATACTGAAAATTGTTGCCAAAATTTATCAACCAATTAGACAAAGACCTGGGGGGGGGGGAATTTATGGCAACTTGTATCACATCCTATATTTTATATTAGATGACATGGCTTTAAAAATTAATTCTGTATTTAAAATTAACTGTTTATCTCTTACATAAAACAAAAAAGAATATTTAAGAATATATAGGAGTGACATAACCATATGGCAGAGGAGGAGACCCCAGCCTCCAACTCCCCACAAAGATAAAACATTGGACAGCTATTCATGAACAAAAACAGCTCTCAGAAAGCTGTGGAGTTTAATAAGGAATCTTCAGCAGTAAAATGGAATAAAAAATTTGAGAATAACTGCACAAAAAAGAAGGAAGAAGACTCTCTTTTTTTTGCCTTTGTCATCTTGTCCCCCAAGCTGACACTGCTCAGTGCCAGAAGGGACCTCACCAGCTAGAAAGAGTCCCGTCTCTGGGGAAGAGAGGGCAGAGTGAGCAGTCAGCTTCCCCAGTCTTAGGGGGCATCTCATGAAGAACGTGCTTCAGTTGCACCCCTCCCAGAGACCCGCAAAGCTGAGACATAAGCAGTTGGGAACAAGGAACAAAAGCAGGGACTAAGAGGATTAGCCACATAACATAAGTGACCACCATTTCTGGTGACCTGCTTCACAACCAGCCCCAGCAGCTTTTGTCAATAAAGTGACCAAAGATCGATACAGCCTGGGTACACTCCCTGCCGATTTCACCAGTTTTATCCCACCTACTCTCATTTGCATGTATTGACCACTGATGTCCCTCCCTACTCCCTCTCGCAACCCTCCTCTCTAGGCCAGAGACACACACTGGCAGCAAGCCCAGAGCCCTGTGGCTGACCTCTACTACTTTGTGTGTATTTGGGTTTGGCACCTACAGTTGCGTACTTGCACACTATTGGCCTGATACATTAAACTCCACTGCCATGTGCACACTTCTGGCAGGATCCTGAGCTGTGGAAGTGCACACCAATAGCACAAACCTCCATGGCTGTTGGGGCCCAGATTCAGCCTTATTGCCTGTCACTAGCCTGTACCATCTGGCTCACCTATAGCTACTCCTCTAGCTGTGCACCTGCATGCCATATGAGACCCTGTCACTGGCCTCTGCTGCTGCTCACATGCCCTTGGGGAGACCTTGAAGGCACAGGAGAGCATGCTGACAGCTGGAGCCACCACAGCAGCTTGTGGGCCTGAATCTGACCCCATCTCCTGTTACCAGCCTGCACCACTGAGCTCATCTTGAGCTGACCCCTCCAGCTGTGTCCTTGCATGCCCCTGACCTGTCTCTCAACACCATCCTGGGCTTCTGTACACACATGGCAAGAACCAGCAGGCATGATATTGCAAACTGATGGCCAAGGGGCTCATCACTGCCAGAATGCCTACAGTTTGTTCCCATCTTTGCTGCTTGCTCTGGTCTCCACCACTATATGTATGTGTGAAACCAGCCTCTGCCATTACACAAGCACTTACAGATGTTCTCTCTGGTCCAGTTTGTGCATACCACTAGCTCCAGTCACCACCACTGTCTGTCCTCGTCCCCTGCCACTAAGCCTGGAGGTGCTGCTGAGGACACCACCAACCCTTGTGGTCTCCATGGATCTGCTGCAGTATTCTTCAAGGACCATGCAGTTGCTAATGCTGTGGACCCCAGTTGCCTGAGCCAACAAGTCACCATACCCTCTGGACCTGGAGCAGCCACATATCCCTGAACTTGATGATGAGCACCACTAGATAGAGGGTCATGGCATGCTCTGGTATGCCCCCATCCTCAGGTGTAGGTTCGTCCTTATCAAAGTCAGTCAGTAAAGTCTGAAAGAGGCAATTCCCTCTTCGAAGGTGCAGACAACTAAGCAGAATTACAAGGATCAATGAGAATCAGGAAAATAGGATTCCATCAAAGGGACATAGGAAACTTCTAATACTGAATCCCAAAGAAGTAGAGATACAGGAATTACCAGACAAAAATATTTAAATTTTCAAAAAAAAATTTTCAAAAAAATTCCCCCCAAATTAAGATTCTCAGAGATATATAAGAAATTGGATAAAATTTAATGGAATCATGGGCCATCTGACTGGCTCAGTGAAGTGTGTCATTCTTAATCTCAGGGTTGGGAGTTCAAGCCCCACGTTGGGTGTGGAGATTACTTAAAAATAAAATAATTTAAAAATTAATGGAATCAGGAAAACAATAAGAGAAAAAAATGAGAAGTTTGACAAAAGATAGAAATATTAAAAAATGAACAGGAATTTAGGAGCAGTAGAATACAATGACTGAAGGATGCAACAGAGCTTCAACAGCCAACTAGATTGAGGAGAAGAAAGAGCCAGTGAGCCTGAAGATAGATTATTTAAAATTATTGAGTCAGAAAAGCAAAAAGAAAATATAATACAAAGGAATGAATAAAGTTCTTACAGGACTTCAGGTATACTATTAATCTACACATCACATCACTGGAGTCCCAGAAGAAGAAGAGAAAAACATAGAAAGCTTATTCTAAAAAATAATGGTTGATGGGGCACCTGGGTGGCCCAGTCGGTTAAGCATCTGACTTTGGCTCAGGTCATGATCTCATGGTTCGTGGGTTCAAGCCCCACATCAGACTCTGCTGACAACTCAAAGCCTGAAGCCTGCTTTGGATTCTGTGTCTCCCTCTCTCTCTGCCCTTCTCCCACTCATTCTCATTCTCTCTCTCAAAAATAAAGGAACATTAAAATAAATAAATAAATAAAAAATAATGGCTGAGAACTTCCCAAACCTAGAAAGAGATTGGATATTCAAGTTCACAAAGCTAATAATCACCTTAAAATTTCAAACTGAAACAATATTCAACAAGACACATTATATAATAAAGCTGTGTAAAATCAAAGATGAATCTTAAAAACACTAAGAGAAAAAAAATTATCTCATACAAGGAAACCCCCATGAGGTCAGCATATTTCTCAGCAAAGATCTGACAGGCCAGGAGAGAGTGGGTGGTATATACAATGCACTGAAAGGAAAAGCTGTTAACCAAGAATATTTTCTCCAGCAAAACTGTACCTCAGAAGTAACAGTAAGATAAAAACTTTGCCTCACAAATGAAAACAGAGAATTTAGCCCCACTAAACCTGCCTTAAAAGAAAAGCTAAAAGGAATTATTCCAGCTGAAATAAAAGATACTACTATAACTTTAAAACATGAAATTATACAACCCAGTGGTAAAAGTATATAGTGTATTGTCAGATTCAGAACACTCTAATACTGTAACATGGTAGTGTATTAAGTACTTAACTCTAGTGTAAGGGTTAAAAGACAAAGATATTAAAAATAGTTATAACAACAATAATTTGTTAATAAATACATTATATAAAATGTATATTATGGCATTCGAAACATAAAATGTGGGAGAGTAAAAGGGTAGGGCTTTTGCATATGATTGAAGCTAAGTTGTGTGCTTCAATAGACAGTAATATCTATAAGATGTTTCAAGTAAGTCTCACAGTAACCACAAAATAAAAATCTATAGTAAATACACACAAGATTTAAAAAAAGGAAATCAAAGTTTACTATGTAGAAAATAATTAATTCACAAAGGAAGGCAGCAAGCAAGGCAGAAAAGAACAAAGAAACTAAAAACAGCCAGAAAACAATAAGATGTCAATAGCAATTCTACACCTATCAGTAATTAATGTTGATGTAAATAGATTAAATTTTCTGATCAAGAGGTACAAAGTGGCTTTATGAATATAAAAAACAGATCCCACTCTATGCTGCCTACAAGAGACTCATTTCAGCTTCAAAGACATATAGAGGTTCAAAACAAAGGGATGGGGAAAGATATTCAACACAAATGGAAAACTAAAGAGAACAGGGAAGCTACACTTGTATCAGACAAAATAGACTTTAAGTCAAAAACTGTAACAAGAGACAAAGAAGATCACTATATAATGATAACGAGGTCAATTCATCAAGAGGACAAAACAATTGTAAATACAAACGCAGCCAACATCAGAGTCCTTAAATATTAAACAAATATTAACAAAGCTGAAGGAAGTAATATACAAAAATACAATAATAATATGGGACTTTAATATTCCACTTTTGACAATGGATAGATCATTCAGACAGAAAATCAATAAGAAAATATTAGACTTGAACTTCACTTAGGAATATATACTCCTAAGTGTATATATTCCTCCAGAACACTCCATTTAACAGCAATGGGATACATATTCTTCACATGGAACATTCTCCAAAATAGGTCATATGTTAGAGCACAAAACATAGATACTCTTTCATGATTAGGACTCTCAACAAATATAACCCCGTTTTTAAAAGATTGAAATCACTCTCAAGAATAAATAAACATCAAAAATGTTTATGGGGCACCTGAGTGGTTCAGTCAGTTAAGCATACAACTTTACTTCAGGTCATGATTTCACGGTTTGTGTGTTTGAACCCCATGACGGGCTATGTGCTGACAGCCCGGAGTCTGCTTTGGATTCTGTGTGTGTGCCTCTCTCTCTTCCCCTCCTCTGCTCATGCTCTGTCTCTGTCTCTCTCAAAAATAAGTAAACATTAAAATATTTTTTAAAAACTTATAAAAAAGGTTGGAATCATACGAAGTATCTTTCCTGACCACAGTGGTATGAAACTAGAAATCAGTAACAGGAGGAAAACTGGAATATTAACAAATATGTGGAAATGCAGCAACATATTCCTGAATAACCAATCAGCCAACAATAAAACCAAGAGGAAAAATAAAATAACTTGAAACAGACGGAAACACAAATACTAAAGCTTTGGAGGTGCTGCGAGACAGTGCTAAGAGGGAAGTTTATAGTAATAAATTCCTATAATAAGAATAAAGAAGTTCTCAAAAACAACCTCACCTATACTCCAAAGAGAAAAAAAAAAAAAAAAAACTAGCCCAAAATTAGCAAAAGAAAGGAGCTAACAATTATCTGTGCACATAAATGAAATAAAGAATAGATAACAGGTAGAAAAGATTAACAGTGTGGAGTTTCCTCAAAAAATTAAAATTAGAACTACCCTATGACCCAACAACTGCACTACTAGATATTTATCCAAAAGATACAGAAGAACTGTTCTGAAGGGACACATGCACCCCAATGTTTACAGCAGTGCTTTCAACAATAGCTAAATTATGGAGAGGCCAAATGTCCATCGACTGACGAATGGAAAAAGATGTGGCTTATATATACAATGGAATACTACTCAGCAATCGAAAAGAATAAAATCTTGCCATTTGAGACAATGTGAATGGAACTAGAATTTATTATGCTAAGTGAAATAAGTCAGAGAAAGAAAAATATCATATGATTTCATTCATATGTGGAATTTAAGAAATACAACAGATGAACATAGGGGAAGGGAAGGAAAAATAAGATAAAAACAGAGAGGGAGCAAACCATAAGAGACTTTTAAATACAGAAAACAAACTGAGGGTTGATGGAGGGGTTTTGGGTGGGGAAATGGGCTAAATGGGTAAGGGGCATTAAGGAGGGCCCTTGTTGGGACGAGCACTGGGTGTCATATGTAAGAGATGAACCACTGAGTTCTACTCCTGAAACCAATACTACACTGTATGTTAAGTAACTTGGATTTAAATAAATAAATTTAAAATTAAAAAGAAAAGGTGGGGTTTTTTTTGAAAAGAAACAAAATTGACAAACCTTTAGGTATAGTATAAAGAAAAAAATAAAGAAAACACAAAATCAGAAATAAGTGAGGAGACATAACAACTGATACCACAGAAATACAAAAGTTCATAAAACAATACTAGAGCAATTATATGCCAACAAATTAGATAATCTTGAAGAAATTGATAAATTCTTAGGAACATATGATCTGCCATATTTGAATTATGAAGAAATAGAAAATCTGAAATAACAAGGAAGAAAACTAAAAGCCTCCCAATGAAGAAAAACCTAGGACCAGTTGACTTTACAGGTGAATTCTACCAAACTTTAAAAAAAAGAATCAACATCTGGTCTCACACAGAAATTAAAGTCTGGAAATACAGACAATACCCTTTCTGATTCAGCAGTCCCATTCATCTTCCCAGATGAAGTCTCGTCCCTTCCTTCTTCAGCTTCTTTAGCACTTGCTGCATAAAGTAATCTAGAAGCAATGCAGCCTCTTTAGCACCTCCAGAGCTGGAAAACTCCAACTCTGAGTCTCATGTGACACAGACTCAAAGTTCCAGGGAGCTATCAAGTCACACAAGAAAGAGCAAAGCACCTCAAAATTTAGAAATAATCAAACTCCAGGAACAAATGTGATTGCTTCAAGAGCTTACCATCTAGGCCCTAATTCTCATGTGAGAGCATTTCCCAAATACAAGTTACTTTTCTAAACCAAAAACATTTAACAATCAAAACTAATATTGAGGTCGTCAGCCACAGACCATTGCAGAAATGTGGTGTAAGTAAGGGCAGAGTGTAGATGGGGGGGGGGGGCGGGGAACGAGAGAAAACAAAAGGCTCTCTTGTTTCATCTTCTCAAGGGTGTCATCCAATCTTAACAGATGGTCAGACCATCCTACAGGATGATTCACTTCTGTCTATGCACCGGACCCGCTCCACCAACATCTCTGTCATCTTCGTGAGCTCCTTGGCCTTCTCCTTGGCCCCCTCATTCCTTTTGATCACTCTGTCCTCAATTCCATCATTTGATTCTGAAGATGATTCAGGGTGCTCTCCTCTGAGGCCTCCCCTCCACCTGTATTTTTATTTGGATTAGCATATTGTCCATCTCCCATAACTTGCTCCTTCTGCATGTATGCTCTCCCCTACTCCTGGGTGAGAGTCGTGTTGTCCTCCAGCATCTCACTGATGACTGGCAGCAGGAGCTGCTGGAAATCCTCCTCAGGCTTCAGCACTTTCACCTCCTCCAGCTCTGCCAGCTGGAGGATGTCCAAGGGCCGTATTCTCCCCCCTTCACCAGAACTGTGGCATCAACGTCTGCAAAAAAGAAGGAGAAATATACTTTGTTGAAAATTTAAGTTTTATGTGGCACACTTTCTGAGTTAACCTGTCTGGTCATTTTGTTTGGACAACCAAACTCAGCTAGAATAGGAGACTAGATTTTGGTATTCTGTACAAATCGTTGTAATACCCTGAAGCATTTCAGGGGATTCTGGTCATAAAATGGAAGATATATCTGCCAAAGCTCTTGAGCAGCTGGAGAGGGACAAGAGGACTGTCTGCATTGGACTCCAAAGTGCACAGGACTGGGTATTTTTGAAGTTCTTAAGTTGTCCTGCTATAAGTTCATTTGAGTAGCTGACCTGACAAGTGTATGAAGTCAAACCCTTCCATGCATAATAAAAAATAATGATCATGTTAATAAAGTATTTATTTTCTTGAAAAGAAAAACCTAACATGTTTTTTTTCCAAACTATTACAAAAATTTGAAGAAGACAGAATACTTCCACACTCATTTTAAGAGGCCAGTGTTACCCTGATAACAATGCCAGATGAGGGTACTATGAAAAAAGAACTAGAGGTCAATATCCCTGATGAGTACAGATGTAAAAAATCTCAACAAAATTAAATTCGAACAGCAAATCAACTTCAATGACACATTATAAAGGTCATACACAAAGATATATATAGATATAGATTAGATATATATATATAGAGATTTCCCAAATGTATTATATATTACATATAATGAAATATACATATATATCTCACAAGAATATTATTCAGCCATTAAAAAGAAGGAAATCCTGCCATTTGTGAGAACATAGTTGGACCTTGAGGACATTCTACTAAGTGAAATAAGCCTCCAGAGAAAGATAAATACTGCCTACTCTCTTTCTATGTGGAATCAAAAATAAAGTTAAATACATAAAAACAGAGAGTAGAATGGTGGTTCCCAGGCACTGGAGAGTGGGGGAAATGGCGAGATGGTGGTCAAAGTGTATAGACTTTCAGTTGTAAGTTGAGTAAATTCCAGGGATCTAATATACAATATGTGACTTAACAATACTTTATTGTATACTTGAAAGTTTATAAGATTCACACCATAACAGCAACACCATGGTAATTTCACAAGGTGAAGGATATATTAACTAACTTTATTGTGGTAAACATTTTGCAGAGTACGTATATTGTCATCACACTGTATACCTTAAACTTATGCAATGTGACATTAATTACAGCTTAATAAAATTGGGGAAAAATGTAATAAAGATGTTTGCAAAAGTAAAAAATATATGTATATACACAGTTCAATACTGTTTAACTTTGTATTCACTATGTTATGATCATTAGCCTAAAATTATCCATGACATTAAAATTCTGTACAAGGTTTTGACACAGAAATTAAGATGGAATACTAATTTTAAAATGTTTGGAATGCTGTATCCTATGTTGAAAAGTATAAAAAAGATATTTTTCTTTTTAGAGTATGAAACATCATGCCAAAGGCACTGACTTCCCATAAGGAGAACATCAGTCGGGAAGGTATTTCTGTTTCTAGAATAACAGCCTTTACATTTCAGTTACTTTGTCAAATGAAAAGCGTTTCTTAGGTTTAATCAAACACAGTACACTCAAAATGCCATTTGCTTAATTTTAAGATGCAAACATCTTTAGGATGTGAACTCTTACGACACTTCAGTGATTCAGTGTCCTGAGCACATGAACAGGGAATCCCTCCATAATATGCATCATGAAATGGAGCATCACAGCTGCTTCCAAAGAATTAGAACCAAGTTCTGTTCATGACTCTTCATCTAATCTGGCTAGTCCTTGTTAAAATCAACACAAGCACCTTTTGTTGCACTGATGTGCAAGTAAAACTCATGCAGTTGTACCCAAGTGACAAACTGGCAGAGTAATATACAGGCTGTGAGTGATTTGCAATACTTACCAGGAGCCACGTTGTAACATGCTAATGATATTCCACTCTCAGGTTCAAATTGGACACCTGGAGATCATTCAATGTCTCCTTGGAAAAGAGCTCAAAGAAACCAAGAAACTCAAAGATCTGGAGATCTTCCAGACTGTCTAGGGAAACACATGTGAATATTAAACATCTCTTTTCAGAAGAGTTGCCCCAAACATTGGTTTATACCCCTAAAGAAAATTGTGAGAAATCCAACTAGGTTGGGATTCTAGCAGGATGGGACATATTTGAAAATATGCAGCTAAAGTTTTACATTTGAAGGCTTCAAAATTCTGACCAACTTGAGACCTGAAAGGAGGGAGCTCTATTGTTCCTTTCCACCCCATCCCCACCAAATAATAACAAACACCAACTAAACATTTCTTGTTGAAAGAGATCAGACTAGAGCAACCTGCTCCTTATAAGCAATAACCTTTTTTCTGCCCTCTCCTGCTGTAAGCCGTTTCTGAACTCACGAAGTTGAGAAATTCTCCTTGTGAGGTAAGGCAGGTTTGCAAGGCCCCCCACCGTCAGATGGTGACAGAAGTCTACCCCCACTCAATTATTTTTGCTTGAGCACAGACCCTCAAGGCGCCTTGCTGACTGGTATCAGGAGTGACTTGTCCCCTTATGCTAAAAATATGCTAATTGCACCTTGTGAAGGAAATGATAGGAATTTCTTCTTTTGTGTTTATGAGAGCAAATATTACATTTCCTGAGAAACCTGTTTTTCTCCCCCTGGAAAAAAACAGGCTATTGACCCCTGCTCACAAAGAACTAACTCTTGCCTTTGCTATGCTAAAAACATTGCCTTGTATTTGAATGCTAAAGATACCTTCCTTCTCCATATGATAAGCATCTAAGTCACCTATATCAATCACTATTGATAAAGATTATGCATGAGTCTTCTACCAATCTATGTTCTGGGAAATTTTTACATACCAAAGAATTTGTCATCAGAAATCATTGTCTAAGGCAATTGCCACTTCTGTTTTGTACCCCATACATTTTTTCAATAAATAAAGCTGACTCTCTGGTCACTGCAGAGATGCCTGCCTGGTGATCAGAAAGAAACGGAGGCTCTCTCACTCCCTTTTGCTGACACTGTCCATCCTTCGGGGAGCCCTGGACCTGCTGGAGCTGGACTCCAGCACTCTCCCCCTTCTGCTTTCTCTCCTCTTCCTTCCGCCATGGTTGTTGCGCTCATCTCAAATGCCAAGCAAGTGCTGAGTTCTAAAGACAATCCCTTATCAGTTATACTTCTACAGTAGAAACGGTGATTCAGTCAATGTCAAACCTAGCTAGTATGTAACAAATCTAAAAGTCACATCCAGCTATGATCTTAACAGTAGTCTCCTTGCTTGGAAAAAAAATGAGAAAACTGCTATCTCTGATCTTGCATATGTTGTGTCTCCTACAAAGAATGTCATTTTCTCTTTTCTCTGTCTGAAATCTCTCATCCTATCCACCAATAAAGATTACTGGTAATGTACTTCTCAGAGTCCCCCCTGTCAGGGTGGGTCCTTGCCAGGTACCATGTGTATGTCCCTGGTCTATCTATGGCACTTATCCAAGTCTGCCCTGGCACTGCCTGTTCTCTTCTAACTTAAAAACTATTTTTTAATGTTTATTTATTTTTGAGAAACAGAGAGAGAGAGAACACAAGCTGGGGAGGGGGCAGAGAGAGGCAGACACAGAATCTTAAGCAGGCTCCAGGCTCCAAGCTGTCAGCATATATCCCAACATGAGGTTCGAACCCATCTCAACCGTGAGCTTCCCAGGCATCCCCCCAACCTCTATATATTGAGCTTCCTGAGGTCAGAAGCCATTTCTCATCCATCTTTGTATCTTCTAACAACTAAATGCAATTGTCAAAGGTGGAGGCTTGATAGAACTTCTCAAATAATAAAGTTTATATTTTGTTTGTTTTCTGCATACATTCTGTAATTAGCAGTGTCTGCAGCCAGCTCTTAGTGGCTTATAAAATGTTCAGAAATTTTGTGAGCCCATTGTTAAACACAGCCATTATTAAAATATGTTACATAAGCTTATGATGAAATGGATTTTATTAAAAAGTAATAAATGCTAAAAAACATCACTTCCTCATTACATTTTGCTAATATCTCCCCTCTTGAGAGTATTCCTATTTATTGCAAATATGTGGTGGAAACGCTATACAGTGATGGTCATCTACACCTCTCTTCTTGTCTCCGCATTCAGGGATACCAGCCTAGTAGCTTGAAATCTGCCATGGGTGGAATATTTGCCCCTCAGACATTGGCAAAACTGCAGATCAGGGGTCACCTACCTCCACTCAAGAGACTAGCTAGCGCACTATGTATCTATTCTGAAATCAATTCTCCCCTACCCACATTTAGTACTCTCATAATCCCATTTTCTAATTAACTAAACATGACACCAGAATTCTTTCTGCATGAAGACTGGTAATAGTCAAAGATTTATAAGATAGAAAAATGCACTTTAGCACTAAAGAGGCACCAAACACATTATGTTCTTGTACTGACAAAAGTCAATATAGACTTACCACAAGGTTATGATAATGGATTCAATTCTTATTATACAATCTAGAAAAAATTATCTCCATCATTTGAGCTGTTTCTTGAGAGCTAAGAAAGATGGGGTTCCTCCCTATAATTTTCACCAGAGTATAAAATGAATAAAATAGAATGCATTTTCCTGTCAGTTGAATCACTGCACTAAATTCTTTTTTAAAAGAAAAAAAGTTTAAATCCTGCATTTAGCAATTTAATATAGAATAGAGTGAAGTAATAAAAAAGCCAGTGTGCTACTTTATAGGATTATTTCTGAATCTGATTAATTCTCCCTCCCTTCCTCTCCTCCCCTTCCTGTGCCTCTTTGCTCTCCCTTTTCAAGAAAGACTTTCTCTGAAGTTTGAGGCTCTGAACAATAAAGCAGATGAGGTTTAAGAGAACAATGACCCACCTTCAGATTAGCTGTTGTAATTCACTTGAAATGTTTGTATGGGGTTATTTGTGGTGAAGCAATGCAGGAACCACTTTGTATACAGTCAAGTGCTTCCTTTGAATATGAAGCTGATGTCTTCAGCAAGAAAAACAAAGTGAGAACAAAAAAGAAGCCTTGTCTCCTATCTGAAAGTTGAGAGAAATTGAAGATCCCAAGAGTTGCTGTTGCCTGTGGTCATTTTCCATCATTCACTCTATTTTTTCCCTAATTAATTCCCCTTTTCATCCTATCTTGCTCTCTTCAACAATAATGCTTTCCTTTTTAAAACCTGCTTACTTAAGAGTGATGTGAACCAATTTAGCATGATACCTTGATGGGAGTTTTATGTACATTGCTTACTGTAAATAAAAGACATGGGGAAAGTATGGTTTATATAACTGCCTTTTTAAAACATGAAGTGAAGATTAATGCATTCTCTCAAAGACACATCTACTCAACCAGCAGGGAACTTTTTAGTTTTTTAAAAAATTATTGATCAAACACCTTTCTTCATACTGGAACAGTGAAAGGAACTTTAGGAAGCAAAATGGGTTTTATTTTTCTGTCTCCACACTTCTGCTGATATAAGGAAAATTGGTATATTGGAAATAAAAACACCCAAGTTACAATAGAAGTCTGGGTTGAGGTTCTGCTCTTCCATGTGACTTTCAACAGATCAACCCTTCTTAAGCCTCAATTTTAACATCTGCAAAGTAGGGATAAGGGTTACCTACTCTGGAAGATGAAGACAGGAAGGAAGTACCTGGAAAATCTTTGTAAACCGTAAAGTGCTCTCACATCATGAGGTTGCTGTCAATAGTCTGGAATTCGTCTTATAGAGGTACATCACTGGGAAAAAGACAACATTGACTTTTGAGGGTCTAGTGAAAGATTGCCCCTTGTACTTTCTTCCACACGACTCGATAGACTGACTACCCTTGAAAGTGGCCATTTTAATGAAACAAGACCAACTGGAAACTTAATTAGCTCAATAGCCACCAAAATAAATATCTGAGTCTAGAGAACTCTCACTATAAAATAAAGATGTTGCAATGTGTATAAATTGTTGATTACATGAGAGACACCTTCTGGGTCCACACTGTGAATTGGACAGTAGAGAGGGTCACCAACTGTGCCACTGAGAGCTGGCACTTGCAGGGCAATCACTGTCTTCACCTACAGGGTGGACAGGCATGCTGTATCTGAAGATGTGTGCCAGCCTCTCTGTCACACACACCTGTGAACAAAACCAGTCTCTCCTGCAGCAGGAATGAATCGCAGTGACCAGCCATTGTGGGGAGCATCATTTGGAGGTTTCTGTTTTCAAGATTTAGTTCCAACTGTCTCAGCCCAGATAGAATCTTGGGAAACTGACAGACAATTGCCTTTGTATTTACCTTGAGGGGATTTTTATTACCCCCTTTCTCACAGACCTTTCAGGAAAAAAAAAAAAGAAAAAAAGAAAAAGAAACCCCCTTGCTGTTAAAATAAAAGATGCACATGCATTAGGTGTGTGTGTTTTTGACAGGGAGATATTTAGATTGAAAAATAGCCAGTGCAGTCCAGGGTACATTTAGAGGGACTGAGTGGCCTCTTTGGTCTGTGCTGTGTGTGCACAGTGTCTGGAGAGACTGTGGGATGGCAGTTTCAGTGAGGAGAGCAAAAGTGAGCAAGCCCACTCAGGCAGCATGGGCGTGGGGAGGACTCAGAGGGGTAAGCATTTTTTAAGCTGGTGTTGCTGTGGGTTTCAGCTAGAACACTTCCCATCAGGGCAGCTTCCAACCTGCAGCAGACACTCTTCCTCCTCATTTCATTACAACACCGCTCAGGACTCTGGGAACATTGATTTTCCATTTTTCATTCTTAAACATCACACCACACCTATTTTCTTGCTCCAAAGCTAAGCTTTCTAAAGTCCTGATGTGCATGACTATTCTGACAAACTTCACTTCTACAAATGTGGGGAAAGGCCACGGGGAATTCAGCCATGAACACGTTCTATCTGCCTCTCCTGATGAATGCTTTCACTACTGAATGACTGTGCTACATGCTGCAGACCTGGCCAACTGTGCCCTATCGAATGGGAATACCTGTGCCAGCAAGACATTGTAAAGAAATATCCACTCCAAATTTACCCAAAATGCCAGCAACAGGAAACTCATTCATCCCTAGTGGGTCATCTAAACAAAAATGAAAAAGAGAAAATGGAGGTATTTTGATCCCAGCGTCTTCAAAGAAAAATTTCACACAAAGGTATGGACACACACAGGCACACATAAGCACACACAGGCACATGCATGCACACAGACACACATAGGCACACATATGTACACACAGGAGCACATATGCACACACAGGCACACATATGCACACACACAGGCACAGGCACACACACAGGGACTATGCACATACACAGACACACATACGCACACACAGGCACAAATATGCACACACACAGGCACATGCATGCACACAGACACACACAGGCACACATATGCACACACACAGGCAACAGGCACACACATAGGCACATGCATGCTCACAGACACACATGTATACACACAGGCACACACACGCAGGCATACTATGCACACACAAAAACACAAGCATATGTACACATTCTTCAAACACAGATTCCTGAATCTCAAACTTGAATTTGCTAGGAAAGAAAAGAGGAAATCTTAACAGACATGAAGCATTTAGTGTGATATTTAGGTCAATTCATAGTTTGTATAATACATTAATTTTCTCTATTTTTTTAAATGATAGTTTTTATTTTTTTGTCCAAACTAAAGAAAGTCTGTCAGTTTGCTAAGCAGATAAGCCTGCCTGGTTTGTACCAGGCTTTCTTTGTAAGACTGTACTTCTGACATTTGTCCTTCAATGACCTTCCAAACCACACACAAAAAAAGCCGTTGTTAAGAGCACTGAAGAAGAGGGGAGGGTAAGTGCTGATCTCACAGTCAACCTCCCACCCTCCTTCATCCAGTCCTTCCTTCTTTCTTGATCTAATACCACTTAAATTACTGTAACATCTCATCCTAAATGAGTTTTTCAGAAATTAAATTCTAATCATTTAAGTGCCATTGTATTCTTAACCTTTTACTGAAGTATACTGTATGCAGAAAATTGCACATATTGTAAAGCAATCCTCACAAATATAATGTCCTCATGTAAACATCACTTCAAGAAACAGAACATTTCCAGCAATTCCAGAAACCCTCCTTCTGCCCTTCTAATCACTACTTCCCACCAAGAGGACCACAATTCTGACTTCTAACAGCTTATATTAACTTTACTTATCTTTGTAATTTTTATGAACTACAAATGCTTGCATTCTTATGAATACTTATATTCTAGTCTATCTAGCTTATCTTACTGCTATGTTTGTGAGATTGATCCATATTGGTTTTATTCACATCATATTATGGTATTCCATTGTATGAATATACCACAATCTCTTCATCTAATCCACTGTTGATGGATATTCAGGTAATTTCCAGTTTCTATTACAATTAGTTACACTATCACATGTCTTTTGATGTACACATATACACAACCTTAGGGGTGTTCACATAAGAGTAGAATTTTGACTCACGGAGTATGAAAGAGTTCAGCCTTAGTAGACACTGACAAACAGTTTCCATTTTGTTGGACAAAACGATCCAAGAGAGACCAATTTACGCTGGAACTAGAAGTGTCTGAGAGTTACATCCTTAACAATAATTAGTACTTTTTGTCTTTTAAAATTTGTTTTGATATTATATTGTGGTTTTAATTCCCATTTCACTAATAACTAATGTAATTGAGCATCTTTTCATAAGCTTAGTGGCTACTTGGATAACCTTATCTGGGATTCCTTACTGATTCATAGGAGCTCTTTATATTTTCTGGGTAGGAGTTCTTGGTCAAATATCTATGGCTTACTCTATCATTCTCTCTATGATGACTTTTGGTGAATCCAAGTTGTTTATGTTAATGTGGTCTGATATATTGTATTTTTTTATGATTAGTAATTCCCATGCTCTCTCATTAAGCAGTTTTTTGTCTTTCCCAAGGTCATGAAGAAGTTATCTTATGATTTTTTCAAAAAGCTGTATGTTTTCTTTCATATTTGCATCTGTAATCCATCTGGCATTAATCTTTGTGTACATTGAGAGATAAGAGTGAAACCTATTAGATTTTCCATATAAATTTCCATTTAAGCTAGTATCCTTTGGAAATCATTACCCTTTATAAAACTATACTAGAAGAAGGAGGAGGAGAATGGCAGTGGCGGCGCTGGTTCCTGGGAACAGCCGTCAAAACAGATCTCCAGAGGAGGAGTTCGGGAAAGCGGCCCTAGGGACTCCTCCTCTGCCTTCCCTCCCCCCTAGCTGAAAGGCATCTCCATGGGTCTGAGGAAACCATCTCTGTACCTCCTTCAGCTCTGCCGCTGCTGCTGGGAGATTGGCCTGTTCACCCACACTCTGGCGCCCACTGCTGCTCCGAGGAGTTGAAGGGCTACCTCAAGAAACAAGCCAAAGTACACATGGTGGAGAGTCCCAAATATCATTGACTAGGGAAGTAAAATGATCAAAGGCACAACAAGAGAAACGGAGAGACACCATTAAAAGAACACTTTCTGAAACGACAGGCCCTGGACAGTCAATGAGCCTCCTTTAATAGAGCAATACTAACAGGTGCACAGTACATAACGAGCTTTTAAAACCGACAAGAGACAGAAAGCTAGCCAAAATGATGAAACGTAAGAACCCTCCTCTAAAGAAACTCCAGGAAGAAGTCACAGCCACAGAACTGCTCAAAACAGATTTAAGCAACATAACTGAACAAGAATTTAGAACAATTGTCATAAAATTAATCACTGGACTTGAAAAAAAATCAAAGAAGCTATTGATACAAAGACAAGAGACCTTCAAAATAGGTGTTACAAGTTAAAAAGGGCTATAAATGAGGTGCATAATGAAATGGAGGCAGCCACTGCACGGACTGAAGAGGCAGAGAGGAGAATGGGTGAATTAGAAGACACAGTTATAGCAAAAGAGGAAGCTGAGAAAAAGAGAGAGAAATTGA
>CM053576.1:49882565-49912755 GCA_028646485.1 Cryptoprocta ferox | reverse complement strand
AATTTTTTATTTATTTTTGAGAGAGAGACAGCGTGAGCAGGGGAGGGTCAGAGAGAGAGGGAGACACAGAATCTGAAGACAGGCTCCAGGCTCTGAGCTGTCAGCACAGAGCCCGATGCGGGGCTCGAACCCACGAACCGTGAGATCATGACCTGAGCCGAAGTCGGACACTTAACCGATTGAGCCACCCAGGTGCCCCTGGGTAGCCCTTGTTAAAGCAGTTGAAGGCCTGGAAAGAACAAAAGGCTAAAGTCCCCCAGTGAGAAAGAATTCTGCCAGCAGACAGCATTCAAACTTGAACTATACCATAGTCTCTTCCCTGGTTCTCTAGTCTGCCTGTGCATTATGTGCAGACTTTGGACTTGCCAGCCTCCATAATCGCATAAACCAATTCTTTAAAATAAATGTCTGCCTGTGTGCATGCACATCCTATATGCTCTGTTTCTCTGGAGAAACCCTGTCTATTACAGGGTCTCATGAAATGTTTGCTAAATGAAAGCATGAGTGAATGAGAGGACGGTGTCCCCCTGTCTTACAGTCACAGCAGACCTTCCTGAGTTATTGTGGTGGGACACCAGGCACAGTGCTAGTCGCTGCCATTGCCAGAAACATTTTTTAAAATGTGGGGCACCTGGGTGGCTCAGTCAGCTAAGCATCTGACTGTGGCTCAGGTCATGATCTCACGGTTCCTGAGTTTGAGCCCTGCGTTGGACTCTGTGCTGACAGTTCAGAGCCTGGAGCCTGCTTCTGATTTTGTGTCTCCCTCTTCTTGTGTCTCCCTCTGTCTGTGTCTTCTCTCTTCTCCCCTGCTTGCTCTCTCTCTCTCTCTCTCTCTCTCTCTCTCTCTTTCAAAAATAAATAAACATACAAAAATGTTTTAGGAGTGCCTGTGTTTCTAGGTGTTATCCCACATTACCAATGTGGTCTTCCCTTCTTTTCCTCATATGATATCTGGAAATAAATTTGGTTTTAAGTAATTCTTATATTTTAAAAATGATAATGCCTCCAGCTTTAGAAAAGAGAGACATGTCAACATGGAGGACATTTCAAAGACTATCCCAAGACTCTGAGGACAGTTCCAAAGAGCTGAAAGGGCTTTTCCTAAGATGAGATGATAAAATTGTTTTGAAGCAGAAACATCATTTTTGATATATATTTTTACTTCCTAATCCAGACTAGTGAAAGGGATAGTAATGAAGTCATCTTGGTTCTTCATCTATTATTATTACTACCATTGTTACTGTTATCATTATGATTATTACCAGATCAGTGCTAACCCCTTCCATAGGCTGCCTTTATGAACTGTGTAAGCGAACAGGAAATATTCCACTTTGAGCTACATGGGAAAAACAGACGTAAGTAGAAGGGGAATCACTGTAATGACAACTAACATTCATCACATGCTAGTAATATTATGGATGCCTCTATATTCTTTATGTGCTATAACTCAGGGGCTAGTGATTTCTTTTTATAAATCCCAAATAGTAAATATTTTTGGCCTTGTAACCACATACAGTCTCTGTTGCTGCTGCTGCTTCCCCTTCTTCCTCCTCCCCTCACCCTCCCCAGTGCCTCCCCCTCTCACTCTTCCTGGTCCCTCCTCCTCTCTCCTCTTCCCTTTCCTCCCTTTCCTCACTTACCCCCTCCCCTTTCCCCTTCTCTTCTTTTCCTTCCTTCCCCTCCCCTTCCTCTCCTCCTCTTCCCCTCTTTCCCCTTCACTTCCTCCTTCCCCTCTTCTTCCTCCTCTTCTTATAAGCAACCCATCAAAACTAGAAAAACCATTGGTAACTCACACTGGCACCAAAATAGACAATGAGCCAAATGTGGACTGTAGTCGGCAGATTCCTAGCTAATCACTAGATCCTCATATCAACTCTATTGGATTAGATCCTATCATATTTTCCATTTTACAGAAGAGAAATTAAGACTTAGAGTTGTGAAATAATGTGCCTGAAGTTACACGATTTATACAGCCTGCTTAAGAATTTGAAGCAGTTGTTCTGGAAGTGTGCTTCCTGGATCAGCATCGCCTGGATACACGTCAGAAGTGCAGATTGTTGGGCTCTGCCCCTAGTACTACAGGGTCAAAAATTGCAAGGCTGGGACCAGCAATGTACATTTTAACAAACTGTTTAAGTGAGACTGGCCCCCTGACAGACTGCTACTGCATCACGTCGGTTGGAAGGAAGTTTTAGAAATGCAGTTTGGGCCCCCCAGTGACCATTGGAACCAGACAGAGGCTCTGGTGCCCCACGTGATTCTCAGGCACACTCATGGTGGGAAGTGGTGCTCTGTTCTAGATGCTGAGCACCAGATCACTAAATTTGTGTCACTGGAGAGGGCCAGCTCCTTCTCCAGCCTCCTCCTTGTACCTGTAAAGTAACTGTACACTGCTCCCACATAGAGCTACCGTTATGTACCCCACTTTTCATCACTGACTCATATCATCTCAATTTTCACATTTTACTAAATTTCAGTCAGTTACAAAACTTTATTTTTTCCTGTTGGATATGTGGGACGTTATGTTGCAAGTTTAGGGACATAATAACATTAAAGAAGTTGATTCTTTATGCATCTCTCCCACTAAATGAACAATATTCACTTTAGATTTATAAACTCTTCTCTACCTACTTAAAATTGTTTCATTGCCTCATTACCTATGGTTATGTGTGTATACATATATATGTATTTGTTTCAGCTTATTCTATTTCAGATTTCTCCCTCAACTAATAGTCTTTGATCTAATTCCTCTGTAAGATGATACAATTTTCAAGGAAAAAGGCCTAAAATAGTTTCTCTTGAAAATCTACAAAACATTGTCCCTGAATCACAAGGTCAGGAATGATATCATCAAAGTTGCTCATTCTTTGCAATTATATAACCCAGCTTCACCATCTGGCACCTCAACCCCTGCCTTTAAGGCCATCTCAGTGATGAATTTGGGAAAAATCCAAAGGAAAAAAGAGAATTTAAAGCTGTGGGCAGAAAAATCAGGTTAAATGCTCCAAGAGTTGAAAAGAACCACTGAAACACAGGGACAAACTCAGTCATGAACTTGGAGAAGATTTAGGTCATGTTTCACTTATGTTTCATTTAACAAGCTAAGCACTAGACTATCTCATCTCACATTGCTATCTAGTGGCCTTAATCACTTTTAAAGAAGACATATTTATGAGTCATTTTACTTTACAGGAATTCAGTAAGACTTAGAACATGAGCCAAAGAGAGTGAAACCATAATGTCTTACACATTTCAAAGTATTTCTTTAAGAAGCTTCTAGGAAGAAATTAGATAATTCAAAACTGTTTCTCAGCTCTTCTTCCTTAAACCATTGCTAACTTTTCAATATTTGTCAAAGAATCAAACAAATCATTACCTTACTCCCTAAGGAAGCAATCCTTCCCATTTTTTTTTACCTATTTATGACATAAGTAAATGGTTTTTACTCATGGTTTGAATGAGTAAGTCAACCACTATACAAACTGGAGAATGTTATGAACATTCTGCTAGTTACACAGGCTTACAGTATATTTTATACATACATACATACATACACACACACACATATATATATATTCCATCACTGGCTCCCAGTCACTTTGATCTCTACTTGAGTTATGCATAGCCATCTGTCAAACCTGCCTCAACCTCTCCCTTCATACTTGTCCTGTATCCTAGTAACTTCCTGATATCCTCCACATTGTCTCACCCTACACCTAATGTAGGCTTACATTTTCTTTCCTGCTTCTTGAACAAGGAAGATCATACTCATTTTCTTACTTATTCTCAAGCAATGTCAAGGGACAGTCTCCTTTTCTCCATTTATCAGGTTTTTTTTTAATTTTATTTATTTATTTTTAGAGAGTGCACGCATGCATGCACTCATGCAAAAGAGGGGCAGAAAGAAAGAGAGAGAGAATCCCAAACAGGGTCCACACTGTTAGCACACAGATGGAGCTTGATCTTATAAACCATGAGATCACGATCTGAGCCGAAATCAAGAGTCTAGGATGCTCAACCAAATGAGCCACCAGGTGCCCCCAATTTTTTTAATGTTTATTTTGAGAGATAGAGTGAGAGAAAGCAGGGGAAGGCAGAGAGAGAGAGAGAGAGAGAGAGAGAGAGAGAGAGAAAGAGAATCCCAAGCAAGCTCAGCACTGTCAGCGCATGGAGACTGACCTGGAGCTCAACTTCAGGACCATGAGATCATGACCTGGTACATCCCAATCACCGTGTGTGTGTGTGTGTGTGTGTGTGTGTATGTTTGCACATGTGTGTGTTGAACACTTCCTTGCCTTCTGACAATATAAGATGCTTCAGGCTTGTCTTGTATATTTTCTTTCCAATCTTAGAATCAGCTATTTCACTAAGAAAACCTGGTTCTTTTTATTGGATAATGGTTATTAGAAATCAAGATCTTGGCAGTAGACGTGATCCTTCCTTACTTTTGGCTCCCCTCTGTGGGGATCAGGATAAGGGTTAACAAAAGAAAGCATACATAATTATGATACTTGCAGGACTCGGGTAAATGAAAACATACATTCATAAAAAGACTTATATGTGAATGTTCACAGTCGTTTTATTCATTAAAAACAACAACAACAACAACGTGGCAACAAACCAAACGTCCCTTCTGGAAAGGATCCACCATTGAAAACATTTGTGATTCATGGGAAGAGGTCAAAATAGCAACATTAGTGAGTTTGGAAGTCAATTCCAATCCTCATGGATGACTTTGAGGGGCTTCAGATTTCAGTGGAGGAAGAAACTGCAGGTGGCAGAAATAGCAAGAGAACTAGAATTAGAAGTGGAGCTTAAAGATGGGACTGAATTGCTGCAACCTCATGATCGAACTTGAACAGATGAGGCATTGATTCTTATGGATGAGCAAAGAGTGTGGTTTCTTGAGATGAATTCTACTCCTAGTAAAGATGCTGTGAAAATTATTAAGATGACAGCAAAGGATTTAGAATGTTCCATGCACTTAGTTGATAAAGCAGTGGCAGGGTCTGAGAGGATTGACTCCAATTTTGAAAGAAGTTCTACTGTAGCAAAAATGCGATCAAGTAGCATCACATGCTACAGAGAAGTTGTTCGTGAAAGGAAGAGACAATTGATGTGACAAACTTCATTGTTGTCCTAAGAAATTACCATGGCCACTCCAACCTTCAGAAACCACCACTCTGATCAGTCAGCAGCCATCAACATGGAGGCAAGATCCCACACGAGCAAAAGGATTACAACCTGCTGAAAACTTAGATGATGGGTAACACTTTTTAGCAATAAGGTATTTTTAAATTAAGGTATATATATACCCACACATAATGCTATTGCACATTTAATAGACCACAGTTTAGCGTCAATATAACTTTATATGCTGGGAAACCAAAAAAGTCACTTGATTCACTTAATCGTGGTATTTGATTTTATATAGGTGATCTGGAACCAAACCCACATTGTCTCTGAAGTATGCCTGCCTATCACATATTTGTTATTACACAACAAATAAAAATGAAAGCATAATATATTTATAATCCACATAACAAAAATAAAATTAAATACAAATATATAAGTCCTGAATTTTGCTTACTAATATTTTGTTGAAGATTTTCAAATTCATTTTAATGAGATACATTGGTCTGTAAGTGCACTTCCTCATAATGTCTTTATCAAACTTTTGTATCAGGGTTATCTAACTTCAGAAAACAAACTAAGTGCTTTTACTCCTTGATCACTCTTTTAGGGATTTATCAATTTTGTTAATCTTTCCAAGAAATCAACTTTGGCTGTGTATTTTGCTATTGTTTGTCTCTCTTTGTTTATTTCATTTATTTCTGTTCCAATTCATATTACTCCTGTCATCTACTTACTTTGTGCTTAATTTACATTTTTTTCTGGCTTTTAGAAGCAGAATTTTAGATCATTGAGTTTAAACATTCCTTTTATTTGTTTTATTTTGTTTTTCTTTGTTTTAGGAAGAGCCGGATTAGACCTGATTAGGACTAAGGAGGAAGATTTGTCACCATAAAAGGGATTCTCTGTACAATTAATATGTTGTTCATTTTGTCTCTCAAGTGCTAGAGCGTTTAGGTAATAATGTAAAAATATAATTGGGAGAGTATAAATATAACCAGTAAAATTACCTCAATATTATCCAGTTTTAGCCACTGTTACCACTATTATTTATCTTTAAAAACACCAAAAGTTATTGTTAGTGTACATTGATATAAACTACTAAATCCAATTTTTTTTCTTTTTTTAATTAATTTATTTTTAAATTTATATCCAAGTTAGCATACAGTGCAACAATGATTTCAAGAGTGGATTCCTTAATGCGCCTTACCCATTTAGCCCATCCCCCTTCCAAAACGCCTCCAGCAACCCTTTGTTTGTTCTCTGTATTTAAGAGTCTCTTATGTTTTGTCCCCCTCCCTGTTTTTATATTATTTTTGCTTCCTTTCCCTTATGTTCCTCTATTTTGTATCTTAAAGTCCTCATACGAGTGAAGTCATATGATATTTGTGTTTCTCTGGCTGACTAATTTTGCTTAGCATAATACCCTCTAGTTCCATCCATGTAGTTACAAATGGCAAGATTTCACTCTTTTTGATTGCCAAGTAATACTCCATTGTGTGTGTGTGTGTGTGTGTGTGTATAATATACATATATAAATGTATATATTATATATACAATATATGTATCATATATTACCACATCTTTTTTATCCATTTATCCTTCAAAGGACATTTGGGTTCTTTCCATACAGCACACCTGTATCCCTTGGATAGACACCTAGTAGTGCAATTGCTGGGTCTCAGGGTAGTTCTATTCTTAACTTCTTGAGGAACCTCCATACAGTTTTCCAGAGTGGCTGTATCAGTTTGAATGACCAACGGTGGTGCAAACACTTAAATACAATTTTAAAGGATAATTATAAATCATTTCAAAAAAGTCTTTTAAAAATAAAATGCTTACTTTTAAATTTATAATAGAAGAAATGAAGCTCTGGTTCAAGATGGCAATGTAGGAAGATCCTGAACTCACCTCCTCCCACGGACCCCATGAGTCTACAGCTACATATGGAAGAATTTCTGCTGGACAAAACCCTAAAGGCTGGCTGAGTAATGATATACAGCAGGAAAATGAGGAGGAGGGGAAACACATTGAAGTAAGTAGGAGAGGCTGGGACATATTCTGGTCATAAACTCCTCATGGCGACCCACAACTGGGAGGGAACTCAAAACCTGGAGCTTCTCCCTGAGGAGTGAAGGGTTTGAAACACACATTAAGCACCCCAACTTTTAAGACCTGCACCTGAGAAATGAATGCCCCAAACATCTAGCTTTGAAAGCCAATGAAGGCTGCACCCATGAGACCCTTAGGACTACATAGAAATCTGAGGAAGGACTTTATAATATAGGGCTCCTGTGCTCCGGCTCACCTACCCCAGGGCCTCTCCCAGAGGCAGTCAATTACACTAGGACTTTATGTGAAAGAGATTCACTTATTAGTATTAAAAATGTCCTCAAGGGCAGCTAATTTAAGAGACATATTTAAAACCTGCTGGAAGATCTTTCTCTGAGACAGAGATGGGTGGATGCCATCTTGCTGCTCCTCTACTGCTACATGTCTGAGCACCATGATGTCATGGAATAAAGTTTTTATGGGTATCCAGAACCCTGAGTTTTGCAGCTACCACCCAGGGGACACCCCTTGATTGTTTGGCTCTGGTGGCAGTGGAACTTGTGCTCCAGGATCCCATGGTACTGTAACAACCATAGAAAGTTCTTGGCAGGCTACCATCATCAAGGCACTGTACAGAAAAAGACAGAAACACACTGCCAGTCTTTCTGTGAAAGAGGCCTTTTTACTTGTTCTAGAGCTTCAGCTAGAGGGGAAGGCTCCAGGTTTGGTTCACACCAGAAACCACCAAACTCCTAGAAGAATACATAAGTGGGAAGCTCCTTGACATAGGTCTTGGTGATGATTTTTTAAAAATCTGACACCAAAAGCAAAAGCAATAAAAGCAAAAATAAAAATATGGGAATACATCAAACTATAAAAAACAAAAAAATAAAAACTGTACAGCAAAGGAAAACAACCAAATTAAAAGGCAACCTACAAAATGTGAGAACATACTTGAAAATCACATATGTCAGAAGGGATTAATATCCAAAATATATAAGGAACTCATACAACTCAATAGCAAAAAATAAAATAAAATAAAAAATAAATATCTGATAAAAATGGGCAGAAGATCTGAAAAGACATTTTTCCAAGGAAGGCATAGAGATGACCAACAGGTACATGAAAACATGGTCAACATTATTAAACATCAGGGAAACACAAGTCAAAACCACAACGAGATATCACCTCATACTTAACAGAATGGGTATTATCCAAAAGACAAGAGATAACAAGTGTTGGTAAGGATGTGGAGACAAGGGAATCCTTGTGAACTGTTGGTGGGAATGCCAACTGGTGCAGTCACTGTGGAAAACAGTATGGAAATTCTTTAAAAAATTAAAAATAGAACCACCATACGATCCAGAAATTCCTCTTCAGGTGTTTATCTGAAGAAAATGAAAACACTAGCTCAAAAAGACATATACACCCCTGTGTTTATTGTAGCATTATTTGCAATGACCAGGATATGGAAACAACTCAAGTGTCCACTGAGGGATGAATGGATAAAGAAAATGTGACACACACACACACACACACACACACACACAGAGGAATATTTTTCAGCTATAAAAAAGAATGAAATCTTGCCATTTGTAACAATGTGGATAGACTTTGAAGGCGTTATACTAAGTGAAATAAGTCAGACAGAAGAAGACAAATACGGTGTGATCTCACATATGGAATCTAACAAAACAAAAAAAAAAAAAAAGAAAGCTCATAGATACAGAGAATAGGTTGGTGTTTACAGAGGCGGCAGTAGCAGGAGGGAGAATGGATGAAGGTGTTCCAAAGGTACAACTTATTGTTATAAAATAAGTTAGTCATGGGGATATAATGTTCAGCATGGTAACTATAGTTAATAATACCATATTGCATACTTGAAAATTGCTAAGAAAGTAGATCTTAAACGTCCTCCTTACAAGAAAAAATATCCGTAACTGTGTCAGGTGATGGATGTTAAGTCTACTTATCGTGGTGATCATTTAGCAATGCATACAAATAGCAAATCATCATGTTGCTCACCTTAAACTAATAGAATAGTGTATGTCAATTATACATAAATTTAAAAACTTTTAAAAAGAAATGAATGAAAGCAGGGCAAAAATTTAACTCTTTTCCCCTAGTGACATAGAAAAAGCAAGTTCTTTCCTAACCCCCTCCCCCATCCATGTAAGTTTAGGTATGGTAGATGCTGTTGGGCACCATATAGACCTTCCTCCTCCTCCTCACATGGGGAGCACTCATTTTCTCAGCAAGGGGGTCATAACAACTGGCAACTTGCCATTGAGCCTACTCTTACAGCAGTTAAGAGCTGCCTTGCCCACCAAGTTCATGACTATTTTGGTGGGCAGCCTGCACTTGATGTCTCCTTGATGGGAGAGTTTAAGGCCTGAGCTCCCTGCCCCAATATGGGGCACCTCTGCAGGCTCATTCCAGCTCCAGAGCTCTCCGTGGGATCAGTAGACCTTTGGTAGAGGGCATCTGGCACCATAGCTAAATGCTGTTCCATACACATTGCCCTTGAGAGCTCTCTCTGTAAACTTCTTACCTGCAAATTTCAGTCTAGGCATCTGCTCCTGTAGCTGACTCAGGACACCATACCACTGAGAAATCAACTCATATTGCTTTTCTGCTGTGTTTATTTGTTGTGCTAATTTGGATCACATGTGAAAAATGGCAAGAAAGAGCTACCCTTTCTCAAAATTATTACTACATATCATAGAAAATGCTTATATATATCTTAGGAAAAGTAATCACCTGTAAGTAGTAAATCTTATTTTATTGTTCAAAGACATTTTCTTGTGGGGCCCCATTTGCATGCTTTGTTCCATATGATGTGCTTACTGAGTGTACACAAATGTTAAAGGGCAAACTTATTACAATTCAGAGCTTAAAAATTAGTAGAGTTGTTGCTTGCAAATATGTAACGTCTTTAAGGAATGATTTTATTTCTATGATTTATCTTATGCATTTTTTTTGTTCACTTAAACACATACACGATTAAGAGTGCATTGTAGTGAATGTCTGATTTTGGATTCATTTCTCTGAAGTGTTTACATAGGGCTCTAAGTCAGAGTGTTCATGCTAAATTGCCAAAGCCTTTAAGTACATTGAGTCAAACTACCAGTTTGCTTCTGCCCTGAATCAACTCCATAGGCTTGATGTTATGGCCAAAACCTTGTTCTTTCTTTTTAGGTAAGGTTTTTGGAGGAATAGAGTGAATAGGGAAGCAAAGAGTCTCCTCAGGGTCAAGTTCTAGGCCAGAGGAGGGTGCTATGAACCTGATCATTAGTGGAGAGTTTTTGTCTGCTGTGGGTTAGTATGGATGTTGTGCCTTCCTCTGACTGGTGGTTCACCTACCAATGGGAGCACAGAAAACAGGACAGCTGTCCCAGGATTTTCCGGGAATTATACTCAGCTGTGTGAGTTAGAGGAGCATGGAGGTGATTTGCATGTAATTTGCATAAGAGTTGGTATTTATTCATAAAATGATATTGGCTACTTTCAAGTAATTTTCAGGTTCATTTGTTATTGTTGCACTGAGGGCTATGGCATTTTGATTTCCTTCTCTGTCTTTCTTTTCCCCCATGACTGTAATTAACATAAAAAACTGAATTGGGCTATTGAGAGAGGAGAGAAAGAAAGCATTGGCCACAGGGGATGGCCCGGATTGTAAACCTCACTCCTCTATCCCTCTGATAATACCCTACGGTCCATTAACAACACACAATAGCTAAGACAACAGGCTGCTGTTTCTTTTCTTTTTTTTTTTTTATTTTTTTTATTAATGTTTTTTATTTATTTTTGAGAGACAGAGAGAGACAGCACAAGCCGGGGAGGGTCAGAGAGAGAGGGAGACACAGAATCCGAGGCAGGCTCCAGGCTCTGAGCTAGCGGTCAGCACAGAGCCTGATGCGGGGCTCGAACCCACGAACCGTGAGATCATGACCTGAGCCGAAGCCGGACGCTTAACTGACTGAGCCACCCAGGTGCCCCACAGGCTGCTGTTTCTTAATATTCCATGAATTCACCAACAATGGACCTATCTCCTCAGGTCTCTGTAATTGGTATTTGCTCTGTCTGGAATGTTCTTCCTCCAGATATTCATTCATATTGTTCATGTCTTCCAATTAAGGATGCCAGATTTTGCAAATAACAAATAAATACAGGACATCCAGTTAGACTTGCATTTCAGTTAAATAATAATATTTTGGTATAAATATGTCCCATGCCATATTTGGGACATACTCAAACTAAAAACTTATTAGTCATTTATCTGAAATTCAAAGCACCTGGGCATTCCATAAGTTTTTTGACAATGCTACCTTAAGTCATTCATGTCTTTGCCAAGTGTAACCTGCTATGAGAAGTCTTTGCTGACCATTCTTAATGTAAAAGAGCGCTTCCTAGCACTATGTCTCCTATGTTCTGTTTCATTTTTGAATTCGCAATACATGCCACTGCTGACACGATAGTATACATTTTTTTTAATGTTTATTTATTTATTTTGAGTGATTTAGAGAGAGTGAGTAGGGGAGAGACAGAGAGAGAGGGAGAGAGAGCATCCCAAGCCTCTGACACAGGGCTTCATCTCCGGCCTGTGAGATCACTACCTGAGCCAAAATCAGGAGCTGGATGCTCAACCAACTGAGCTACCCAGGCACCCCCATAGTATATATTTCTTCATTTGGTGTAGTAGTCAGGGTCCTCACAGTAACAAATGGCACATTCAAATGGGTAAATATAAAGGAGTTCAATAGGGAACTATTTAAAGGATGTGGGCAGCATTAAAGATGGCCATTGCATGACCAAGCACCTGAGGCACCACCACTAGAGCAGTCCACAGAGCTCAGTATCCGGGTCATAGACTGGGTGAGGTGGGGGGAGGGAGAGAGGAGATTTGACAGAGCTAATGGAACATACACAACACACTTGGCCATTGTCAGCTTCACTAGAATGGGAGCTCCTTAGTAGCTCCCATTTTGCTCCCATTTTGCTCCCAGTTTTATTACCCCTCTCCTACTCACATTCTGTCTCTCTCTCTCTCTCTCAAAAATAAACAAACATTAAAAATTTTTAAAAAATAATTAAATATGTTTGGCATATCCAACTAAGACATGGTAAAACTAGTGAAGCAAGGCAGTCTAGGGAAGCAATCACTTAAGGGACAAAAGCAGTGTTAGTTTCTAGGAATACATCAACACATTCCTCAGAACCTGCATATCAAAAAGTGAGAGCACAGGTCCGTGAGTTCAAGCAATGCATCAGGGTCTATGCTGACAGTGCAGAGCCTGCTTGCGATTCTCTCTCTCTCTCACACTCTCTCTCTCTCTCTCTGCTTCTCCCTCTATCTTTCTCTCTCAAAATAAATAATAAATACACTTTTTTTTTAAAAAAAAGTGAGAGCATAAATAGCAGGTACAGAGTAGACAGACAGTTGACACCAGGTCATCTAACAGATGTAATAGAGTTGTCTTCAGAGAACGTTCCAATGCTGCCAACAAGCACACAGGGGCAGTTATGGTCAGAGAGCCAGGCAGGTGCTCTGTATGGAGGAGGTGTGGTAGCATCTGGCACCACCCAGCCCCTGAGCAATTCTCAGAGCCAGGGCTCTAGGATAGATGTATGAGGGTGAAAGAGGTAAGATGATGTAGGGATGGAGGGCTGATGGTCCAGAAGAGATGGGTGCTTTCACTTGTGGGACTAGGATGATGGCAACCCCAATCAGGAATCTGGTTATCAGACCTCATTTAGAAAATGGAGACAGAATCTGAATAACAAGGTGAAAATGAGGTTGTTAATCTTAAAATTTGAAGTCAAGAGTGGCCTTGTAATGAGGAAGACTGCCGAACCTCAGTTTTGGCCTCTATCACATCATACACTCTTCCTAAGGATTAAAAGAGGGCTGATCCCCACTCCTCCCTGGTTGCAAGGCCAGCACCTTACAAATGGAAAAGAAATAAATTAAGGGGGATAACAAAATATTTATTGAATACTTGCATTGTCATAGATACAGTCCTGAAATATTGGTATCTTTCCTCATTAAATCCTCAAAACTATTTTGTGAGCTACTTACTATTTTCCCTTTTACCAATGAGGAAACCCATTGATAGACCCAAGTTCAAAGACATGCACAAAATCAATGAAATGGCTCTCTTCATATTTCTTTCTGAAGAAAGAAGAACTCAGGTTTCTAAAGATGAATGTCTTTTGACACTTGTATCCATTTCTGCTAAGATGAAGCTCTTCTTTTTATTATAACATCAGGCCAGTTAACAAAGGGTTCTTTCCAAAATGTAGTAAATAATGGTAGAGTAAAAGTACATGTATGCAAAAGATTGCTTAAAATATTCCCCGCGACTGATCATAGGTGATTTATGGTAAAGAATTTTTTTTATTTGTGTTGCATTAAGGAGATAAATGATACTCAAAAATAACTGATCAAGTGACTTGTCAGAGAAGAAGTCTTGTGTATTTGGAATGGATCAGGGATGTGTCTGACATGGCAAGATCCTAGTGTCTGTAAAAATTGAATGATGGTGGGTTTTGTAATGTAAAGCCTGGGAACTACCATGTGCGTGGTTTTAAATTCAGTTCAGAAAACAATCTTCCAAATATATAAACATGGTCTTTGAGGTTTCCACGTCATGCTTTAGAAAGTGTCCATTTTACAACTACATCTAAAAGAAAATGATGACATCCCTCACCAATCTGGACATTTTACAACTTTATCTCCCCTTCAAAAAAAAAAAAAGGAAAATAAGCTGAAAGGAAATTATTTATTAAAATACCTACTCAATGTATCAGTAGCTTAAAGTAGCCACCTGAACTCTCCAGTCCTCTTGTGGCTTGTAAATAATTAGAATAAACACATCACTAGCAGTGGCAATGATGGAAACAATGATTATTTGGTCTTATAGCAAACCATTCATTTAAGCTCTTTTACATTAATCAAGATAGATTGTTTTTTAAATGATCTATAATTACTTTCCTTTTAATTATTTATATTCACCAAGTATTTTATGCTCACCTGTTTGTTAGTAGCCTTGTGAAGTATGTCAGGGTATAAAATATTTATTTACAAGTCTGGCAGTTGTGAACCAGGAGTGACTTGCCCTGCTTCATCTTTGGCTGAAGCCACGCATCTTCAACATGGGCCTTCCTCTAAGGTGGCTCATCATTAACAATATGCTAAAAATAATACCTTGTATTTCTATTGTGCTTTCCATCTAAAAATTCTTGTTTTTATCATTGACACCAAAAATGTACTCCTAAGAGGTCATTTAATATAGTCCTACCACATGCCACATAAAGTACATACTTAACATCACCAGCTATGATAAGTTGATTTGATGACACCCTAGTCCCCGCTCTTACCAACCTTACACTCAAAGCAGACATTACTAATCCACACTGGAATTGCCCAGCTAGTCCTTGATCCAATTATAATGCTTCTTAACACAATGCCCCAAGAAATTTCCTCCAATCGATTGGATTTTATCTCACTGTCAACTCGTATTTATCAACCACTATCCACACTTGGAACACCTTGTGAGGATGAGCTTATTACCTCTCAGAGAGCTTATTAACTCTGGTCGTGAGAACAGATCTTTCTAAATACTCTTCAATAATTTAACCTATCAAGCACAATTCTCAAATTTCTATCTCTTATCCCTTTATCTACCTTTTTATCTCCTCTATTTGTTTTACCTCTATTTGTCCTTTAGCTTAAAAGTGTCAACTCCAATCATGGCAGAAAGAAAATATAACACAACTGCTCCATATTTATAAGTTCTGTTTTATTTCAAATCTATTCAGCTTTTAAAATAAGCACTCTACATTTTAGGTTTTGGGGGTACTGAGGATCATACAGGCAGGAAAACAAAAGGTCTCAAAACTGTCCTTCAAAACAATGCTAGAAGGTCCCCACGAGAGCATCAAAGATGGGGAATTTTCTGGGAAGGTGATAAGGGAGTACATTCCAAGCAGATGAATGGGTTAGAGATGCTGTACTGGCTATGAAAGATCCTTTAGACTAGAGATTCTGGAACTTAAGCTGGAGGGCTTGCTAAAACAGATTGCTGGTCTCCTCCTTAGTGCAGCTGATTCCATAGATCCAGAGTGAGGCCTGAGAATCTGCACTTCTAACAAGTTTCTGTGCAGTGCGATGCCACTGGTCCAGGGCCACACTTTAAGAATCACTGTTTCTAACATAAGCATATTTATGTGTGCCTGTTCTCAGGTCCACAAGGCTGTGTCTTCTCTTCTGTCTGTCTTACTTTCTGAGCAGGGAACATATAAATGAGTCAGGAGAAATGCATTGTTCAGGCAACATCTTGAAGCCTTGTCAGTCTGGCAGGGCGATCTGTGTCAACTTGGCCAGTGTGCACTCATAGTATGTAACACCAGGGATTGTCAGTTGTGCACCTGTGGTGATGGGGAGGCAAGCACAGCCAGGAAAGGAGGTGGGGAGAAGACCCCAAGGGGCTGCATGGGGACAGGATAGGGAGGAACCTTCTATCTGAAGTTCTACAGTACGGTCTACAACCATTGTCAGTAGTGACTAGGATTGGGGTATTGGAGTCTTCTAGGGCATGTAGGATAGTGACCTCCTTATACAAGTCATCATTGCAATTCCTGGTAAAAGTGGTCTGTGTACCTCCTTCTCTCCTTCTTTTGAAGGATGGCACTTGCCTTTAGTTATATTACTGTTGACCATTAAAATAAAATTCCATTATGCTCATTTTTCTATCTCCCAGCTAACCCCCTTGTTTCAATTCCCATTGTACCTGTCCTCTAATAGGATTCCAAATTAAATGATCCTGATATTTCAGTTCTATAAGCTATTGCTGTTTTGTCAGCACTGCTACAATGATAAATAATTTGCTTTGAACTAAGATGTTCTGTGCAGCAGCATGGTGTTTGGTGTAATGAAGCAATTCACAGGCAATTAGCTCAGCCTTGTGGGCCATTCGGTGCAAATATGTAGGACAGGCTTCATTTTTGATGACCCGCCTATCATGCCAGAAGCTCTAGAATTTCATTTTGTTCAAATGGTTCTTTTCTTCACCTTAAGTGTCCAACTCTTGGTTTCAGCTCAGATCATGATCTCATGGTTCGTGGGTTCGAGCCCCATGGGGGGCTTTGTGCTGTCAGCTCGGGTCCTGCTTGGGATTCTCTTTCTCCCTCTCTCTTCCCCTCCACATCTTTATAAAAATAAATAAATAAAATTAAAAAATAAAAAAGGAATACAGATACAGAGAGAAGCAGAAAGGAGGAAGCTGAAGTAGTTGGTCACTGTATTTTATTACATTTGCTTTGGGGACACTTCCTAAGAACACAGTTGGCATAGTCCTAATGGATTACTTTGCAGAACCTTATTTTTGCCTTGCTTTTCCCAGGAGGGAACTGCTGGGAGCATATTTCCTCTAACTGAAGGGATCTTGAGAATGTACCTGACTTCTCATCCCAGGAGCTGGGAACTAGGTGGAGCCTTTGTCTTCTTGGTCTGGGTTGGAAACCTTAGGGGGGTTGCCATATTATCTCTTAGGCTTTTTCCATCCAGAATTGATTTGATCAAATGCTGTCAAAATTGTGCCCCTCTGACCTAAAGGCACCCACACACTTAAACAGAAGACTCGTGTATCTATAAACCAAGAGGGTAAACAGCTATAAGGGAGTTGACATAAGGGAAAACATTCTTGAAATTCTGCAGAAATGTTATTCTTTTCCCCTTCTCCTCTTTCTTCTCCTCTTTCTTCTTCTACCTCTTCCTCTTCCTTTCCATCTTCTTCACCTTCCCCCTTCCCGTTCTTTCCCCTTTTTCTCCTTCTTTTTCTCCTTGTCCTTGTCTTTGTCCACCTCCTTCTCCTCCTCTACCTCCTCCTCCTTTTTCTTCTGCTGCTGCTTCTTCCCCTTCCCCTTCTTCTCCTTTTCTGTCTCCCCCTTCTTGTCATTCTTCTCCTCATTCTTCTTTCCTCTCTCTCAAGAAACAGTTGACTTAGTTTGTCGCTCATCATCAGCAGATGATATATTTCTTTCTTTCTATTCCTATGCCCTCCTTATACTGATTTCTGTATATCACAATAAATTATCCCAATCCAAATGAATTTTAGATTATCTTGCATTTAGCAACTGTGAGATTTCACTGTTGTTGATTCCACCAGACGTTCTCCCTTTCTCCAGGTATTCAAGTGACACTGGACATATATTTTTCTCTAAAATCAAAGTGGATTTTCACTGGCTTTGCTCTCCATTAAGTGAACTACAGACACTCTGGGGTGATCCCAGTCAGAAGACACTAAGAAACGTCGTTTGTTTTCTAAATCTTTCCTTTTAATTCCCTTTGCCTGGCAAATTACAAATTAGTCCTTAATACATTGAAGGCCAAATAAATTGGGAGAAGCCAAAGACACAATGAACTCTTACAAGAAGCCACTATATTTTTCCCTTTTCTTAGTCCCTGGGCCTTTGTGGGAGGGGACAGCTGCTGCACAGAAAACAGGACATCTTGGGCCTCAGGGGAAATGCCAGTTGGAATACTTTAATCTTTTTGTTTAAAATCCAAACAGCTTATCGTTTCTGAAGGTTCCCTTGGGTCATAAGAAGTGTGCTTAATATTGCAAATTTTGCTTTGCAAGTACTGTTGTCTGGTGTCATCTTATACTGTATGAATGTTCTTTCTCTTCCTTTCAGCACCCTCCACACCAAGAAAACCCAGCACGTGTTTGGCTCATGGTCAATTCTTCTTTGGGTATAAACGTCTTGGCATTTCTGTCTCAGTTTTGGCTGTAAGAAAGAACATTTTTCAATAATGCTGCTGAAATGCTGCTTTCTCTACTTCAGTGCTTTATTTGGCAAAGAGATTTGCTGGGACCAGACCCAAAGAAAAGGGGAACACAACAACAAAAAAGGAAAAATGGCTGTGGGAGGCAAGATGCCATCTCCTCCACTCATGATTCTGTAGCTTCTCACTTTCCTTTCCAAATCCCAAATCCTTCCCAGAGAGTCTTTGCATTTTGCACAAGAAGAGCTATTCTATCCCCCAACAAGCCCTTGAGACACCCCTGTGGCTATGCTGTCTCCTATGTCAAACAATTGAGAATGGACAACCCTCATGCCAGGAAAAGGCAATTGAGAGTGCAGTGATGTTGCTAAGACTGAGCAGGATCCCTACAGGAATTGGACTCCCAGGGCCAAGTACAAAATTATACACATGAAGTTGCACGTCCATCTCACTCCTCTCCAGGTGCATCACATAGTCTTTGTTTTATGCTTCCGGCCCATGGATTTCCTCCTCCTTTTTCTCAGTTTTTACTCAGTGCCTGCAAGCTGTTCTACTAAATATGCTGCTGCTTTCCATGTGTCTTGGACTGTTTGCCATAGGCCGTGTTGGAGGGCGGGCAGGTGGAGGTGAGTTGCTATAGTGGACAACTCTCCTCATCTTCCTGAGAAAGCCTGCTGGGCCCTGTTGCTGGGCATGAGATGAGAACCCTCAGGTCCTCATCCTTTGGTCTTTGAGCTCCAGACAGGAGCCCACTGCCATTTTGTTCCTGCAGCTTCAGATATTGTTTCCATCTGGTTCTTACCTCCTTCCCATGTACCACTGGTCAATTGTAATATGGGTTCAAGTAGTCCAAAAATTTTTTGAGGCTTTCTAAGGGATTTGACTACCAGTTCACCAGAAAAAGAGAAATGACTGTGTGTTGGCAGGAAGGGAAATCAAAGCCTTGGAGTATGATTATGACTGTCCTTCTGAGTACAGATCTGTTTACATTCCACATTAATATTGAAAGAGTCTGCATTTGTATGTTTCCTCCTTAAACTTGGATATTTAAGAGAATTTTATGTGTTTTAAAGTTTCTATGTGGTTGAAATTTGAGGAGTTTAAAACGTGCTATAAATTTCCACTTTTGTTGCATTTTAATTAAATAATACTACCTGTAACTCTAGGACTTGGGTAATTTATTAAAATCACTTTTGTAGTCTGGTACATGCATTATGTGTGTAAATATTTCATAAATTTTAAAGAAGAATGAATATTCTCGTTTCTAGGATACAAGTGTTAAATATGTTAATTAAATTTGAATTATTAATAACAGTATTCAGACCATATTCTTAGTTTTCTTCACTCTTCTTGTGATATTAGACTCAGAGCAATGTTATAAAGATACTCACTATTATTGGTTTCAGCTAATGAATTGTTCCATTTACAACTTTATTTGTGCATGTGACAATTTGTAATCATTGTTTCTAGATTTTTAAAAAAAATTAATGTTTATTTATTTTTGAGAGAGGTTCTTAAGGTCTCATTTTACGAAATGGAGTCTATAAAGGATGCTTAGTTTCTTAAACAACGCTCCTGAGGTGACACTGCCAGTTATAAGTAGAATATATGTCACTTTGTCCAACACCACACCCAGGTACCATTCTGACAGGTGTGAGATGATATCTCATTATGGTTTTGATTTGCATTCCTCTGCTGATCAGCAATGTGGAGCGTCTTTTCATGTGTCTGATAGCCATCTTAATGTCTTTGGAAAAATGTCTATTCATGTCTTCTGCCCATTTCTTAACTCAGTTATTTGGTTTTGATTGTTGAGTTTGATAAGTTCTTTATAGATTTTTGTTACTAACTCTTTACCAGATATGTCATTTACAAATATCTTCTTCCATTCTGTAAGATGCCTTTTAGTTTTATTGCTTGTTTCCTTCACTGTGCAGAAGCATTTTATATTGATGAAGTCTGGTAGTTCATTTTTGCTTTTGTTTCCCTTGCCTCCAAAGACATGTCTAATAAGAGGTTGCTATGACTGAGGCCAGAGAGGTTGCTGCTGTGTTCTTCTCTAGGATTTTGACCATTCCCTGCCTCACATTTAAGTCTTTCATCCATTTTTAGTTTATTTTTATATGTGGTGTAAGAAAGTGGTCCAGATTCATTCTTCTGCATGTCACTGTCCAGTTTTCCCAGCACCATTATCTCTGCCATATCTGCCATATCTGAGTCTGATTTTGATGCTTTGTTTTTCAGACTGTGGGGGTGGTCGTTTCTTGTGGGTTTTGGTTTTTTTTGGGGGGGTTTGTTTTTGTTTTTGTCTTTTGGTGTGCCTTGTAACTTTTTCAAAGCCAGATTTGATATCCTGAGTAAACAGAATTTAGACAAATAGGAACCTCATATGATGGTTTATGTTTTTTGTCTTGTTAGGCTGAATTTACTGTTTACTATAGCTATAGATTTCAGAAGCTTAAAAATGTTCCTTGATGTCCTTGTTCTGTCTGTTTCCTTCGGGTTTCTCTAGAGCTTCTCAAATAAGCCCGAGATGTGTAGTTCTTTTGGTTGTATCACCATGTGATTATCTAGGATCCCTATTTTATATGGTGCTAGGATGTGGGGGAAGAGTTCTCTCTTTTTATAGAACCAGTGCCCTGAGCTGCCACCCCCCCCCACATCATCCATACATACACCTTACATATAACAAGAAGGTTAGACACAGATGTGAAACCCTAGCTAGTTATGCTCTGCCAGAGTAATTTCCCTTGAGGGCAGGCCCTGTTAAGAATAGAATGCACTGAGTATACTTTAAAGTGACTGTATTTCCACTCTTTTTGCTGGAAGTATGTCCTGTCTTCATTGTGAGAACTTAATAGGGCTCCTGGAGATAAATCTCTCAAACGTTTGGAAATCTCTCCTGGAGTTTGTAACTTGAGTTAAACCAAGCCTGTAGGAACTCAACAATTACAGTTGAAGAGTCCCATCCCTAGCCCAGTACCAGAGCCTATGGAAGTGAGTCATGATTCTCTGTACCTGCCTTTCTGTTTCTCCAATCTGGGGGAGAACAGATTGGCCTGTGACCTCAATTTTCTGATGGCTCTACAACCAGTTGTTGATTTTCATTTTGTACAGCTTGTTCTCTTCTGGGATGGAAGTGACAGTTTCCAAGCTCCTTATAAGCCAGATTGGAACTAGAAAGTTCTACATTTTTATTTTTTATTAAAAAGTAAATTCACGTTCCTTTTATTAAAAAAGAAAACCCATCTTCAAAATACTTTTGAATATCTGAAAGTTTATAGCAGCTCCTTTCAGGTGATGTTTTAACAAGAAGGTGTCTCTTTAAAATATTTATTTTTTGGTCAGAGATGTTTTTTGGCTTGCAGAATGATACATTTAAGAAAATTTTAATATTTTTATTCATATTTGAGAGACAAAGAGAGGCAGAGCACAAGCTGGGGAGGGGCAGAGACAGAGACACAGAATCTGAAGCAGGCTCCAGGCTCTGAGCTGTTAGCACAGACTCCAATGTGGGGCTTGACCCCACGAACCATAAGATCATGATCTGAGCCGAAGTCAGATGCGTAACCAACTGAGCCACCCAGGTGCCCCAAGAATGATACATTTTTAAACAGTTCTATATATTGTGGATATACATAGAGAGATATATGAATGCATATGAAAAAAGATCTAGAAGGATACACAATAAATTTTAAACAATAGTAATCTCTGGGAAGGCAATAGTGTTGATGCTGGAATTGTGGAGACTTACACTTTTTTAATCTGTATAATTCTGTATTTTTAAATTATTATTCAATTTACTTAAGCTAAAACAATAACAACACCTTACCCATTTCTCTCACCCCCCTACCCATGCCTCTTGCACCCACCATTTTGTTATCTGTATCTATGAGCTTGGGTTTCTTTTCCTTGATCCCACATACAAGAGAGCTCATAGAATTATTTGTCTTTTTCTGCCTGACTTACAGAAGGTCCCCGACTTAGGACTTTTTTTTTTTGTACTTTACGGTGCTGTTAAAGTAGTACTCATTCAGTAGAAACCATACATCAAGTTTTGAGCTTTGATCATTTCCTGGGATAGTGATATACATTAGGATACTCTCCTGATGCTGGACAGTGGCAGTGAGCCACAGCTCCCCATCACCAGTGCAATGGAGGAGGGAGAATCTAATTTTGTGTTTGGCTAGTATGGAATAGAAGTTTTGGAGCACTAGAAATATTTCTGGTGGGGGAATTGGGCAGAGATACTCACTGTGGGAGGGTGGGACAAGGAAGAGGAGATGCAAAGAAGGATAGACACAAGAATACAAAACAGCAATGACTGAACACAGCATCTACTCCTAGCAGTGACTAGGAAATACAGATGCATGAAGAATCATCACTTTAAGTGTCCTGAAGATCCTAAATAATGCAAATGGCATTCACTTGGGCACACTGACAATTGACTCAGTGTCAGACTGGTACCTGGGTGTGGTGTTGGACAAGGTGACATATATTCTACTTATAACCGGCAGTGTCACCTCAGGAACATTGTTTAAGAAACTAAGCATCCTTTATAGACTCCATTTTGTAAAATGAGACCTTAAGAACTTGGATACTTCAAGTTTAGTCCTATTCACACAGAAAAGACTGGGAGTAACCCCAGCAAGATTAACCCAATCTTCTAGCCCAGCATTTACTACTAGTATTAATATGATTTATGGTTACATTAGCTCTTTTTGGTGGCTATGTTATATTGTTAATTCATATTAAATTTATGATGCATTAAAATTTCTTGAATATAACACATGTAGACCACTGAGTTAGGTCACAGGTTGATAGCTCAAATTGTGGAGTCAGTGTTGAATTTGGGTTGAATTTTGGCTTAACTGTTGGTTTTATATTTTTATTAGCAAATGGAGACAAAATAACAATAGTATTTTTCATATAGATAGATAAATTACCCAAATAAAGCACTTAACATAGTCTTGGTACACGGGAAGGATTCCATAAATGTTAATTATTGTTATTATTACCTTTATCATAATTACTTTATTCTCAAACTTGTCTTTTAATTGAAAGTACACCATGGCTCATTGTTAAAGCACATAGAATTGTTTCTAGATATTTAGTTTTGCAACTTATTGGTGATCCTTACCAACTTCAAATAACACAGTTGAAGAACACTTCTTTGTCTTTCACTATAATTTTTCTTTTTGTTAATATTTTATTTTTAAAGTAATTTCTGTACCTAAAGTGGGGCCCAAACTCACAACCCCAAGAATCAGAGTCACGTGCTCCAATGACTAAGTCAGCCAGGTGTCTCTCCAATATAACTTTTCTATCTTGAATGTAGACTATTACAGTGGTGTCATGGGAGTGGCTGTTCAACAATTATCAGTGGCTAAATCCATGAAAAAAAATGCTAACAAAACCCTTGGTCAGTCATTCTTTGAACATAACCAACCTGGTCCTTGTGATAGTTAACAATTTTGTGGAAAATGTTAATGTTCATGAACCCAGGGAATCTATGATTTATACATAATTTATGTTCACAAGAAAGAAAGACAATCTCACCTTTGAATCCTTTGATGTGCAGACATGCTACAAACTCAAAGAAACATGAGATTCAATAGTATTTACATCCCACTCAAACTGATTCCAAACTCTGATTCTTAGGTGGCTTCAGTTTCCACTTGATAAATCTGTCTTTCTAGTTTTTTTTAAATGACATACATATTTTAATACGTTTTCTTTGAACTTTCATTTGACAAACCCTTACACACCCTTTAAAACCCAAGCCAAACAGTACTTTCAAGTAACATTTTAGTGAATTGTTTTTCCTTTTGCACCTTAATATTTTGGACAAATATTAGCTTTAGAACTTATCAGAGTATACTGTGACTTCTGCATGTCTTGTTTATAAAACTATGACCAAACATGAAAACTGAAATCCTGTCTTATTAATCTCTGTGTGCCTACTGTTTGACACAATACAGAAGCTTAAATAATTCTTGTCAAGGGTAGAGAGGAAAGATAACTTCTACCAGGAAATGCTTTGAGCCAGAAAAGTACATTGCACACAACTAACACAACTTGTAGTAATAACTGACTACAGAATCCACCAGTCTTCAGCTCTCACCAACTTATTTAATATAAAAGATATTATGAAAAGTTAGCCAAGAAAACTCAGAGAATGTTTAATAAGAGATTAATGAACACCTTCTATTGTGTAATTTTGTCAAGGTGAGTGGCTTTAAAGGAGTTGCTATCACAGATGAGCAGCGAGCACTGATTAATGGCTACATACTTTTAGATTCAAACACTTAACACCATTACGGTTATACAAGTACCTGAAAAGGGCACAGATAACTAATATCAAGTAGCCGATAGTGTAGGGATAAACATATAATAAGTGAGAAACCCAGATTTTATACATTTTTTTGTCAAGGAATTTAACTATGGGAATGAAGATTGGTTGAAAATCTAAGCCCTTTCAGCACCTCTTTTAAAATAATAAAATAGGTGGATTTTAAGACATGAGAAAATCAAGTGTCATTTCATAATCTTCTCTGCATATTTATCAAGGTAGAAATAGATTAATTCTTAATTTAATCCATAAAATGAAATTAATCAAGTCCCAAGCCTGCTGTCATTTTTACCCTTTTTACTCTTGGTGATGGTGAAAATGAAAAATGAGCTCTGTTCAATAAAATGAACAAAATTTAAATATTACAGTTTTCCCATTATACTTATTTTGACTACTTGAATAAAACAAACAGCATGGGTTGATATTTGCATATCTGCATAACATTAATAATTACAAAGATAGAATAGATCAGCAAATGTTTATAGGCAGATAAATCCTAAGTCAATGGATGCTAAGGCAGAATTTTGTGCTGAGTTCTTGGCCTTAGGAAGGCACTTCTCTTTGAGGAAAAGCTATCTCCAGTTCTTACCTAAAAAACATCTTACATCAACTATAAAATAATAATATGCAACACAGCAAACTTCATTTTAAGGAAAACTCAAATGTAAAACCCAAAATTAGTGGAAACATAAGTTAATAAATAATTTCTTGCGTTCTAGAACAATTTGATAATATTTATTACTGATGTACATATAAAATATGGTTTGATTTGACATCAAAAATCACATAAAATTTTACAGGAACACATTTATTGCATAAAAGCTACACATCTACATTTAATATTTGATCCATCAAGACACATTTAATTATTAGAAGCCCACAAGTGTCTAGTATTGTGAATCTTGATGTAAAAACAAAATAATCCCACAGTCACTTTATTAAAGACTTTAGAAATGCAGAGTGGTAGATAAGGATGTGTAACAATTAGAGAAAATAAGAATATAAATAAACACTAGCATTGCTTTTCACGTAGTGCTACCTCTCTTGCATCAATGGAAGGTATTTACTTATGTATTTTGGCTCAATACCAATGACTCCCCATTAACCATCCATCTGAAATATGAGCAACGTGTATATGGTGGGGTTGCACAGGGCTCAAGAAGGACGGTAGAGATATCAACTGAACTTCTACTGAGCCATGCACTCTGCTGCATTGCGTGTTCAATCCACACAGATCTCCATGCAGAGGCATTATTATTCCCATTTTAAACAGGATGCATGTGAAACTTGAGGAAGGTAACTGAATCAAGGAATTAGTGACAAAGACAAAGTTGGAATCCGAGTAAGTTACAGAGCTCATAAGATTTCCAAGGTCTGGAAGCCATCTTCGTCTTCATCCTCACCATCAAACATCCTGTTCTGGAGGACATTCTGTGTTCCAGACACTATGTTGCATGTTTTACATACAACATCTCATTCATCCATAACTTCTTGAGTCAGTTTCCACTCTCTATATTTTATAGAAGGGGACTGAAGCTTAAGAAACTTTAAAAATCCATAGAATGCACCTGGATAAGATTATACCACTGGGATTTCCCCCTCACCTCTGTTAGCTCTGACCGTATGTGCTCACCTAGTAAATTTTACTGTCTTACATCAAGGGGCTCCACCCCTGCTCCTCCCCCAGTTTACTTCCTGTTCCTCCTCTTCTAAAAAATTTGGAATTAAAAGAAATATATAGTTATTGCTCATCTGTAGACTATAGACTATTTTGCATGCTTCCCTCAGGAATTCTAGAATCTCACAGATGAACACTGGGAGTTAATTTTCACAAGGGTACACAATCTATGTCGAATACAGAAAGATCCTAGTCATGGTCATTCTCCACTTCTGAGTTCCAAGAGAAGGAGACTTTCAACTCTTTCCACTTTCCAATATGCACTGTGTCTTCTCAATCCAGTTGTTGCGGGACAGGAGGGAGAAGTAAGGTTTTGGTTAAACTTGAGTTGACAAGGCCTATGAAGATGAAGAATCAGGGAACCAGCAGTTCATTGTGTTGTGTGAAATTTTCTTGTCTGCACAGACATCTCTCCATTAATAACAGCACATGGGATATCAAGAAAAACTGTAGACCTTGGGCCCCAGTCTTCAGTGAATGGGAAATCATGAGAAGCTCAAAATGAAAAGGGACACAGAGTGATATTTGATGGTATGGGTATCAAAGGAGTGCCTGCTTCCCTCCTAAAATGGAACTGTCAAGTGTTTCTTTATGTACTTAGTCTTATTATGCAATGAAGACTTGATGCATGAAGAAATCCAATGGAAATCCCTGTCTTAGAAAATACCGGAAAAAGGAGAAAACCTTTTTAAAAAAATTTAATGTTTATTTTTGAGAGAGAGACAGAGAGAGACAGAGACAGAGAGAGAGAGAGAGAGAGAGAGAGAGAGAGAGAACATGAGCGGGGGAGGGGCAGAGAGCTAGGGAGACACAGAATCCGAAGCAGGCTCCAGGCTCTGTGCTGACAGCTCAGAGATCATGACCTGAGTGGAAGTCAGGCACTTAACTGACTGAGCCACCCAGGAGCCCCTAGTAAACCTTTTTTTTACTTGGGAGGCTAGAATGAAATGTGATATCTACTTGAGAGAAGCAGGTTTCCTGCTGATTAGAAATTAAAAGGAGCATATGATGAGGAATTTGAGGTGTTACAGGAGAGTTTTCATCCTGGACCGGTTATTCTATAAGTTCTTGTGGAATGTTTAGAGGGGAGGGGAGCAGTGGGAGATAGGTCATTAGAGAAAAACACGGCCCAGGAGTTTCCACAGTAGAGCAAAGAACAAGGAAAATAGATTGTGTGTGTGTGTGTGTGTGTGAGAGAGAGAGAGAGAGAGAGAGAGAGAGAGAGAGAGAGAGGATATTTAGCTACACATAGGTTATAAAAACATTAACCATTAGTCCATAAGTGGAAGGAAGGTTCCCAGATTTCTCTAGAGTTAGTTGTGTTCTAAGAGTATTACCCTTGGAGAGGGTTCAAGTTCTGTTAATCATGAGTGTCTTGTTTTCCTAAATGAGTAAGTTGTGGTCTCTATTTAGTGGTCTATGCCTTTTACACTGATGTGACTCTTAGAGTTACTAAGCTTACAAAATCCAGTGGGGCTGGATTGGAGTGCAGACTAAAGACCTTTTTGATCACATCCCAGCCCCACAATTCTCCCCTCTGCCTAGCGAGGCTGGTAATGTCCTGACTGTGGAATCTCACATTTCCAAGCAATGAGGGACAGGGATTTAAAAATATTCTCCACAAAACTTTTCTTTGCCCAACTTTACATTTTGAACCCAAAGAGCTTACTTATAAAAATCTTACTTGGTACAAAAAGAACTTTGTGTTTTGAAAGAGCTTGGCAAGACTATTTTTCAGAGGTGAGAAGGAATGTTGAAAACATTCTGAAGTTCTTAAAATATTGATATGCTGCCCCTTAGGCATATCTAAAGGTCAACTTGAGAAGCAGGAAGACTTTTAGAGGATAGAGAAAGCTGTTTTTCTCGGCAAATGTTCCTTACTTCAGCCAGACAAATACCTTACAATCTAACAATCCCTCAGCTCTCAAAAGGTACTTTTTGTTTTCTTTCTGTGAAGCAAAAGTGGCTCTACAGCCTCCCCAAGCTTATGGGGATCCAGGTAAGTGCTTTACACAATTCCATTTTCCTCACTTGAAGAGTGGGTGTGGGGAAGGATATCTCCACTTCTAGCTGCCACAGAGAAAGAGGGCAGAAGAACTTCAACCCCAGGAAATCCTTCTGGTTTTACCAAGCAAATGAAGAAAATCTTAAGCAAATGTGCCTCTTTAACTCTCCTGGTTGACAGACATAAAATTCATCTCGTGTTTGACTTTTAATTTTTTAAATTTAATTTTATTAATTTTATTTTTTTACAACTAAGATGTGGTTGAAATCAGTGTAAGACTCTGAGATTGCAGGGAAGGGACAATTTTTCCACTACCTTCAAGGTCTCCCAGATCGACTAAGAATTAAATTGACATGAGACAGGAGGGGGAAAAAAGTCACAGTTTTATTATGTGGACAAAGAGAACCAATAATGAAATGGAGACCTAAAAAAATGATTAAGGAAGGTGGTTTCCATACATTTTAGACAAAGAGACAGGGTGCGGGCAAGATGGCAGAGAAGCAGCGAGCTCTGTAATCTGCACCCGCCCACAGGGATTGAGCTGAGAAGGACTGAAGAGATAAAACTCGGATTTGCAGGTGAGGGAAAGAAAAAACAGATGCCAGGAAGAAGACAACCTCAAAGATGCCTGAGTGAGTTACTGTGATCTGGGAAATTAGGGGACAGGTGGGTCCCGGTGGTGCAGAGGGAAGGAGCCCGAGCCCAACACAGGGAGAGCGTGCTGTGCCCCATAGAGACCAGGGGAAGAGAAAGAGAGATGGAAAACGCTCATAGAACCATTTCTAGGGGAGGAAAAACTCGCCCATCTCCCCATATATAACAGCCAGGCGTGGGGACAGAAATCCGTCCCAACTGGTGGGCGAATTCTTCCTTGGGTGCAGCGGCAGCGGCATCCATTCCAAGCAGCACCACGAAAGGCGGAGGCACAGATAAAGGCGGCCATGGTGTGAAAAGCTGCGGCGGCGGCAGTGCGAAAAGTGGCGGAGGCGGCGGCGCCTTGAAAAGCGCCTTGAAAAGCGACGGTACTGGCCGCGTCTCCGCAAAAAGGGCAGCGCAAGCCGAGCTGGGAGGCGGGCTGCCAGCGGGAGAGCATCTCATCCCAGGTGACAGTCTTGAACTGCATGGACTGGGATTTGGAAGCGAGGTGAAGCTTGGAGAATACAGTTTGGCTCGCCCGCAGCACAGGGAGATCGGACTCAGAAGGGCGGCTTGCAACGCTTGGTTCCAGCAAAGCTTTGAAGCGGCGCCATACTTCTCCCCGCAACCACCAAGGCGCGGACTCGGAGAGAGCAGCCCCCGAGACCTGACCTGCCGCCAAACCACGCCCATCCGCACAAGGGAGTTGTCTTTTTTTTTTCTTTTCTCTTTGCTTTTCCTTTTCTGCTACCATCCAGATATATTTACCGTAGCATATTCTTATCTCTCCTCTTGGCAGGTTATATGCTTTTAGACTGTCCACAGTTTTTTGCAGTCTCTGTCCCCACATTGTTTTTGTTTTTGTTTTTGTTTCTTTTTCTTCATTCTTCTCTTCTATCTTTTCTTTCCTTTCCTTTCTTTTTCTTTACTTCCTTTCCACTTTTGGCTTGCTTGTTTGTTTGATTTTTCTGTGCGTGTGCATGCTTTTGTTCCCTGTATGCTAATCTGTTTCCTTTTCAGGAATACCCCAAGAAACAAGCCAAAGTACACGTGGTGGAGAGTCCAAGATATCACTGACCAGGGAAATAAAATAATCAAAGGCACAACAAGAGAAACCGAGAGACACCATTAAAAGAACACTTTCTGAAACGACAGGCCCTGGACAGTCAATGAGCCTCCTTTAATAGAGCAATACTAACAGGTGCACAGTGCATAACGAGCTTTTAAAACTGACAAGAGACAGAAAGCTAGCCAAAATGACAAAGCGAAAGAACTCTCCTCTAAAGCAACTCCAGGAAGAAGTCACAGCCACAGAACTGCTCAAAACAGGCTTAAACAACATGACTGAACAAGAATTTAGAACAATTGTCATAAAATTAATCGCTGGACTTGAAAAAAACATCAAAGAAGCTATTGATACACAGACTAGGGACCGTCAAAATAGCTATGACGAGTTAAAAAGGGCTATAAATGAGGTACATAACAAAATGGAGGCAGCCACTGCACGGATCGTAGAGGCAGAGAGGAGAATAAGTGAATTAGAAG
>CM053576.1:49782971-49882065 GCA_028646485.1 Cryptoprocta ferox | reverse complement strand
CTATCAGTAAAACTCCCGTATGACCCAGCAATAGCACTGCTGGGGATTTACCCAAGGGATACAGAAGTGCTGATGCATAGGGGCACATGTATCCCAATGTTTGTAGCGGCACTTTCAACAATAGCCAAATCGTGGAAAGAGCCTAAATGTCCATCAACTGATGAATGGATTAGGAAGATGTGGTTCATCTATACAATGGAATACTACATGGCAGTGAGAAAGAATGAAATCTGGCCATTCGTAGCAAAATGGATGGACCTCGAGGGTGTCATGCTAAGTGAAATCAGTCAGGTGGAGAAGGACATATACCATATGTTTGCACTCATAGTTCTAACAGGAGAAACCCAACAGAGGACCATGGGGAGGGGAAGGAGGAAAAAGAGTTAGGGAGAGGGAGGGAGAAAAACATGAGAGACTCTTGAATACTGAAAACAAACTGAGGGGGGAAGGGGAAGGGGGAAAGGTAAAGGGGGGTGATGGTTATGGTGGAGGTCACTTGTGGGGAAGAGCACTGGGTGTTATATGGAAACCAACCTGACAATAAACTATAAAGTTAAAAAAAAATAGACAAAGAGACAATACATCAATGAAAAATTGACAGGATAAAGGATACAGATATTTGGGAGCCTTAATTAGTATGGAATTCTAAGCAGAATTTAGGCTTAGGTAGCAGATCAGAAAAAAAATAACAAGGTTTGTTTCTGCAGCTTTCTAGGCTTTTAACTCCCTATCTCTGGTGATAAGGATGCCTTTATACTTCTTAGCACAGGGAGAGTATTTGTCACCCAGGAGATTTGTTTCCTGCTTTCAGGGGTACATAGGAGCGTCTAGGTGTCCTTTTGCTCGCTCTTCTTTAAGTAACTTTTATTTACGATAACCAGTATGCCGGAAGGGGACTTTTTGGGGGCATACTGCCCTTGGCTCCTACATGATCACATAGTCTCACTGATGTCTCCATGAAGGAGGTGAAGATATTTTCTTTTTCAAGAAAGTCATTTTATAGCTATTAGATATTGATGTGCTATTTGGCAGCATGTGGTCTTTAAGCTCTGTGCCCCAATTTCCCAAACTCTTTTCATCACTGAGCTATCTTCACTGACCCATGTACCTTCTTGCAACTTCCAGAACCCCTAGATCCCACACTGAGACTTCACCTAAAATAAACAGACCCAGAGACATGCGTATTAACACACACACATGCTTTCAGCATAGACATCTAAATTAAATCTATAGTAACAGAAGGAGCATATGTTATAATTCAAAACTTTGAATTTTATCCTTCGTAAGTGACTAAGTGGTTGGCAATCTCCATCACATATCTACTTGGTGTTACTTTTGCTACAAGAGAGACAAAATTAGGTAGTTTTAAAGCAAAGGGAGAATAGCAACAATGAAAGCTTCTAACATTTATTGGATATGTTAACTTTATAAATAAAACTGCCAGTTATTTTACCAGCAAAAATGGGTTTATTTAGGAATAGAAGAAAATTGCAATCACGGTCACGCAACTATAGCAAAATCATAAGCAATCGAACAAGCAAAAGGACATTATTTTATAGTGAAGGAGGAACTTTGGAGAGTTGTTTTGAACAAAAGTCCATTGGAGAGAACCAAGAGTTCAGGACGATGACAGTTTACCATGGGCTGAGTTGTAAGATTGGTTCATTTCTTTCAGGAGATGCAGTGTGCATCATTCCCTGTTGGGGCTAGTAATTGGAGATTTTTGTTGAGAGTCTTCTTTTAGGGCTCTGTAATTGACAGTTCTTCCTGTAATTGACATTGAATGGTATGGCTCTCCCTTTCAACTTCCCCTTGTAGCATCTCCAGTCCATGTTAGTGAGGTTTTCCTTTATTAATTTTCACAGATTGTTACTACTTGATAGCAGTGCTTACTATACACATTCATGTACTCCTCACAACAACTCCCTGAAGCAGGAACTGTTGTTTTAGAGATTTTAGCATTTACCATTTTAGGGATGAAGTAGCAGAGGCATGACCAGATTAATATTTTGACCAAGCTTACACAACCAGTAAATGGCAGAGCCAGCATTTGAATCCAGCTGGTCTGAAGGACTCAGAATCTCACAAGAATTAAAAGATGTGAGGAGTGCCTGGGTGGCTCAGTCAGTTAAGCATCTGACTCTTGATTTTGGCTCTGGTCATGATCTCATGGTTCCTGAGTTTGAGCCCTGCATTGGGCTCTGCTCTGACTGCACAAAGCCTGCTTGAGATTCTTTGTCCCTCTATCTATGCCCCTTCCCTACTCATGCTTTCTCTCTTTTTCTCTCTCAAAATAAATAAATATTAATTTTTTTAAAGATGTGAAATAAAGTGCGACGATGGTTCATAATATCTGAGAAGATCAAGGCCATTCGTTTCTTATCGTGCACAGATTTCACTGCTTACACATTTGCCATTGTATATAATGTTTGCCCTAACTCCCAAGGCCAAATGCATTTTGTCACTCTATACTGTGTTAAAAAGTATCCTCCCAGAATTCATCTCCACCCAGACCCGTGAAAGTGACCTTCTTTGGAAATTGGGTGTTTGCAGATGTAATTAAGTTAAAATGAGGTCAGACTAGATTAAGGTGGACCCTAATCCAATGAATAGTGTCCATTTAAGAAGAGGAAATTTGACACATAAACATTGAGATGGAAGCTAGCCATGAAAGACAGGCAGAGACTCGCCCCTTAGCCTCAAGCCACAAGCCAAGGAGCACTGAGGTTTGCTGGCAACCGCCAGAAGCTACACGAGCCCAGGAAACCTTTGGAGGAAGTACAATCCCTCTTGATACCTTGCTTTCAGACTCCCAGCCTTCAAAACTGTGAGAAAATAAGTGTCTCTGATTTTAAGGCACCCAGTTTGTGGGACTTTGTTACAGCAACCCTAGGAAACTAATGCAGATGCCAACAACCAGGGTTTAGCTTAGGAAGCAGAGAGGGCTAAGCATGACTTCTAAAAATGTGTCCATGTTCTAACTCCTGGAACCTGTGAAAATTACCTTATTTGGAAAAAAAATCTTTGTAGATATAATTAAAGTAAAAGTATTTACATGAGTAGATTGTCCTGAATTATCAGAGTGGGCCATCCTAAGTGTCCTTATAAGAGGAAGGCAGAAGGGGTTGATACACACACACAGGAGAAGTGATGTGCAGACAAGGTTGAGGCAGAAGTAATGCCCACAGCCACTGGAAGTCAGGAGAGGAAGGAACAGATTCTCCCTCAGACCTTGATTTTGCACTTCTGGTTGTTAGAATTATGAGAGAATACACTGTGTGGCTTTAAGCCACTAAGTTTGGGGTAATTTGTTATAGTAGCCACAGGAAATGGATACACAAACTGAAGCTATATCAAGTAGAAAGCTGTATCAGTACAGAAAATAGGTACTTACAAAGTCAGTGGAAAGGCTGTCAGGGTAGGTGGTAGGGGGCTGCTTCTATGCCACTCAGATGTCTGAGGACCATAGGAAACTGTTGCCTCAGTTACAGTAGCCCCTCAAGTCTGAAACTTAGGTTTAGATGGTGAAACACAGAATTTGCAGCTGTAAATGTGAACGCCATCACTGTAGAAAGAGAGACTATCAGAGGGACTTTCAGGGAGAAAGGGCATACAAGTGAGAGAAAATGGATAGAATATGCAACAATGTCCAGCACCACACAAGGAGTGACATTCTAAATACTCCTCAACTAGCTGCTATGAACACCACAAATCAGAATGGACTCCGGTCTTAGGCAAAGGATAGACATACAGTGATTAACAGATAAATGTTAGCTTCTCATAACTGATTTTAACTTAGTGGGAATGATATTATGATTTTCTAAGATCATTATTGTGAGCAAGGCCATACAAATTTTAAATCTGCTTGGGCCTAGACTTGGTCTGATATTTTCATAGGCCAACTTTCCTCCAGCCAGAAAAGGCAGTAAATAGTTGGCAGAGTTTATACATGCAAGAAATTTCCCTGCAGAAGGGTAAATGTGGTACAAGTTTCTCATACGTTATCAGTTGTAATATGCCAACAGTTTTAAGACCTACCATTACTTTGTGCACCCCCGAGAAGGAAAAGAAATGCTGCCAATTTACCTACACTATGACATTGATTGTAATATGCACTGCAAACTGGGAGCAGTTAAAATGTAGAAACATGCTTGTCCTAGAATCAATGAACTGTAGTAACTCAGAAGACAGTGTGGAATGACCTGTCATATGACTTAGCTTTTGTAGGCACATTTTCACTAGAAATTTTGATGATGGAAAACATCAAATAAAATATGAAACCACTTGATTTCATTTTAATTTTCTTCTAACTTTTGTTTCTATGATTATCAGTGTAATAGTTTATTGTGGGAAATGCAGAAAATTAAAAGGAAGCAGTCAAAACCATGCATATGGGCACATGGGCACCATGGAAACTCATTTTAATGAAAGCAAGATTTGGGGGAAAAATATAATCCTCATCAAACTCACTTCCTCTCTACCATCTCGGAGAGAGATTTTTCAGAATTATATAAAGATTGTTGCTACTTTCAGTTTTACTTAATAAATACCTCTTGATACTTCTGGCACAGTGTCATGTAGGCCCGTCTTCAGGTTGTTTTTATTTTAATGAATATCTAAGTTTATAACACACTGATAGTATACACGAATGGATGGGATTTGAAAACACTTGCTCACTTGGCACAGTCACTTTTTGCTATTATTAGTTCTATGTACTATGCGATTTCTCTTATCTCTGTCTTGCCATGCTAGTTTTATAAAAATAACCTATTTGTGAAATAATTTGTGCATAATTTCTAACTCTATGTCTGTAACATAGTACATGCTCAGAAAATGCCAGTTAGCATCCGCATTATCAACAAAAATGTAGGATTTTAATTTAGTAGCACCTCCACAAATGAGCGATGTAGAAATAAGTAAAATGGACCTGATTTGGCTTATAGGCCCATCATTTATTAGCTCTGGAAACTTGTAAAGCAACTACAACTTTATGGGAAACCGTTTCCTTACACACAAAGAAGGGAGGATGATAATTCCTTATAAATCTCTAAGAGTTGTATTAATTGAATGATATATATGAAAATGCGTAAAACAGCACTTAGCACAAAATTGGCAATCAAATATTAGGTTCTGTCACTTTATTTCCTTTATTTGTTTATTTATTTTTCATCAGCAGAGGTGCCTGTTAAGTTTTATAGAAAATGGAATAAGCTGACCCCAATCACCATAAGGGTTGAGACTTGTTCATTGCTATAGATATAGTGAAGATTATATTGGCAAGACAAATTAGATTGAATGAATGAATGAAGACCTATATGCTATTGATTTTATTCCTGGTTTATGTTATTGAAATAGATGTGCAAACGGGTGCCTGGGTGGTTCAGTTGGTTGAGTGTCCGACTCTTGATTTCAGTTCAGGTCATGATCTCATGGTTTGTGAGTTTGAGCCCCACATCGGGCTCTGTGCTGAAAGTGTGGGTCCTGCTTGGGATTCTCTCCCTCTGTCTCTCTTTCTCTGTCACTCTTCCACTTGCTCTCTCTCAATCTCAAAAGAAATAACTATTAAAAAGAAAAAGAAACAGATGTTTAAGGGAAGGCAGTCAGAGTGATATACTGAGATATATTAGTTATATATTGCTGCATGACAAGTTTCTTCCAAACTTAAAAGCTTTCAACAACAAATGCTATTATTGAAAAATTTCTATGGGCCAGTAATTCAGGTGTGCCTTAGTTGTGTACCTCTAGTTCCACATTTCTTATGGAGTTGTAGTCCATGTGGCCTAAGCTGTGGCTGAATCTGTAGGCTCTAACATGACGGGGTATGGCACTTTTGAGCCTACACAAGTGACTGTTGGGCAGATCCCAGTCCCTGGTCATGAGAAATTATGTACTAGGCTATCTCACAACATGGCAACTGGCCTTACCAGGCAAGTGATCTAAGAGAAAGCAAGAATTAATTGAGAGGCTTAAAACAACAAAAAATTATTCTCTCATAATTCTGGAAGTTAGAAGTCCAAATTCAAGGTGTTGGCAAGCTGTGTTCTCTCTCCCTTGCTTCGTCTAGATTCCAAAAGTTGCTGGTACTTCTTGGCATTCCTTGGCTTGTATACACCACTCTAATCTCTGCTTCTGTCTTTACATGGCTTTCCTTCCTCTCTGTGTCCCAAATTTCCTTTTCTTATAACAATAGTCATTGGATTTGGCCCAACCTAATTCAGGATTAGGATAATTAATCTTAACTTGATTACATCTACAAAGACCCTATTTTAAAATAAGGTTACCTCCACAGGTGGCAGGACTTATTACCTCAATATATATTTTTGGGAGACATAATTCAACCCATAATAGAGGGTAACAGGGAAAAGTTGGCACATGAAAACCTACTGGGGCCTTTCTAAAATTACCTACAGGTCCTGAAGTTTTAAAAGAACTTTCTCAATAATTAATGTTATTCTTTTCTCTTCATGAATCTACCCCTTGAAAAGAACTAGTAGAGATGATGATAGGAAGCAAAAATGTCACTACAGACATGCTTTCCCTTGTTTGTCAGTCACAATGAGCAGAAAATCTACCGTATGTTTCTTCTACCTCATTTGGATCTGCAGAGACCAACCAACCAATTTCTGACACATTCTCAATGCTTACTTATTAGAAAGCAAACAGATAGCCATAGATCTCTACAATAAGAAAGCAAATAAACCGAGTTTATTATACATAGAAGAAGATATAGCAATTCAAAGTCGGGGAACATTATGAAGACTTGCAGCAAATAATTCCTTCAGAAATAGATCACTCTAGGAAACAGGAGAAAATTTAGAAAATTGCTGATTAGTCCTCCCAGCAAGAAAATTAAGAAGCATTCATTTTGAGCAGAAAAATATCTGAGATCAGAGAAATTCAAATGCAAAATTTAAAAAAAGCAACACTTGAGTGGCTTATTCCATTGAGCATCTGCCTCTTGATTTTGGCTCTGATTACCATCTCAGGGTCATGGGATTGAGCCCCACATTGGGCTCTGCACTGGGCGGGGATCCCTCTTAAGATTCTCTTTCTATCCCTCTATTGCTCATTCTACTCAAAGAAAAATAGGAATTCTACATTAAAAATATTATGAAATAACTTTATTTGGAAAATTTTAAGGATTTAAGGGATTTAAAGGAATATAGAGAAAAAAGGGAGAGAAAGACATGAGAGATGTATTGATTCTGGAAATACAGATAATGTTTTACAGTGCTCCTAAATTAATAGAAGAAACTTTTTCCAGTAAAGTGCAGAGTACAAAAGCTCAGGAACTACCAGTTAAAATAAATGAATTGGCAACAAGTTCCAATCTAAGACAAAAAGAAAATAAAAAGCATGGATATCCAATTATGATTAAATTGGCCAGCCTTAGACCTCCTTTTTTCATTACCAAATAGGGTCTATTTCAAGATTTCCAAGTTTATACTCATATGCAAATGAATATAAAAACACTATTTCCTTTAGAAGGGTGCATGAAGCATATCATCAATGGATCCTTCCAGGAAAAAATGCATATTTTAGCCAACTGGAATAATTATCAACTAATTCAAGAATGGGAAAATACAGTAAAAAAATTTACAGGCACAAATGAAACTAGTTTGATAAAGACCGAATTATAAATATGCATCATTAGAATATTGTGCAAATAAAAAATGTTTTTTGAAAGACAATATCACAAACTGATGTCAATAATCATGCCATATGTTAAAGGTTTATAATGGGTTAAAAAACTTTAATTATACAATCTCGTACACAATAACCATTTGGATCTCAAGTCCAAGGTGCTGGCAATGAGACAAGACATATGTCAAGGTATATGGGAGAGGAAATGGGAGAAACAGATATGCTAAACCTGAAATCACACAGTGAAGACAATGGATAGTTTTTCCTTCCTTGCTATTGTCAACTAGGGAAAAATAGATACAATTTCCTGAATTTATATTAGCAGGTAAGCACAATTGGACTCATACATTCCAAGTCATTTTGCAAGAAAAATGAGCTAAAATAAACAGTTCTGAAGAAACCAATAATAAACAAACAAGAGCCATTTATGAGGCCATACTTTGTATAGATGTCCATCCATTTTAAGGACTTTCCCAGATCTACCAGTTCAGAAGGAAGCACACATCCTGAAATGACACCAAACGGTATATTAAGGAAATAGTATACACACTCTTTTCCCTTAGAGGTATCTGGTTGCTGCTAGGATACTTTATTCTCAGATTTCTCCGTAGCTTTTACCTCCAGATCAGCTTAGAAATCCCAAAAAGTAAAAGATTAATTGTCATTAAGTTGTATTAATCTTCAGCATGGCTGAAAAACATCTCTGGCTAAGTAACTTGTCTGAATGGGAAGAAAATACTGAGCTCTAATAAGCAATTAAAAAATCCATTCATAAAACCCCAACAGTGCAAAATCAAAGAGTCAAACAAATGGAATCCAATGGATGCAAACCAGTTAGAACATGTTACATGGAATTTCGCGTAGTGACCCAATCTATTTCTGGATGGAACTACACTTAAAATTTTTTTAATATTATTCATTTTTGAAAGATAAAGGGAGAGAGAGTGTGAGTGGGGGAGGGTCAGAGAGAGAGAGAGACACAGAATCTGAAGCAGGCTCCAGACTCTAAGCTGAAATCACAGAGCCCAATGCAGGACTAGAACTCACAGATCACGAGATCGTGACCTGAGCTGAAGTCATATGCTTAACCGACTGAGCCACCCAGGTTCCCCTGCGTGGAACTACACTTAGATCATCTCTAAATAATTGAAAAGTCTAAATAATGTTGGAGACTTCATAATTCTCCAATGTTCAGAAACTTTTGTGTTAAGGATTCCAAAATGTTTACACTATATCTTAAAATATGATATGTTATTGTCAGGGGTAGTGAAGAACAGCTAGCTATTATTTTTGGAGTCAAACATCATCTCTGAAAGAAGTTTGGTTATTTTTTTTATCATTCTGCTGCCAGTAGAGTGGAGCCTTACAGCCATATTTGTTTGGTTTAGGATTTATGGATGATAATACATTTTTCAGGACAAATAGAAAATATTTTTGAGAATTTATACTCAAAAATTATTGGTATTAATTTATTTATCACTGTTGTTTTAATATATCTCATCTTCTTCAACCTCTGGGGATAATTCTACAAGACTGAATAGGAACAAAAGGTGGAAAGTTGAACTCTTGAATTGAGTCCATGGAAACACAGGGAGGGAACCTGAACCAAGAAGTGCATACTTTTTCACTGGACTAAGCAGATATCTGCTATTTATTTCTGTTCTTAATGAACCAAGATCTGAGGTGCCCTAAGATCTGAAACTTAGTGGAAGCCGCAACAAGGATAGACCTTTGAGATAAGAAGAAACAGGTATTGAAACTATTTGTGAAAGTTGATTTAAGCAGTCAGAATTCCCAGGCACCACAGAGTTTGTAGTGAAATAAAACTCAAACAACAACTTATGAATACTGGAGAAAGCCAAGACCCACCTATAGTGAAGCAACACAGGGAAAAGTAAATCAAGGTAAGAAAAGTGGGGACTTTCAGAGAGAGGTAAGAGCCATTTAGACTTCAGGACATAATTGCCAAGTCAGTTTGGGGAATTCTAAAGACAAAAGGAGTTTAGTCTGGGGACAAGGCAGGTATCATGGTGATTTACTCCTGTTGAATCTCCAGAACTTAGTGTGGTTTCTCACATATAGTGTGTGCTCTTGTCACCAGCTAGACCCCAAGACCCAACCTGTGCTGTCCACCTGCTTGTACTCACTAACCTTTGTCTGACATTTCTCCTTAAGCTCTTTCTTCTGGCTTACCTCTTAACTCAAGCAAATAAAACCTGCAACTAGCCCCAGGTGATGGCTACTACCCCGACAAGACCTCCTGATGGTCCAGACCACCACCCAGACCCTTTGAGCTGAACCCCTGACTCAAACCTGTGCACATGGACATTGGAGTGAACCTTGGAATGGCTGGCAACTACCTGTAACTCATTATAATACTAAAATTTCCACCCAAGGAGGAGCAAAAGCCTCATTACATGACATACAATGCAAAATATAGGCACGTTTCCTTAAGGCACATGAGCAACCTAATATCTGCCTCTACATATGAGGACAAGTCTTCCCTTTCTAAATATCCATCCTAACTCTAAACCAAAGGAAATCATTCAACTGCTCTTGGGAGTCATGGCTTTGGAAGTCAGTCTCCTGACCTCCTTATTTACTACAAAAAAAAGTTTTCTTTGTGAGACAACTCATCTGGTGCAGTTTCTGTCACTCACCAAGGAGCTAACTCACACTGATTCCGCTACAATTACTGGCTTATGAATGAATCCAAGATCCAGATGTATTCAGTATGAAGGGAGCGAGAAGGAGGTGTTCCTCAGACAGAGAGGGTAGCTGAAGATTGCTTCTCAGAGATAAGCCAGTTAGTATCTTGCCACTGTGAGAAAGTGCCAACCAAAGCAGACAGGGTTAGTCAGGTTGCTCACACACATCTTAGAAATCCCCCACACCATACAAAGGTGTCTAAGAAAGGAGACTTGAGAATGCTGACTTTAGAATAGATGTTTCTGGTACTGTGTCATTTTTCACAATTATCTCAGTTTGACTTAGCCCAGAAGGTTATCTTGTATGAAGTTAAAAAAGAAAAACTCTTCTGAGACATAAAGCAATATATCTGCTTCAGAGAGATCTGGTTGGGAACAACCTGGAGAGTCTCTTCTCATCTGCTAGCACAACCTGTGTTTGAAGACCCATGTGGGCAAGGAAAGGATGGGAGTCAGGAAAGAGAAGCAAGTAGATCACAACCTCAGGACCTGAGGAAAAGGCAGTGAACTAGTAAAGAGCCCCAAACAAGACTCAGACTCAATTTTTACCTGCAGGATGCCTGGCTTCCTCAGTAAACATGCAAATGTATCTTCACCTTCCATCTTGTGATTGTTTTGGCAACAAAAATGAAGGGAGGGTGATTTGTTTGATTTTTGCAGTTGTGCTGATAATAATTGGAATTATATACAAATCACTCTGACCCAGAAATATCCTTAGTGATGTATATATTGAAATCCCTCATGCTTTGCTTTCCTCATATATAATAGAAGTATTCATGAGAAGCAAGGAACACTCAGCAACAACAGCAAAAAACAAATAATCTGATTAAAAATGGGCAAATGACTTATTCAATTCCCTCTTTAGCATTGCTCCAAAGATAATATACAGTCAACAAGCATATGAAAAGATGCTTAACATCACTAATACTAGAGGAAATGAAAATCAAAATCACAATGAGATATCACCTCACACCATTAGGATGGCTATGAGAGAAAGAAAGAAAGAAAGAAAGAAAGAAAGAAAGAAAGAAAGAAAGAAAGAAAGAAAGAAAAGGAAAAAAAAGAAAGAAAAAGAAAGAAAGAAAGAAAGAAAGAAAGAAAGAAAGAAAGAAAGAAAGAAAGAAAGATTGATGAAGATGTAGAGAAATTAGAACTCCTGTGCACTGTTGGTGGGAATGTAAACTGGTGCAGCCTCTATAGAAGACAGTATGACAGGTCCTCAAAAAATTAAAAATAGAAATACTATATGACCCAGCAATTCTACTTCTTTCTATACATCCAAACAAACTGAAAACAGGGTATCAAAGAGATTTACACACCCATATTCATAGGAGCACTATTCACAACAGTCAACAGTGGAAGCTATCAGTCCATTATCTAGTCACTGGATGAGTAGATAAACAATATGTGGTTTATACATAAATACAATAGAATATTATCCTTAGAAAGGAATGAAATTCTGACACATGCTAAAACATGAATGAACCTTAAGGTCATACCATAGTATGAAATAAGCCAGTCACAAAGAGACGAATAGTATATAATTCAATATGTATACGTTATCAAGAGTAGTCCAATTCATAGAAACAGAAAGTAGAATGGTGGTTGTCAGGGGCTGGGAGAAACGGGGAGTGGGAAGTCATTGATGAATGAGTACAAAATTTCAGTTTTGCAAAATGAGAAACTTCTGGAGATAGGTTGTACAACGATGTGATTATACCTAACACTACTGCTGAATTATATACTTGAAAAGAGTTAAGATGGTGAGGCTCCTGGGTGGCTCGGTTTGTTAAGTTTCTGACTGTTGATCTCCACTCAGGTCATGATCTCACGTTTCATGAGGTTGGTCTCTGCACTGATAGAGTGGAGCCTGTTTGTGATTCTCTCTCTCTCTTCTCTCTACCCCTCCCCACTTGTGCACACACATTTTCTCTCTCTCTCTCAAAATAAATACATAAGCTTTGAAAAAAATAGTTGAGATGATAAATTTTATGTTATGTATTTTTTATGAAAAAATAATTTAAAAACAGAATAAAGTGATCATTTAAGCTTATTCCAAATAAATACACTTCTGAGAAATGGTAGCTAGTGGCTCCTGGTGACAGTAGATGGTTTCCTTTTGAGTATCCCCTGCTTGGTATTTAGAAACACTGGACCAGCTGTTTTTGTGCTAAACTCATCAGTAGATGTCAAGCATCCATCCAAGATCCTGAGTGATTGCTTTGAGTGTGTGGCATGTCAGTAAATGGTAAAAAGACATTACCAAGAATAGTGGGATAAACAAATTCAGGGGTCTGCATGCAAATCATGGATTTATCTCTTTGTTAGTAACTCCCAAATTACGATCTGGTAGCTTTAAAATTCTCCTCTTATTTTGAGGACAAATTTCAGCTTCTAGGACATGAGGTGTGCTGAAGGTGGCTGTTTATTTGGAGACTCAGCCATGTAACACTCTGGCAAGTTCCTGTTAGACCTGGCCTGGGCATGAACAGTCAGACAGAATTTCCTATCTGATGAAGTCCCAGTTCAAGGTGAGGAGGATTTCAGAGCCTCGAAGGACTTGATTGGCTAACACAGAGCCTTGTATCTTAAGGGTGGCCACAGTCCAATTGCTTTTCTCATAAGCTCTTCGGCAAGAGGCAGTCAGCTTCTAATCATATATGGTGGTTAAGAGTTGCCTTCAGAAATGAAATTCCTTCCTGGACACTTGATTAAATACTTGCAAAAATTACCTGCCAGTAATATCGAGAACTTGCTTGGAACTTTCTAGAGTCACAGGAAAAACTCATTCTTTTTTCGTTTCCTTCCACATTAAGAGAAAGATCAGGGGCCACATTTAAAAGAGTTTTCGTGTTTGAGAGAGCCTCACCAGCCAATTTTAGTGTTAGTGAAAAATGTGTCCTCTATAAGAAAAGTATAATAAAGCTGCATGTGGAGTGCACTGACAGTACTACAGCCTGTAGGGAGTAGGCTGGACCTAGAATCTGCCCACCTTTCTTTTTAGCCCAAAGAAACTATGTTGGCCATGAAGCATGGCTAGAAGGTCTCCTACATCCCTACCTGACCTCTGTAATTCCAGGCCAACCTGGGTTCAGAATGAGGTCTCTAGGACTTTTTTTTTTAATCCCAAACTGCTTTGTCCCTGCATCTGGATGGAACTTGCACAATACCAGCATAACAGTTTAGTGTTAGGATTTTAAAGTTGGACAACCAAACATTTTGGGGCATAGCAAAACTGGAAAACAACAACTAAAAGAATTTTTAACCAAAAGAGCACTTCTTATGGGGCTCCTGTTACATTGCATATTCTGCTGGATTATTGGGTCCCTTTGGAAGAACTATTTACCAAGGAGATTATATATGATAGCTTAACCACTACAGATGTTGGAACACAGAGGCTTTTAAGAGCTTGAGAATCCATCCCCAGACCAAGAGCCTGATGCTTAACTGATGGAGCCACTCAGGCACCCCTATCATGCATAATTTTAATAGTAAATTTAGACACAGAGGGTCTGATACTTTTTGTTTTTTTCTGCATATTATTAAAAAATATGAAAGATTAGAACCATCAGTATTGTGCTACCTCAATGAGATACTAACAGCCAAACCATCTTTAAAACTGTCACACAAAAGATGATGGGTATTTTTGTCTGGTTTTGGGTTTTTGTTTCTTTGTTTTTTAGTGATTGCTGTTGTTTTGTTTCTATTTGCTTTGTTAGACTCTAGATTCCTTTATAGTTGCACATTATATTTTTCTAACTGATGATGTCTATTAATGTCTACTAAACATGTAGACAGATTTGTATTTGTTCCTGAGAGCTGTCTCCCTATCTTGTCCATCTTTTAGGGCCCAGATCATGGTGTCTTTCCTGACTAATTTAACTTACAATGGTCTTATTCTACCTGTGACCTTGACCATCATGGCTGGACACTGACAAGCTACTTCACTTGGACAGCCAAACCTGCCTGGGAGGCCAGAGGAAGTGCTGGAGGGCATTGTTAGTTTCATGTTCAACTTCAGGGTCAATCATTCAGAAGGACCCGGAATCCTTGGATTGATGAAGCTAACCAGGACAACACTGGCAGGCAGGAGGTGGAAGGAGGCCCCCAATAGTAAAGGCTGGCAAATCAGGATGAAACAGAACAAGGCCCAGGCAGACCGTCGGCATTTAGCAATCAATCCAAAAATGTCAGTCTCCTTCATAGTGCTGGGTTTCAGTTCACGTTCAGGAGATAGGCATAGAGAAAGGATTGCTAAGGAATTACCAAGCCCTTTATTCAGGCCACCAAGGTACAGAGACTAACATAGGGGAGACATGTCTCTGAGAATCAGGAGGACATCCAGGTTCTGGAACTTAAATACAAAGTCACATTTGGAAGGATGGCAAAGTTCACTCAAGGGACGTTCCTTAGAGATGGAAAAAAGATTGATCAGGTGATCAACTTGTGAGGACTTCTAGTTCCCATCCTTCTCGGATCCTCATTGACTTGTAGTCATTGAGGTATATTGTTCGAAACTCAGGCATTTACTTATTCTCTAATTTTTTGCTTCCTTGATTATGGAGTAATCTGAAATCAGAGCCTATGGCTTAGCCTCTACATAATGAACACCCACTACATGCCCAGTAAATATTTCTTGTTTAATGAATATTGGAGTATGGCTAAATTCCAGCCCAATGCAACACACATAAACAAATCCCTTTTTTGTGTGTCTTCTTTTATTCCTCTCCAAATTTATCTGTGAGCTCAACCTTCTTCACAATGTACAATAAGAGTAGAAAAAAATCTTGTACTGCATACGATGTTCTCTTGGACTTCTCAACATTAGGAGTGATTTCATTTCATCTTCAGGAAAGCATTAAGGCAGTTTTATTCAACTAGGAAAGCCTATTTTTTCTAAGTTTACAGGTTCCACTCTGGGAGAAATCACTATTTGCTCACAGCTGCTTTTGAAATATATACACATATATATGTGAATGTGTCCTCACTGAGCCAGCAAAACAGAAAGAAATAAAAAAGATTCCACATCCTAGACGTTCTTGCCTAGTCAGCTGTTCATGACTATTAACAGCAACCACCGCAGCAGCAACTGTTGGGGTCTGTGTCTGCTTTCCAGACAGTGCTACTTGGAGCTGGGAGCAAAATGCCTCCAAGGCAGACAGAAGTCCATTTCCCAGCCAAGCAAAATCATTATCTGCAGAGTGGCTTTGACAACAGCTGCAGCAGGAGAGACAGGAGCTCGTGGCCAGGCTGGCACATTGTTGAGGGCTGGGTGTCTGGGTGCTGAAGGAAACCCACAAGTGTCCTGCTCCTGACGGTGTGGAGTAGGTGGAGTAGGTGTTCTACTCCAAAGTGTTGCCAACTTGACTTGCTAAGGTCTCTATCATTACTCTTTGTAGAAGAGGCAAGAATTGTCCTATATAGTGCTTTTAAGATATAGCTAATTTAAAGCAATATACTTAGGAACATAGTCCCTAAATATAAAATACTAAGAGAAAAATTATAAATAGAAAAAGGCTATTAACTAGGTAGCTTTGCAGACAATTCAAGAGAGAAAGGCCAAACAAACCTCCATGTCTGCTGGTTGGATCATCCAAGCACAGAAACCAGTCTCAACTGCAACTTCTGCCCTACTGAAATAAAAGGGATTAAGTTTATTTCTAACTCCCCTGCTGTTCCCAGCTTCTGGGTGACCTTCTACAAAGGACTCTTTGGCCTCCAGTCCACATTGTTTCTCCAAAGCTGTGAACCATTGCAGGTGTTTGGGGACCAGGATGGCCAGTGTGGGGAAAAGATGCTAGCAGATGCAAGAGACAGATGACAGAAATCCAAAGGGGTGCAGCAAACCCAGCGCAGGGTAGCACTGGTGATGAGCTATTGTCTCCCTTCCTTGGCATTAGTTTTCCTTTTCATATGTTTTGCTTTTTTCTACTTCCTTGGTGGATGACCCTCAGCTCTCATTTATTTTTTCAAATGCCTAGTCCTGCTTGAATACGTGAAGGGTTAGCATCTACACCTTCCCAGTGACAACTTCTCCAAGTTATTTAAAGAAGGTCCACATGGACCTGGAGGTTGAAAGAAGGGCAAACGGAGAAGGAGAAAGGAGTTTAGGTGAGAACAATGTACACTTGATGACATAGGGCTGGGAATAAATGCTTAAGTCTGCGGTTGTGGTAGATTCTGGAGAACAATAAGTGATTTAAGAAATCAATATAATATTTGGCTTCTTTTTGTAAAAGTTTGGTTAGGAATGTTTACTTCTATTTATCACTTAAATTTTTACAGTTTGTTGTGACAACATGGAAAAGCAGAAAACAGAACCAGTAATTTGACTATTTGAACCATGATCTACGGCTGTAGTCACAATGTACATAAATTGTTTTTGGTTCTTTACCTGTTGATTTATTTCAACAATATGTTAATAACCTGCGGCAGGTACTGAGAGGTCCCTAAGTTTAGTAAGTGACCAGATATTGAAATAAATACCCACAATTAATAACTCTGTTTCACTGTTGCTGATTTAGAAATGATGTGGCACAGCATTTCCTCTTATATTATCTTGTTGATTGGAATTCACACCAGAAGGCCTACAGCAAGTGGTCTTAAATGCAGATTCCTGAGACCCACTTTTATCTCTTATTCCACCTCTTAATCAGGTGCTCTGTCTGACGCAAATTGTTACCTTCACCTGCAATGCTGTCTTCTCTCAGAGGAAGAACAACCTGAACCACATCAATCTTCAGAAACAACCATCTTAATATGTGGATGTCTTTGTGTTGATTTCGATGTGACAATGAAGTGAACATCGCGTACTGATATGGCTACCAGAGGAGGATCCATACCTTGAATGGAATCTACTAATTAGAGATTATCTGTGAAATATTTATAAAAGCAATTTTAACCCAGCAATTCTTTCTCTTTATTTTCATGGCTTTGTTTGTTTTTTTTAATTTTTTTTTTACATTTATTTATTTTTGAGAGACAGAGCATGAACCAGGGAGGAGCAGAGAGAGAAAGTGACACAGAATCTGTAACAGGCTCCAGGCTCTGAGCTAGCAGTCTGCACAGAGCCTGACGCAGGGCTCGAACCCACGAACCATGAGATCATGACTTGAGCCAAAGTCGGGTGCTCAACCGACTGAGCCACCCAGGCGCCCCCATAGCATGGCTAAAGTATTGGAAGATCTAAAAATCCCACAAAGCACCATTTGGACTATTTGTAATTGGCTTCTCTTTGGTATTCCTGTGATGTACTAATCCCAGACCAATGGATAAGATATAATTCCACTGGGAATATTTGTGTTTTTGTTTGTTTGTTTGTTTGTTTTGTGGTTACACAGAAGAGAAGGAGCTTACAGAAAATCAGTGATTGACTCTAGTTAATTTAGACTCCTGATTTTGCCTCTATAATCCAACTTATCCATCCAACTTGCTTTGTGTCTCTTCCTTCTAATGGATTTGTCAGTTAGTTGTCCAACAGCCTTTCCTTGGACTGACAGTGCTAGACCACTATTCATGCTTTTTCCAACACTTAACAAACTCTCTTCTCTGCTTATGCAAATTATACCCATAACTGTTCTACCCTACAGCAAATACTGTTCTCTTTTCAGTTTGCAGGATTTATCATCTATAGACTATAATATTTTGTTGGCATTTAATCATATTTTCATTCACTACATTTCTTGCATTGTTATTTAACTTTTTAACATTCTATAAACTCTGACTGCAGTAATTATATGTTCTATTTCTTTGTTTCCCCCCACAGGCTATAGCACAGCATGTAGAGTATACAGAATATGTATAGTGAAACAACTATTCACTGGTTTACCTCAGCAAATTATTTTTCAATTCTGGAAGATTGGAAGCATTTAAACAGACTATTTATTTTTGGAAATCAATTGGATTGTATAAAATATTTTTTAAAATCAGCATATTCTTGAATATTCTTAGAAATTAGAAATATCTAGTGTCTTTGGAAAGTCTGAACATAATATTTTTGTGTAAATTTACATATTTTGTAAGCATATATGTATATGATACAGAATTGCTCCTCAGGAGGAAGATTCTTTTCCTCTATAGGATAACACCTGTCTTATAAAAATAAACTAAAATTCAAAAATATTTCTCTCCCTAAAGGGAAGCTATGTATTCACTTAGAGACATGTCTTCCACCCCACAGCCCCCAAAAGTTTATTTTTAGTGATTTTCTCATCTATTTCACATTGTCTTTTTCTTTCACTCTGTTCTGCTTTCCCTCTACTGATTGTCTGCATTTGAGAATTTCCTGTAGCTGTCCTTGATTTTGATATTTCATAGTAGTTATTTAGCTTCTGCTAATAACACTGACTTTTTTTTTTTGTTTTTACAATTTCATTTAATCTTTTTATCAATCAAATTATATCTTATATTAAATTAGTTTTATGTTTTTGGAAGAAAAATTGCAAAATTTAATTTATCAGTTCTCAAAAGAGCATATGAAGACACATACTGCTTCTTCAGGCCACTATCCAGATCCAGAACATCTTAAAATATTTGGTCCTGGACCTTTTTCCTTCTCTTTAGCAACCATATTTATCTAGAACCAAATGTAATATATGACTTCTGAGTTTTGTTTCTACTGTATTTGTTCATATCAAAACTTTTTCAGTGTATGAACTGAAATAACTTGTATTAATATAACAAAACAAAGTTATGTAGCATAAGAACTGTTCCACAAAATCTAAGCTATGTTGTGTCCAGATGTATCAACGTGGCCAACAGAGAAGTTTCCTGCTCTAGAAATTCATGATTGAGGGGTAGTAGTCCTCAGTGGACAAATCAAAAGACAACCCTTTGTGAACAAAAAATAAGGGTTTAAATGAAATATATGAAATCTTAAAATGAAGAGCAAGCCTGTAGCCATGAAAATGTTATTGAGACAAGGTCTATAGGTAGAATTATGAGGGAATCCATATTTAAGTTGACTTTGTTGACAGGGGTAATGTGATGTTTCTTTCTCAGCTTAAACTTAAAAGGATGAATTGAAATATCACTGAATGAAAGTGGTCCAAAAGTACACACTTCAGATTATAAGATAAATAAGCACCAGAAATGTAATGTACAACATGAAGACTATCATGGACATGCTGTGTGGTATATTTAAATAGCAGTTATTAAGAGAATAGATCTAAGAGTTCTTATCACAAGGGAAAAAGCATTATTTTCTTGTACGTATGTGAGATGATAGATGCTAACTAAGCTTATTATGGTAATCATTTGACAATACATATAAGTCAAGCCATTATACTATACACCTTAAACATATAAGGTGTTCTATGTCAATTACATCAATAAAACTGAAAAAATGGTTTCATGAGGTTGAGTCAGGGCCAATCTGTCCAAAGCCTGGAACAATTCTACAGAACTTTAATAGTAAGAGTAGACTCATCAGTCAAGAGGAGCAATAGCAAATAAACCCCCTACCCAGAACCCTGTGGATTGGGGGGAAGACTTGTCTGATAGAATCAATGTCGTTTGTTGAGAAGATGACATTGGGTGTAAAAATACTGTGCAGGACAAGACTAAGAGCAAACTCTGTAAGTCCAGATGAGTGTTCTTGCAAGTGTGGGAACTTTGATGCAAGGTTGATCGTGAGACCTGGGAAATCCATGTTAAGATGGGGACAGCTCTTAGAAACAAAGAAAGGAGGGGTGTCTGAGTGGCTCATTTGTGTAAGTGTCGAACGGAGTTTAGGTCATGATCTCATGGTTCCTGAGTTTGAGCCCTGCATCAGGCTCTGTGCTGACAGCTCAGAGCTTGAAGCCTGCTTCAGATTCTGTGTCTCCCTCTTTCTCTGCCTCTCCCCCCTCACACTCTGTCTCTCTCTGTCTCTCAAAAATAAAAAAAGAAAGAAACAAACAAGAAAGTTTAGATGCACCCCCTACATAGCATATGAAAGTAAAGAAGCCATGTAGGCTGGGTGGTGCCAGTGCTATAGCAGAAGAAAAGAGAGCATCCATGAATTCTAGGGTATGACTTGTGGAAAACAAATTCTTTTTCTTCTTTGCTTTTGACTTCCCAGAGGGCAGCAGTGGCATGTCATCACATGAGCAGTGAAAATGATTGGGATTCCTTTGGGATTACACTGTACCATGGGTTTATACCTCTGTCTTGGGGCCACTGTAACAGAATATCATACAATGCATGGTTTACAAACAACAGAAATTATTTCTCACAGTGTTAGAGGCCAGGAAGTCAAAGATAAAGGAAGGGACTGGCAGACTCAGCATCTAGTGGACCTGTTACCGGCTTCATAGTTGCCAGACTTTTCACCATGTCCTCATGTGGCAGGAGGGGTAAGGAGCATCCTGGGACCTTTTTTTTATATATAAGGGCACCAATCCCACACATGGGATCCACCTTCATGACCTAAACACTTCACGAAGCTTCCATCCTAATACTCCATCGTATTGGAGGTTAAGTTTCAACATATGAAATTTGGGGGAGTCCCAAGAATTCATTCTAGAGCTACCTATGAAGTGATGTCCAAAGTGGGGAAGGCACAAGATGATCCCTTGCGAGGGCAGGGCTGAGTGTGTCTTCTATACCTACAAACATTGGTATGGGAACACTGCTACAGGCATGATTTTTATCTCCTATGTGCCCAATTTTTAAACTTCATGCTCCTGGGGCTCCTGGGTGGCTCAGTCGGTTAAGCGTCCAACTTCGGCTTAGGTCATGATCTCATGGTTCGTGGGTTTGAGCCCCGCATCGGGTTCTGTGCTGACAGCTCAGAGCCTGAAGCTTGTTTCAGATTCTGTGTCTCCATCTCTCTCTCTGCCCCTCCCCTGCTCGTGCTCTGTCTCTCTCTGTCTCAAAAATAAATAAACAAGAAGGAGAGCAGAGCAGAAAAGCAGAGAGGAGAGAGCTTGGTTCTGATCCTTGGGGGGTTGGTAAGTGAATGTGGAGCCTGGAATCATGAGTAAATGAATGAGGGGAAGAGTGTGTGTGGCTGGAGAGGAAGAAGAGTGAGGTGAGCTGGAGTCAAGCTGGCCTTGAGGACCACACAGCTCTGGCCACATCGTCTAGATTAGCCTTTTCTCACTGAGAGAGAGAGGGATAAGGGAATTTTTTTGAAATATAATGTAGGGACAAGCACCCTCTATTTATTTTAGCTTGGTCCTTTGTACCTCAGATAACTTGAGAACTACAGGCTGAACATAGAAACAAGTAAGTCTATAAAAGTAAATTTTGTCTTAGGCACTATGTCAATTTATCAATCTATGTAAATTGCAACACATTAATTAATAAAATGCAATATTAGATCTTTTAAATATCCCAAATTCCAAGGCTAACAATAATCTCTAATCTCCCTGATTATGTCTAGACCTCTAATTCAACTAATCTGTCATGGTTAGTTGGCTTCTGTGTTGGTGGGTCGCCGAACTAATGCAGACATGTTGATTTGATTTCAAGAAGTTTTATAGTAAGTTTCGAAGAGGTCTGTGAGATTCTAGGCCTAATGACCTTAAAGTCATTGGTAAAAGTGACATTTTATTCTTGAAGATTTTGTATAACAACTACAAAGCCAACTTGATGAAGAAATAGAGTCCTGAAGTGTAAATAACTTTCTCAAAGATTTCTATTCCCATTCCATATTTTATACACTTGCCTTCACGTTAGAAGCTTTAGTAGAGTTTAAAGACTTAATCTTTTCAGATGTAGAGTTCTTTATTTAACATTGAATTCCATCTTTTATGCTCATAAGAAAATACGTAATAAAATTCTGTTACTACTTTTAAAGTTTATAGGAAGTTAGCTTGTGGATGGCTACTTAAGTGAAATTCAACAAAGACAAAATAGATCATATTGAGAAAATGAAGAGGAAAGCAATCACTCCTTTTTTTCATGCAATACATTCCTCAATATGATTTTTGAACAGCTGAACTAGGTGCCCCTTGATTTTTCAAATTTGACAAAATTAGGACAGAAGTTATTTTCCTGTCTCTATTATTTCTGATCTATCAATTTCCCCATAATTTTGGGGCAGGTATCATAGTAAGTTGACAATTAAATCTTATTTCCTTTTTGTTTGACTATGCTTTTGTCTCCAGTGATCTCCAAACTGGGGTGCATGATGTCCAAAGTGGGGAAGGCACAAGATGATCCCTTGCGAGGGCAGGGCTGAGTGTGTCTTCTATACCTACAAACATTGGTATGGGAACACTGCTACAGGCATGATTTTTATCTCCTATGTGCCCAATTTTTAAACTTCATGCTCTTGGGGCTCCTGGGTGGCTCAGTCGGTTAAGCGTCCAACTTCGGCTTAGGTCATGATCTCATGGTTCGTGGGTTTGAGCCCCGCATTGGGTTCTGTGCTGACAGCTCAGAGCCTGAAGCTTGTTTCAGATTCTGTGTCTCCATCTCTCTCTCTGCCCCTCCCCTGCTCGTGCTCTGTCTCTCTCTGTCTCAAAAATAAATAAACAAGAAAAAACATTAAAAAAAATAAACTTCATAATCCTTCCTTTTTAAGAATCGAATGTTTTATCTCTGTATGTATAAAATTTTGATGGTATGTATGGATTGGAAAGGGACATATGATTTACTCACATGTACCTCAAGAAATTTGCATTAAAATGTTTCTTCTGCATAGCTATTTAAAACATAACACTATGTCTATTTTGTAATGAAAGGGTTGTGAAAAGAATTCCTGTCATGAAGAAATAGATGACAGAAGAGTGCAGGGGGGAATTTGGGTCAGATCTTGAAAATTTCTCAACCAGTCATTGAAAGATAGTTATTTAGGCCTGAATTGGCCTGAATACCTACTTTTCCTCCTCTTTATGCTTGAGGGTAGGGAAATTGAGCTGTATTTGTAAGGAACAATCTGAACCATAAAGCAGAAAGTTCCCATGTGTTTCATCCTGCAGTCTCAAATCTAGAAATCTATTCTAAAGAAATAATTGAAAAATGAGCCAAGTATTCATATATAAATGTTTATTAAAAAGACTTTATATTAAAAAACAAAAAAGAGAAACACCTTAAATATCTCAAAATAGGGTATGCATACTGACATATCCATTCAGTGGATACACGGAATATTGTATAGCCTTTAACACTGATGCTGTGTGAAAAAAATATGAAAGTATAGAAAATTACTCTTGATTTGTACTCAGTTAAGAAAGAATGATCACATGCTTTATCCTGACACCGATATTGAAAAAGAAACAATGAAGAATTAGAAGAAAATTCACCAAATCTTTAGCTGTCATAATTTTAGGGTGGCATAGCTAGAGGTTAATTTTTTACTCAATTTTTATATTGTATACTTTAAGATTTTATTATTTATAATGAGCATGCATTGCACTTACAATCAGTAAAATAAATTAAAAATATATTTAAAAAAGAGAGAATATTATGAATCAACCTAGCAGTAAACCCCAGCACTGGCACTTCCTCTGGTGAGTGATTGTTACTATTGTTATTTTTCCTCTTTTACCTTCCGTGCTGAGAAGTGGTGTGCTATCCTTGTCTTCACAGCTACCCTCCCTAGTCACGCAGTCATTACAAAAGATAGCCAGAACCTGGTGGGGAAGTGTGGGCTTTTCTAGATGCATACTTGCCTTTTACAACTTTTCTGGAAACCGTCTCAAAGCAACAGAAATAACCTCCAACCAAGATGACGTATCAGTATCTGTACTTACACGAATGCCTGATGAAGCACTGCACTTAGGGGAAGCAATTAAAAACATGTAAATGCAATCTTTCTGCAAGCAAGTGACAAGAGCCTATAGCCCACAGGGCTGTGTAATGCAGCCCCCCAGTGGGAAGGGGAGGTCACTATGCGTGTCAATCCACTCGCTATTATTGCCTGTGTTTTCTTCTGCTTAAAAATCCACACGTTCATAAATAATCTACTTTGATAAAGCAGTGAAAGCAATCTTTACTCAGACTTTGGATATTTTCTCCTTTACTTTTAACTTTTTTATTGAACTATAGTTAACATGCAATGTGTTAGTTTCAGGTATACAACAGAGTGATTCGACAGCTGTGTACATTATTCAGTGCCCCCCACGATAAGTGTGGTCACTATCTGTCACCATACATTGTTACCATACATTGATATGATTACTGACTGTATTCTATATACTGTACATTTCATCCACATGACTTATTTATTTTATGACTGGAAGTTTACACCTTTTTTACTCTTTCTGTTTTCCATTTTGGATATTAAAAGTATCTTCTATTTTGTCATATTCTTCCAAGCTGTTATGCAAATTAAACCCCATCTTAAGTAGGTTTCTGGAAGGATCTTAACACTGGGTGCAGTACAGCTGACATATTAAATTCCACTGTGACTGAACAAGAAGGGTGGGGAGTCTGGCTCTATTGTCCTCCACCCTGCTCCAGTGTCTCATAAGCTTTGGAAATAAGACAAAATAATTCTCCTTGCTGACAGTGTACTCAGGGTCTCACATTTCTGCAGCTGTCTGGTATGAATAAATTGAAGTTTTTCTGTAATTTTCTGTGAGACACAGCAGCCTTGGGATATCCTTGGTCACTTCATTCCCCCTTACATTCAATTTCCCACCATCAGTCTTGCCTGCCTTTGCTTGCCTTATCCTCGAAAGCACCTTCACATGCAGTGGGCAGGGCAGGGGATGGGTGGGATCTTACCGGAGGTAATACATATTGAGGTGGTAGAGAGTCTGTATAATTATTTTCCCCTTCAATTGCTATCTTTGGGGCTCCGCCTCTGTGAGCTCTTTCTCTGGCCTCCCATATGCTCATTCATTCTCTGTGTGTCTCAGAAATGCACACAGACACACGCAGGTGGTATGAGCATGATCACCTCTCTGGAAATAAAATATTTAAAAGGGTTTTCCTTCCCTTTCGGCAGTTTAAATCCTGCATCACCTTCCTGCTTGGTTATGCCCACATCTTCTCACATTTTATCTGTAAATCCACCCCTTCATCTATGGATCATTCATCTGTTGGGATCAGGATTGCTTTAAGGATCAGATGGCATATATAGTATATAAGGCTTTTCTCTGAAAAGTGACGAACAGTCTATAGGGGAGCAGAGAGTTTGTACTGTTATCATAATTTCTATAGTTGGTGCATCTTGCCTGGTGTTGGAACACAGTGATGGATTTTCATTTCACTCTCTTTTATCTCAGGCCTGATTAGGCCACCTAATCAGAAAATCTGGGAAGAGAGGGAGAAGGTGAGGGGCAGTCTAACTCATATTAAACATGGTGTATTATATTCAATCCTCCTTAGAATCTTATGATGTAAACATGATTACCTTTTCTACTGATGAAGACACTAAGGCTCAGAATAGGAAGGCCAACGTGACAGAGTCAGAAAATGGCAGGGTATAAAAGAGTGTGATAATTCATCTGCTTCTTCTGAACAGTGCTTCTCTAATAGCCCCATAGTGTTATTGCTGTGATCCTACCTTATAGAGATCAAAGGGTTTCTCTGGGTGAGGCAACTTGACAGCTTCCCATTGCCCTTTCTCTTGACAATGACCTTATCCTAAGCTTTTTATTCCTGGGCTGGCTGGAAAAATTTATTGCTGATGTAGGGGAAGAAAAAGATTCTTCCTCTACCCTCTTAGGTTCAGTGGCTGGGGCCAGTGAATCAAACTGATAAAAGACAAAATAAAAGGAGGAAAAGAATTGTTTATTTATGCATGAAATGAACATATACAGGAGAGAATTCAATGATGAATGACTCAAAGGGTGGTTAGAATTTGGAATATATATATATATTAGCAAAGGGCAATGAATTTGTGGAGGGGTGGCAAGACAAAGGAAAGGGGATGTGGGCTTCTTGGGGTGGTAAGTCAGAGGAGGGTAAATATATCGGGAAAGTAATGGAAGATAAATGTTTATTTATTTTTGAGAGAGAGAGAGACAGAGAGACAGAGAGCACACACACATGAGCAGGGGAGAGACAGAGAGAGACGGAGACACAGAATCTGAAGCAGACTCCAGGCTCTGAGCTGTCAGCACGGAGCCCGACATGGGGCTGGAGCTCACTCACCAGCGAGATCATGACCTGAATCGAAGCTGGACACTCAACCATTGAGCCAGCCAGGTGCCCCTAAGTAAGGTTTGTTAAATTACAAATCCAACTCAGTGCCAGCTTTCTGTCTCCAGTACTAATGACTATTCTCCTCTTGGTATGGGAAAGAGGAGGGGAACACCTTCACAAAGGAAAATTTATGCCCTGTTTTTAAGCAGAAAGAGGGAAGGTAGAGAGTTTTCCCTGTGTCTGCTGTTTCTCAGTTGCCTTAAGCTCAAAATAATCCTTATACCAGAGTGGCGAATTTTGAGGTCTTGTGTTCTGGTCCCCTTCAACTCTTTCTTTTTTAAAATTTTTTTAATGTTTATTTATTTTTGAGAGAGAGACAGAGACAGAGTGTGAGTGGGGGAGGGGCAGAGAGCAGGGAGACACAGAATCTGAAACAAGCTCCAGGCTCTGAGCTGTGGGCACAGAGCTCCACTCAGGGCAGCACAGAGCTCCACGCAGGACTCAAACTCACTAACCGTGAGATCATGACCTCAGCTGAAGTCAGATGCTTAACCAACTGAGCCACCCAGGTGGCCCCCCCCCCCACTTCACTGCTTCTTAAATTCTATAAAGGGAGGATGAACATGAGTAGTACTGAGGGTGATGAGAGCTCTTAAGTCACAGAATATTTTGCAAGCCACTGCCATCTTTGAGATACCAGTGCAACATTAATCTCTATTTTAATGGGGACTTCATTTTAAAATTACCATTATGAAGGGCGTCTGTGCTGACAGCTCAGAGCCTGGAGTCTGTTTCAGATTCTGTGTCTCCCTCTCTTTTGCTGCCCCTCCCCCCTCAAAAATAAATAAACATTTTAAAAAAATTTTTAATTGCCATTATAAGAATATTACTTGGAAATTGACCAAAGTAATTCTTTGTTAATTATGTGTTCAGATGGAAACACATAAGTTTTCCTGATCAAAGTAAATATTTTCACTTTGTATGTCCCCATATATGTGATATAATTTTTTTCAAATGTTTCTACTTAATGTGCTTTTAAAAATATTTTCAACCCCTGTATTTCATTATATATATTATCTATGACCTCTCACAAAAACAAAGAAAGAAAAATTCAGCTTGGATTTTCCTTACTCCTTCCCTTTCTCAAAGGTTTAATTTATAAATGCTTCATGGAGAAGCAATTGATTTAAATATTAACATACAATGAACATGTACTAAAAGAGTCAATTATGTCAAGATCAACTAACCAGAATTCTTCATTAATGAAACATTAAAATATACTCGCTTTTATGAGGAAAATATTATCTTGCAAGAAAAAATATCAACAGAAAGTCATTAATAAAAAAAGATTCAGGGTATGATATGGACTAATGACCACTGCAACTGAAGAGTAGTTGTATCCTCCTATTTATTCCAAATTCCCTGATAATGACCAGAATCACCATGTCTTTTTCCCACATTGGACTCTGAGTGACTTAGACCTGGAATATGTTAGGTTCCCACAGTCCGAGGGCCACAGCACAGTGCCTGGTTCATTGTAGGTTTTAGGAATGAATTCATGGCCAAAATGATGACCCAGAGATCCTGATTCCCATTCTCTTATAAAAACTAAGTCAGTTATGTTAAAGTACCATGTTAGTAAGGTAGGTAGAAACATTACTATAAGGAAAGCCATCAGCAAGCATCACTATATTGGGGAGGCAGTTCCAGGGACGGTGAGGGCCTGATGTTCTGGGATCTTCTCTGAAGAGACAGACCAGTAGCTCTTAGCCATTTTCTACCTTCCACCAAAGGCTCCACCTTCCTCTGGGGAGAGAGTTCATGGCTCATATGGCAATGGGTCTTAATGAGGAATGGGGTACATTTATGTATGCCCTATGGGGGAATTCTCTTGCAGTAAAATAAGTGATTAAATACTCAAGCTCTGGGGGCACCTGGGTGGCTCAGTCAGTTAAGCATCCAACTCTTGTTTCAGCTCAGGTCATGATCTCACAGTCGTGGGATTGAGCCCCTGATAGTGCAGAGCCTGCTTTTGGATTCTCTCTCTCTCTGTCTCTCTCTCTCTGCCCCTCCTCTACTCATTCTATGTCTCTCTCAAAATAAGTAAGTAAACATTAAAAAAATACTCAAGCTCTGGACTTAAAGTGCAAACCTCTGCTCTGCTAACTACCAGCCTGTTAAATAGGTTTCAATTAACCCTCTGTGTCTGTTTGTCAACTGGGAAATGGCAGTAGTAACTGTGAATACCATTGATGCTTGAGCAACATGGGCTTAACTACATGGGTCCACTTATAGGCAGATTTTTTTTTCCAAAAAATACAGTACAGTAGAGTAAGTGTGTTTTCTCCGTATAAATTTCTTTATTTCTTTTTTTAAAGTTATTTACTTATTTTGAGAGAGAGAGAGAGAGAGAGAGAGAAAGAGAGAGAGAGAGAGCATGAGCGGGGGAGGGGTCTAGAGAGAGGGAAAGAGAATCTCAAGTAGACTCCATTCAGTGGAGCCTGTGGTGGGGCTGGATCCCAGGACAGCGAGATCATGACCTGAGCTGATATCAAGAGCTGGAGGCTTAACTGACTGAGACTCAGGCACCCCATTTCCTTACAAATGTGTTAATAACAGTTTCTTTCCTCTGGCTTACTTTATTACGAATACAGCATATCATACATGTAACATACAAAATATTTGTTAATCAACTGTTTATGTTATTGATAAGGCTTCTGGTCAATAGTAAGCTATTAGTAATTAAGCTTTATACATACATTTTTGACTATGCAAGGCTTGGCACCTCTAGCCCCTGAGTTGTTCAAGGGTCACTTGTATTCCACAGGGTTGGTGTAGGGATTAAAAGAAATAATGCCTTGCAAAGTGCCTGATACATACATACGTGTTGACTTCCAGGTCTACTTGAGGAATCATTCCTACACACTGCCTTATGAGCATAATGATCCTGGATTTGCCCCTCAATTAATCCTTGGTGACTGGACAGCCCCCCTCCTCCCAGGAGTTTCTCAGTTTGTAAGGGTGCAGCAGTGTTTCATATGCCTCTTTGAGAGTATTGTTATTGAACATCTGCCCACATTTTGGGGTTGTTATTTCGGCTGAATTCTCAGAAGAACAGTTATTAAGCTGGAAGTCAACACTGTTCCAAAAAGCTGCTTTCCAAAAAGTTTGTCTGATTCATCCTCCCAGCAGAGACCCTTATCTTTGTGTATCCTTACAGTACCCTGTATTTTCACCTTCTCTGAAGTTGAGAGTACTCTATGGGGAAATATAAAATAAAATAATGTAAAATGTAGGCACAAAGTCTATTACAAACTCACAGAGACTAGGCAGGGGTGATTGGCAGCATACATCAGCCTGAGCAGTGGATCTAAGGCAAGGTGAGAGTGGGGTCTGGACATTGCCACTGCCTGCCCTTGCAGACCCCCACAGTGGGAGGACCCAACAGAGCAAGGATATCCTTTGATCCATAGCACTTTCTGACTCTACTTATTTTCTTTTCCTTCTGTCTTAACTTCATCCTTGGACCAATTCCTTCAAAGAGAGCTGAGTGCTTCTGCCCCAGAGTCACATGAAACTCCTTGTTTCTTGTGTTTAGATCAATAAAAAGGGCAAAAATAATTTAAAGAACTATTGACCTTCTTTGTTGTTTGCACAAATTATTCTCATCTTTCTGTATGCTTGCAGCTATAGGGGTGTTTATAAAAAGAATAAAGGCAAGAACTATATTTTTGATCTCACTGGCGTATCCCCATTGCAATACTTCATATATTTGCCTGCCGAGAAAATACATTACAGTTCTTCATGAGGGGAATGAAGATTTATATGTCTTATCTTTGTCCTGTCCACACCAATCCTAGCTCATGGCTTCAATAAGCGACAATAGTTAGAAGATTTAGAAATGGTCAGCTGGAGGCAACAGATGATTTCTGAATTCAATCAAAAGATGAGCTAGTCAGAGGTGTTTGGAGCTTTCCAAAGCCTGCACAAGCTTCCCTAGACTGTGCTGAACTGATAGAACAATTTCTCTCAAACCCAGTAGGTCAGAGTTCTTGAGTTCATGAAGGCTTATGCCCTGGGGAGCCCAACAACCCATCCATAATGCACCATGTGGCTAACTTATAAATTAACAATGCTTGCTTCTAAGACCTGTCAGTCATGTGTAATCGTGTGATGCTTGGAGACCCAGGAAGGAAGCACTCAGGATGACGTTAGCAGAAAGCCTTTAGTCCATAATCACAAGATGCCATCAGCTCATTTTGTTTTTGTGTCAGTGGTTTGATAATCAGACTTTTTTGTTCCAAACGGTGTTCTCGTGGAGTAATGGGCAATCAATCATCTTGTTCCCTTTTTCCTCTGATGCTTATTGGCACCTTGAATATGGAGTTGCCATGAATAGCCTTGTGTCCAGACACAGAGATTAGTGGGGTTTCTTCCTCTCTGCTTCCTCTTTGAGTGTCCACAGATTGGTGCTGTCAGTGCCTGATGGGTGAAGGGTACAGTGTGGAGAGAACGGGAAGGACTGAGTCCACTTTGCAAGTCAGGGGGATCCCAAAGAAAGGAAATGCCTCCCTGATAGTGAAGATGAGTGAGTGGTGTGAGAACTTCATATTTCAGTGAGGTTTTTGATGCCTCATCCATGCCTTCACTAAGCTGAGTAGTTCTGAACTTAATATGCTATTGTTCATGCATAACATACTGAACCTGCAAAGGTTTATCAAACCCAGTTTAGTTCAATGAATATTTACTGAGTATCTAAAGTGCCCTTTAGGCTTTCAAACAGGAATTGAGTGATGATGAGAAAGCAGAACTCATTCTCAGGTCACCCCAGTGCAGGTAGTGGGATAGATTAACCAGCACCCAAAGTAGGATAGAAGGTGGTAAATCCTTATAACAGGGCTTGAGGAGTCGGAGAGAAAAGAACTCAGGCAGGACCAGAAAGACTGTATGAAGGATTTGGAATTTCAAATGCAGAGATCCACATAGCACTACAGGCTGATCCATAAATCACACTGCACAATGACCTACATGCTGCACTGCCTGGTAATCTACACACTGCACTGCACAGTGACCTACACACAACACTGCACAGTGGTCTACACACAACACTGCATGGTGACCTACACACCACACTGCACAGTGATCTACACACAACACTGCATGGTGACCTACACACTACACCACACAGTGATCTACAAACAACACTGCATGGTGACCTACACATAACACTGCACGGTGAAGTATGCACCACTCTGCACAGTGACCTACACACCACACTGCACAGTGATCTACATGCCACAGTGCATGATGAAATACACACCACAGTGCACAGTGACTTATACACCATACTGCATGGTGATCTACACACCAAACTACACAGTGATCTATACACTACCCTGCATGATGAAATACACACCACACTGCACAGTGATCTACACACCACCCTTCATGGTGAAATATGCACCACACTACACAGTGACCTACACACCACACTGCACTGTGATCCACACACCATATTATAGAGTGATCTACATACCACACTGCACAGTCACCTACACACCACATGGTGATCTACACACCATAGTACCCAGTGATCTACCCACAACACTGCACATTGACCTACACACCACAATACACAGTGCTCTACATACAACACTGCACGGTGGAATACTTGCCATACTGCACAGTGACCTACACACCACCCTGCATGGTGACCTACACAGCACACTGCACGGTTACCTACACACTATCCTGCATGGTGATCTATACACCACACTGTACAGTAATCTACACGCCACACTGCACAATGACCTATACTGTTATAGAAAATGGGAGAAAACCCTTTGTCTCAATGTGGGTGCTCCCTGGGTTTCAAAGTCACTTGTAAAGTTAAAAAGATAATTTACTAATATTTGCATATAAAAATAATTAACTTCCCTTTGTTTCTGTATATTCTTCTTTCCTTTTTCTTGCAAACTATACAGATGGCTCTTAATCCTTTATTTCAAGTGGCTGGAAAAAAATGAAATTACATTTCAGCTGATACTTTGTTTTCCTGAGAAAGTGAGGAAAATGGGGAGTGCGACACATATTTTAATGGAGACCTATTTCTGAAAGTGGCTTGAAGCATCAGTAGTAAGCTTTCAAATAAAGTTTTGGTTGACATTTGAAGTTTATATTCCCGGTGGAAAAATTTAAAATATAAGGGCCAGATTTTTGTCTTCTCTTTACAATAACTTTTTATAGCTGGAACACACTGTTTATTCAGATCTGTGCTCTGCTGCAATGTTTGCTATTTTTAAAATCATATCTACTTACATTTTCATTCTTTTTATATCCTACACTTTAAAACTATAAGGTATGTTTTGATTTTATGGAGCTTTAAGAGCTTATACAGATAAGGGGCCCCTGGATGGCTCAGTACATTACATGCCCACCTCTTAATTTCAGCTCAGGTCATGATCTCATGGTTTGTGGGTTCGAGCCCTGCATTGGGCTCCATGCTAACAGTGCAGAGCCTGCTTGGGATTCTGTCTCCCTCTCTCTCTCTGCCCCTCCCCTGCTCACTCTCTGTCTCTCCCTCTCTTAAAATAAATAAATAAACAAACATTTTTTTTTTTAAAAAAGAAGCTTATCCAGATACAGGATAACTATAAAATACAAAGACTGAAGTTTTGGGGCAGTTTATAAAAATTATGGCCATTGTTTGGGCTCTTGGATGGCTCAGTCGGTTAAGCATAGGCTTCTTAGTTTTGGCTCAGGTCATGATCGCATGGTTCATGATATCTCATGGTTCATGCTTGGGATTCTCTCTCCCCTCTTTCTCTCTCTGCCCCTCCCTCACTTTCTCTCTCTCTCTCAAAATAAATAAGTAAACTTAAAAACATATGGCCATTGTTTAGCCTTAAATCACAAAAGCTTCATCATCATCAGAAAGTATTTTTAGAGGTGACATATATATATGCCCCTGTCCCTGCCCTTAAGGCTATTATCCTCCATTTGGTCATACAAGAAAGAAACTTAAATGGCCCCAAACTTCATATGATGTGAGTGACAAGACAGCATGGGGGAGGTGAGAAGGTGAGTCAAACACCTGTCGGGTGGGGGTGTTGCATGTGTGGGGGCAGGACAATGGACAATGGGAAATCCTCGAACCTTCCTCTTGATTCTCCTGTGAACCCCAAAGTGGTCTAAAAACGTCCTTAGTAAAAAGAATTTCACAAAAGTTTTCACGCTTCTCAACCACTCCTGGGGATCTTAATGTCACCAATACCTTCTTTCCTTCCAGAGGATACACACGTGCATATGCATTCATTCTCCTCTCTTTCCTTCCAATATGAATATAGAATGCTCTACACATTGCTTTGCAACTGGCTTTTAAAAAATATTTTTAAATTTACATATCTTGAAGATAATTCCAATATTAGTTTAAATAACTTCCTCAGTTGTTTTTTTTTTTTTTTTTTGTGGGGGTAGGAGGTGTTTGCACAGTATTTCATAGCATGGATAACCAAAATCCAAAATATATTTAAGCTTTCTCCTTTTGAGGAAAATTTATGTTGTTTAAAATCTTTGATGGTACACAGCATCCTGCAAAGACTATTCTTACTTGAATCACGTGCAACTCAACCCAGAGGACTATTTTGCTGTGTTTGGATGACTGTTTTCCCCAAGCGGATCAGAGTGTCATGACCTTCAGCACACTCTCTCCATCACCTGTTTTCAAAACAAATCTCCATTCCTAAGCAAGATCTGGTGCTCAGTTGCCATCCCTACCCCTCTCCGCGGTATCTCTCCCCAGTTCCATGTTCTGGCTTCTGCAGCCTGACCCTTACTTCTTCATAGATGTTCCCAACTCTGAGCCTTTGCTGTGATTGTCACTCAGCCACCCAGAATGCCACACCAACAATCCACCCTTTCTCTAGGCGGAAAATAATTCCTTAGTATTTAAAGACAACATTCACCTTATCTGTGGAGATTTCTGAATCCCTCAGGCAGAATTAAATGCCTTTTCCTCTGCCTTGTACTTCTGCTTCCATAAATATCATTTTCTGTGTGTTGTGGATATCTCTTCATGAATCTGTTCTTCAAGGGAAGGCCCTGGGAATACTATTTATATTCCTCCCTGTGCTACCACTGTGACTGGTACACAGTAGTCACACAGAAAGCAAGTGGATATGGCTTCCTTGCTTCTTCCTCCACCTGCCATACTTGACCTGCATTAGCTTAAGTTTCCTCTACTAACAAATTAATACTTCAGCAAACACGCCAAAGCTCTGGCTAGAGAGAACCTTGTCTTGATGACAGAGTCACCTTATGCCTATTGATTACTTGATGTCCCTTGCCATTCATCATCTGGCAGTTTTTTTCAGGTCATAACCCACAGTATGTCTGAGCTACATTTGCTTCCTGCTGCTCAATTTTAACCTTGCTGTCTAGAAGTTGCATCTGCTGTTTATGCTGACCACTGACTCCCAGCTACCTCTTTACCTTCTTCCTTACCTGCCTACCATTTGGACCTTTTCTGCATCTCAGTTCTTGTAGATTTATGCTTTCTTATTACCACGTGCCTTTTCTAAATCCCAAATATAAAGCTTTCCAAAGTCATCTTCTATTTAGCATGATAAATAGTTTTTGGGTGTCTGATCTTCACTTGGGTCTTTAAGATGATAACTTCTCTTTCTATTTGTATTCCTCTTGAATGAGCAGTGATTGGTGCAGCTAACTGATGGAACACTTGGGTGGTTCTCAGCCCCACTGTCTAGATCTGTAGTTGAATGGCAGGGATAGATGTCCAGTTTCCAGGCCAGTCTCTAGCGTGAGGCCTGCAGCTTTCAAGCATGAGCTAGTTGGGATTAGAGGATCTCCCCTGAACACACACCTTCCCTCACACTTTGTATAGAAAGAGTTCTCCAAAATCTATAATTTTCAATAGGTATTACTACCAGGGTTCATCTTTGTTTCCACTCCTGCCACTATGCTGTGTGTTGAAGTTAGACCTCTATGATATCAGGGTCCTACCACTGGCTTCCCATAGTTCTGACCCAGTTTATTTTTCCCTGGGTTGTGTTCTTTGAATAGAAAAAGTCGGTTAGTGTGGGGAGCAGTGATGGGGGGCACAGTGGTTCATATGTACAGGGAAGCCAAGGAAAGCATTGAGACACTACCATTCACTCAGAGACTACTGCAACTTCAGGAGAAAAAAAGAAGAAATGGCCTTAATGAAATAAGAACAGAGTGTTACATAGAGAATAAATTAGAAAAAAATATATAAAGAAGGGTATTTTGAAGGGTTCAGTATAAACTGACAAGTGCATTCATGAAGTGTCTTACATTGGCTACACTAATGAGCACAAATGATGCCATGGAAAATTAAATCACTAACATGGTGAACATGGTCAACAAATCTTTCAATGTACACATACAAAAAGAGAGCCAATGGCGCATCCACCTTGGATGACAGATTGGCAGTTTCTTATTAAGTTAAACATAGTCTTGTCATAGAATCCAGCATTTGCACTCCTAGATATTTACCAAATGAGTTGAAATTTTATGTCCACATAAAAACCTGTATGTAAGTGTTTATAGAAGTGGGATTGAAAATGACCTAAAATGAATACAACCATGATGCCCTTCGATAGATAAATGGATGAACACACTGTGGTACTTCCACACAATGGATCATTATTCAATTATAAAAAGAAATGAGCTATCAACCCACAAAAATATATTAACTTCAATGCATGTTCAGTTAAAGAAGCCAGTCTGAAACTTCTTCATATTGTGTAGTTCCAACTGCACAACATTCTAGAAAAAAGCAAAATATAGCAGCAGTGAGATCAATGGTTGCCAAGGGTTTGAGGGGAAGAGGTAAAGATTGAACGGATGAAGCACAGGGCATTTTTAGGGCAGTGAACTATTCTTTGTGATATTGTAATTGTGAATACATGACATTACACATTTTTTCAAAACCTGTCGAACTTTACAGAAGAAAGAGTGAACCTTAATGCAGGCACAGTAAAAAAAAAAATCATCCCTGGGAAGGAATGTAGACATTAGAAAAAAAAATTAACTGCATTTAAAAATGCATGAAAGAACCTCACTGAAGGAAAGACTGCTACTTGCTGTCTGTCTTGGATCACTTGCTCTAGGAAAAGCCAGTTGCTTTATATCATGAAGACACTCAAGCAGCCCTATGGAGAAGTTCACAAAGTAAAGAACCAGAAACTTCTGACAATAGTCATTTTGAAAGTGAATCTTCAACCTTCAGATAATTACAGCTTTGGCCAACATGGTGGGAAAGAAACAACCAGTTAAGCTACTTTCAAATTCCCAACTCACAGAGACTGTGAGGTAATAAATATTGTGTTAAGCTTCTAAAAAGGACACAGAAAGAAGGAGAGAGAAAAAAGAGGGAGAGGAAGGGATAATGAGAAGGAGCATGGGGAGGGGAGGGGACACAGAGAGAGAAATATGAAGATATTGAGGAAAAAGTTGATAGACATGGAAGAAAGACAATGGAACTCCAATCTAGAATGAAAAGAGAATAGTCAGTATATGAAAGTAGAAACCTTCTTGAGCTTTAAAAGTATTGAAATACACGGGCACCTGGGTGGTTCAATTGGTTAAGCATCTGACTTTGGATCAGGTTATGATATCACAGTTCATGGATTTGAGCCCCATGTTAGGCTCTGTGCTGACAGCTCAGAGCCTGGAACCTGCTTTAGATTCTGTGTCCCCCTTGCCCCTTTCACACTCTGTCTCTCTCAAAAAATAAATAAACATTAAAAGTATTCAAATACATTGATTCAAAGAGTTGGTTATATTTTGAATTTTTAAAAAAAGAGGAAATTCCATGTTTAATCCAGAAGAGAAAGTCAAGAACAAAAAACCCCACAAAAGAGAAAGTCATGCAGGTATCCTGGGAGCCAGAAAACACAATAAAACAACAAGAAAAATAAACAAGTTATTTCTAAGAAATCTGCATGACCTCACACATTTGATCTGTTATACTAAATTACAGCAGGAAAGGAAAAAAATAGTAGGAGGGGTGATGCCAGCAAAATGGCCAAAAATCTTCTTCTGAGCAAGAATTTGGCATCCATCCACAGACAAAAAGGTGCCTCCGTGGGATCTGGGAGACCACGTGGGAATTTGGAAACCCAGGTGCAGTCCAAGACTGAAGAAGGTCATTTTGAGAAGGCAGGCTCGCAGCCACACCACTGACTCACTGACTGACTGCATGTGGTCTGGTTACAGAAAAGGGAACTCCACACCTTTGGGAACATTACTACAGCCCAGTTTGGCTGCAAGTCTATAATTTTTTTTGTCCTCTGCTCCTTGGAATATATTTTTAGAAAATAATTTCAAATTTATGTTTTATTGGTATTATGGAACAATATTAGGGACTATCCTTAAAATTACAATGAATAATGCCCTGAATAATGACAGTGAATAATACCATCGTAATGATGAACTCTAAGATTGATGAAGAGGATGGCTTGTTAATGAAATAGAAAGCAGATTAGGTAAAATGTCAAATTAATTAGAAGAATGCAAAATTATGTAGAAAGAGTCAGATCTCAGCTATATGTATTTTTAAGTGCTTTAAAAATGAACCAGATAGTAATGTAAAAATTATAGGGGTGATCATTTTAGGAAAGTGGGATGTAATACAATGTATAAGAATAGGCTAAATCAGCTCTAACAAAGAAGCCAAAGATACAAGTGTTCAACAAAACGGAAGAGTATTTATTACTCAAATAACAATTTGGAGATGAGCTGGTGGTTCAGAGCTGGTAGAAGGCTGTACAATCAGAGCTCTTCAGGAACTCTTGGTAGTCCTTGCCCACTGGCTCCAAGCTGGTCTGCTAGCATCACTCTATGTTTTACGCTATGAGAATGGTGGAGGGAGGATGGGCTTATAAAAATGTGATCTTAAGTTGGCATAGAGAAAGATATCTTGGGGAAATAGTCAGCAGCTGGGCTTCACTGTATTCTCCTCAAATTTGGTGGGGTTCTACAGCTCAAAGTAGCAAAGGAAAGAATGAACCCAAGGTCATTTAGCCATTAACCAGAGATTTCTTTTCTCTTCTTAATATTTGTCTCTCATTTTAAAATTTTTTTTTAAATTTTTATTTTTTTAATATTTTTAACGTTTCATTTATTTTTGAGAGATAGAGACAGAGCATGAGAAAGGGAAGGAGAGAGAGAGAGGGAGACACAGAATCTGAAGCAGGGTCCAGGCTCTGAGCTGTCAGCACAGTGCCCGATGTAGCCCAAACTCATCAACCGCAAGATCATGACTTGAGCTGAAGTTGGTCACTTAACTGACTGAGCCACCCAGGTATCCCTCATTTTTGTTTTATTTGAGAGAGAGAGAGAGAGAGGGCAAGGGAGAGGGAGAGAGAGACAGAGAGACAGAGAATGTGTTAGTGGGGTAGAGGGAGAGAGAATTTCAAGCAGTCTCCATGCTCAATGCAGAGCCCGATGCTGGGCTTGATCCCACAACACTGGGACCATGACCTGAACCAAAATCAAGAGTTGGATGCTCAACCAACTAAGCCACCTAGGTGCCCCATCTATCATTTTTAATTTAAAAAATAGGTATTGTATTCCATTTATGATTTTTACAAGCACACACACATAAACTAGGAAGAAGAGAAACTCTCAATGACTGTGTTTCATAATACTTCTTAAAATAAACACAATTATTACAGGTACCTATTTACTCTATAGATGCTTTACCTTTTTTTTCATATTTCTGATTTGAACACCAAGGACAGAATGACGAAATTAATTACCTAACAGAATACAAAAAATCTCAAAATAGGTTCTCTGGAACTTTCTAATAGAGCAGATTGTTGTCTTGATTTTATGTATTATAGTTTCATAGCAGATCAGCCTTACTGAATGCAGTTTTTAGTTTGAGTAGTAAGTTGAGGATATTCACTCAGTTAAACCTAGCTTATTTCCAGGAGAAATTAGCTGGAATTCTCTAGGTGGCTGTGAGAAGTTGTCCTGGGTTACGAATTCCCACAGACAACCCAGAATTTGCTCCATATCATTATTTCATCTTTGGTTCTTGATCATATGCTTTCCAGTTAGATCAATTACAACACTTTCCCCTCTGCAGATTAGAAAGAAATATCAAGAGCTTCTCCAAAGAATGTAAAAACTTCAGACCTATTTATTTCTCCAATTATAGGCTTTGGCTTTCAGATCAAACCATATGTTCATTTCTAAAATTTTAAATCATTGGTGGGTTTTAAAATATTGCTAATTACCAGAGGCAAAAAATATCAAAGTGTTGAAAATATTAAAAGTGAGCAATCTTCCTTTAAAAAAAAAAGTCTTCAACAGAATTCTCAACTAATGACAATGACAATGTGGGTGTTATTTAGTTGACAATTTTAACTGACAAAGACATATGATGCAGTGGCATATGAAACACAAGAAGACTAATGAAATATGAAAGCTATTGAATGCAAAAGATTGGACATGGATGGGATGGTTTTATAACTGGTAAAAAATGTTCATTTAGGGACAATATAATTGCTCTGTCAATCTAGATCCTGTGGATTTAATAGTCTACTGGGATATTTTTGTTGCTATGATATTCCCCTCTATGATTATGGCAATGACTTTTAAGTAAATAGAACCACTTTATAATTTGATATTAGAGGTCAGTAGTAGCAAAAGACAGAACCCACATTCGAAGGACAGGGATATGTTTATCTGTTTATTATTTGTTGTCATTCTCCCACCTAGATTTCATACTCCATTGAACAGAGTAAGTAAGTGGACTTACTTTGTTTCATTCCCTGTGGTACTCTCAGCACAGGTGTAGATACTTGTTAGATGAATCAGTGAATAACTATGTGTTAGGGATTAACAGCCTTGTTTTATTTAATTTTTATTTAAGAATAAAGTATGGCTCTGGGATGCCTTTTAGTGCATTATTTATTCAATACCATGTTTCAAAGATTCTATTTTTTCATGTGTGGTAGGACCTCATTACCTGATTGTATTTGCAAATGACCTCAGCTTAGGCAACTGTCCCTTAGCTGCAACAATTTTGTTAATTATAGTTTTTATTATGTTTCTCATTATATTTACTATTTTTCAGTAACACAGAAGATCTGTATGTGAAACATTTCTTTATTTCACCAAATTTGGGGAAACCACCAACTCCATTCTCTCTCCCTCTCCCTGTCTCTCTCACCATGTATCACGTATACACATATATGTGTACAGTGGTCATGGCAGAGTAAAATATCAGTAAAAGACAAGCTCCTTGGATACAGATGTTTTGGTTTATAGATGAGCAAATTGAGTCTTGAGTGTGTTTGCAATGCATTCAAGGTTATGTTGGGAAACAGTGGAGGAGCAGGTCTGGAATCCAGATTGCCTGCCTTCTAGAGGGACACTCTTTCCAATATACAGCACAGCCTTTTTTCATGAACTCTGTATTGTATGTCTAAGCTATGTTCTTTTTGTATGGCATGGCTTTTACAAGATGAGCTCTTTAAATGTTAGTTAATTCCCCAAGTGAACATCTGAGCTTGAGTGACATGATTATTCCTTCCACTGTACATGAAGGGAGACATCTGTGAGAGGCTGAATAATTGGCCACAGGTCACAAGAATGATTTGTTTGAATTCAGAGGCCATCCTTGGATGTTGGCTCAGAGAACAAAATGTTATGCAAATCAGGGAGCTGTGTTCTGACTTCAACCCATCTGGACCCTGATTACGTGGAAGCAATTTCCTTATAATCCTTATTTTAGTACTTCCTCTCTTGACTTTTGAGCCATTGTTACATTGGGTCCATTCAGTATAAATGATTTGCTTCCACTTAATGGACTTTATTTTTGCTTAGATTGATTGGATATTTTGCATTTACTCAGTAACATAGGAGAAGTTATTTTTGGAGTGGACATGTTAAAATCAATGTGTTATTATAGGGTATTGGATTACAGTAACACAGAGAAATTGTCTTCAAATTGTTGCTGTTTCCTATAATCTATTCTTTCCCTTTCTTATACAAAACATGAGGAAATCTCAACCACCCGAATGGCTATATTTTTGTTTCCACAGCCTCAAGCACCAAACTTAAAGATTATCACCCATGCTGCCCAGATGGCAAATGCCGCAGGCTTCACTTGGGGGTATAAAGTGTGCAGAGGCACGTGTGTGTGCTGGTCTGACTGCTTGGCATGCACCATGTTCTTGCTGTGTGCAGAGGCTCCAAAGCCACAGTAGGGCTTAGTTAGAATAAGCAAATATGGATTTAAACAGATAATCTCCCAAATCTCCTTGATAGAGTATGGATGGGTGTTTCTATTTTTATACAATTTCAATGTTGGGAAGTAGATCTGAGATTGCAAATTTCTTCCCATAAGCAATGGATAGGAGGTTTCGAGAATGTGAGTGTGGGTATGGATGTGGGTGTGTTTCTGAGATAGAGAATGTGTGCTTGAGAGAGACAAAGAGACACAGAGAGAAATGCAAACCTTTATGTTGGACCCTTGGTTGGCCCAACAAACTCACTTTTCCTGACTGACTCAGTTTCTTCTTTCTTACTTCCTTTCATCTTACCTTGGGGTTATTTAGCCATGCTTTTAATAAATATTTGAAACAAATGCTTAGCTCACTGCTTTCCAAACTCTCCTTTTCTTTTCTTTTTTTTTCCAAGATAGGCCTTCAAAACTATCCATGTATTCTCTACAGCCATGTTCCTAATTCTTGAGGATGACCAGTCACCTCCAGATGTTCACACAGGTGAGCCTGGATCCTTCTAGAACCTGGCAAGTCCTATTCAGGGCTGATTTAGGCCAGCAATAATCCTGGCCAGCCATACTTGCTCAGTGTCACTTTGGTAATCCTGTCTCTGTCTTAAGTGTTTCTGGAACAATGGGGCTAACGTCCAATTCTTCCTGACACATTGGTTCCATCCCATAGGCTCCCCCCATGGAAACCAGGTCCCTGGAACAGAAACAGCAGCAACTCCAGGTTGCCATGTAAGGTCTTGGAGATTGTGTATTGCACAACCCTGGGGAGTAACAGACAGCTCATAGCTTTCATAGATTCATATATTTACTCCAAGAAATTTTCAGCTGATAGGGAGTGAAATGTCTAGAGGCAGTTGTGCTTTTTTCAAATTTGTACTACATCACCAGATGGGATGTCAGTGGGGCTGCTTTCTTTTAGCAGAAGAAACTCTGAAAGTTTACTCTTGCCCTCTGGCCCTGCAGTGGTCTTTAGCCAGCAGCCTTCCCTCATCTATGACTCAAAACAAGCAATTTTTTTTGTTTTGCAACAAAAAACAAGCAATCTTTCTCTCCATGCTCTGAGTAGGACTTCACCTCATGAAGACAGAGATGGCCCTAACCTCTGCATTTTCATGCCAGATACATGCACATTAAAACACTGCTCTTACTATTCTGTATTGCATGTAGATAAAGCAAGCCTGTCCCAGCTTTGCTCTGTGGTTCTAGCATGAGGTTCTAACAGAGTCATCTTGCCTTATCTCTTCCTTTATAAGCACTCAGTGTGCATTGTCCTTGCTGCCAGGTCCTCTCTTTCTTCTGGGCATTTCTGCACCACTACAAGCATATCTACTCTCAAAATACAGTGCAGCCTGGATTGTGGAGAACAGTCCAAGCCACAGATTCCTAAGATAGAGTAGGGACATTTCTCCATTAAGATAGAGTAGGGATATTTCTCCATACTTGCACATTATTCTCTCTTCCTGGACTGGTTTGACTGCCATTCTTTTAAAACCAGTAGGTGTAGATGTAAAATTTGGGGTAGGCATGTGTAATGGGTTTACCTGGATATTTGATGAAAAAGCAGGGTGTTTAGGTTTATTTTTCAGAAAAGAAAAGAGCTGAAAAGGCAAGAAAAATGCCCCATACAGTCCTATAAATTAGGAAAGACAGAAGCAGAATAAATGGCATGTTGCTTATGAAGACACTGTGTTAACAGAGATGAAGATTTTATGCCCCAGTCATTTGCTGAGTCATGGTGTTGCTTGAGGTCACTAAAGTCCACTGAATTTTTGGGCTATATCATTTCTGCTGGGGACTTGTCCTTTTAGATTTAGACTGATGGTTCTACTAAAAGTTACACACACACACACACAAATGCACACATGTGTGCATACACACATAATAGGGTGGAAGAGCAATGTTGAGACTGTGGACATGCTAATCATTGGGCTCCTCAATGCAAAGAGACATTCTGTCTTCTCATTATTGTCTTCCATGGGCTGAAAAATATTGTAGTTGACACATCTTTTATACCACCCTACTTAACTATGCATTTCTATGGCAACGATCAGTGTAGCACCCGGATCCTCATTAATCCTCTCAATGTCCCTATTTGGTAGGCAGCTGACAGCTAATATAATCTTCATTGTGTAGGTGAAGGAAACTTTACCATCATTTGTCAATATTGCTAGGAAAGAAGAAATGTGTAAAAGATCTATAAGCAGGCATAGTAGCGCATTAAAAGTTTGGGGGAAGACTATTTTGCTTTCCCTTTTCTGTATTTCTCTCCCTTCATCTTTTTTGGAGCTTCCTCCTCATCTCACATCCCCCTTTCTAAAGCTTCTCCTCTTCCATTTACACAGAAAAATAGAGCAGCATTCTTCCCAATTTCCCATGTTTGGAAATAAATGACGGAGGTGTCTCCTAACACTCTTCTGCCTCTAGACTGCTGAGTTTGGGATGACTTTCTGATCCAGACTAAGCTCTTCACAGAGGTAGTTTGTGTCAGAATTCACCTTTTCCTTCAGCAACTTTATAACATTATATGCATTTTTTTTCATAATGCCTGTTCCAAGGCTTAGCGTTCAGTTGGTGGACACTGATGAAACTGGAAAGGCTTTAACCGTGCCTTATCTGGAAGTGTGCAGCCTGTCAAGTGTGAAAGACAGGGGGCTGAGTTGCCTTCCCTGAGGGCAAGGGACGAGACCCCCTTCGACTTGCACAAGATATTGGGGGCTGCCCAAGAGTACAAAATAATGTTACATAAAGAGGTAACTTTGAAAGAATTAGTGATTCTGGAGTCAATGACCAACTTGCTAGATACATACATTAGTTATGACTCCCACTCCTGTTATTTATCTATGGGAATATTGAGGTAATGTCAATATTGTTTCAGATGTAGGAAGCTTTAAGTCAGCCAAAGAATATCTGTTCATGAAGAGGAGAAGACATTTTAAAAGCCAATACTCCAGAATCTCATTCATTTACTTGAAGCAAACAGTATCTTTTTTGTCTATGATGAGATGTGATCAAATACAGGATATTTGAGATTTGCCTACAATATGTAAAAATATGATGGGAACATTGCATTTCATCTTTCTCACCAAGCCCACTGTTCTATGCTGCCATCATTAATATATGGTAGAAATAATAATAGACTAACATAAGCAATTAAAATGCCTGCTAGTGAATTGAAATATGCCCTTATTTCAGAGCTATAGAAAGAATTTCAACCACATTAGAAGACTATGATCATATCTTCCAATGATTAAAAAAAAGTGTCCATAAAGGTACCAGGTGTAAAAATGGTTAGCATTGAGAGAAGGAAAAGATTAATTTCCTTCTGTATTATAGTTTTTATATTTCTTTGTAAAATCCTGATTCTCTCAGTCAAACCACACTGTGGAAAGCAAGCAAACATAAGTTTTAATTAAAATAAAAAACGATTAAAAAACCCAATAAAAAATATTGAATGCCAACTCCACACCTAACAGAGTTACCTGGACTTTGGATGTTCCAAGCCCTCCCTCTTCCCTGAGCTGTTTCCTGGAGCTGCTACACTCTGATTTCTGGCTTCATCTCTTCTTTGCCCAACCATTTTGTGTTCAGTCATAGCTGGTGCCTTTGCCTTCTGTTAGTCCACTGTGATTGCCCATGGCTGCCTGAGTCTAGGGTGAATCGCACCCTAGAGCTGCTGAGGCTATTCTCAGTGGGACAGGAGAGAGTTTTCTTTCCATCAGAGACGTCTTTCCAAATGGTGACCTTGTTCTTAGCATTTTCTTGGACTTACTTGCAAGGAATTGGGAACAAAAATGCTCTGAGACTGAGAAGAATATAGCAAAGAACCACAGGGCTTGAATCTTGGAGTTCCCTTTAGAGTGATCAATCAATGTTTCAAAATGGAGTTTCAAGCTCCATCAACTTGAGGTAGGGATCTGGACACTGTTGGATCCTTTCCTCAGAGGCTGTGAGGTTTGAGGATTTTCATCTGAATATTGTAAATTTTCATTGTAGATTTCAAATCTCCATTATTTTTTAAGTTTATTTATTTATTTTTGAGACAAAGAGAGGGGGATCACATGAGTGGGGGAGGGGCAGAGAGAATCCCAAGGAGGACCACCCAGGGCTCATACCCATGAACCATGAGATCATGACCTGAGGTGAAATCAAGAGTCAGAAGCTCAACTGACTGAATGCCCAAGCGCCCCTCAAATCTCCATTATTTGACAAAAAACCTAATTGCTTCACTTAGAGTCCTGATGATTATTGTGGATTGAACTGTGCTCCTACCAAAATTTTTTTATGTTGAAGGACTAACCACTAATCCCCCAGAATGTGATCTTATTTGGGGAAAGGGTCTTTACAGAGGTAATCAAGTTACCATGAGATCATTAAAGTAGACACTAATCCAACATCACATGTTCTTGCAAGAAAATATTTAGAGATAGACTCCTACACAGGGAAGAAAACGTGAAGACATTTTTAAGCATAAGGCTAGCTATAAGCCAGAGAGAGACCTAGAGCACATTCTCTCTCAGCCTTCAGAAGGAATGAAACCTGCCAACGCCTTGATCCCAGACTTCCAACCTCCAGAACTGTGAGACAATAGATGACTCTCATTTGAGCCACCCAGGCTGTGATATTTGTTCTGGCGGCCCACACTGACTAACACAGTAGTCAACTAGGATAATTCTTATTCCGACATGATCTTTATAAAAAACAAATACAGTTGGGTGTGGAATGGGAGATTCCGTGTACCTCCCATTGCATACCCACTGTCCTGTTGTTTCTTCTTTTGCCTTTTCAATGCCTGGTCCAGCTCCCATAGACTTCCCCTCAGCCTTTCATTAAGGGTATTTTCAGCTGCTAATGACTGTTGTATGGGTCAACTGTTTTTACCTGGGTTTGTAAAATGATGATGTTCTGCCCTTCCTACTGTTTTTATCAATTGCAGTTCTTCTATAAAAAGCTTTCCTTACCATATATTTTGTTACTCTGCTACACATATTTATAGGAGGAGCCGGAAAAATCTTTGAGTCTTTCCCTTTATTTACAAATTTTCAGAATATAATGGTGGCCTAACAACCTTCAGAGTTAACTAGATTGGTCTTATTTACATTCATTAGAATTTCATGGATTTTAACACACTTGAAGAGTATTGATTCATGCTCCCATTGTCCAGAGTCTGGCCTGTTGGAGCTCTCTTAAGTTGACTTGCATGTATCTGTGACCCCAGATTTCTTTGTTAGAGTCTTTGCTTTCAGTTACAAGATATTCCAGACTCATCTTGTACATTTTTTACCCCAAACCTGATGTTGCTTATTTGTCTAGGAGCCTAGGTTCTTTTTGGCGGAAACTACTACTTAGAGACCATAGTTTGAAAAATAGTTGGGCTCATTGTAACTGAATTAATCATCACTTCTGGGCCTTTCCAGTAGAGAGAGGTAGAAAATGCACATTTTTAAAAGAAAATTATCTTATGAGTTCATGTTGATATTTGCAATTCAAATTTAAGATTTCAGTATTTTTGCATATCTTCCTTGTATGCTGAGAACATTGGTTCCTAGTATCATTTACATAATTATTTATTTGTTTTATTCTGTTACATATATAATAGTTTCAAAACATCAGTATAATTTTATTATGAAGATTTCATTATTGGCAGTTTAAGATGCCATTGTTACTTCCTTCTGTCTTCCTCTCTCACTGGGTAATTTTACTAGATGTTGTTGTCACTCCTGTCCACAGCGGTTGAATCAACTTCCAACCCCATCCTCGAATACCAGAGTGCTGTGCTCCTAGCATTGTCTGAAAATATGACATAGTTGTAGAATTTTTTCAGCCTGAGTGCTGAAAAAAAATCGGTGTTTTTTAAAAGTTGTTTTCCTTTGTAAACATATGTATTTTATTTTATCCATTTGAAACATCATTCCAAAAAGGAATCCATGGTTTAAACCCTATTCTAGAGAGGACTTGTTAACACTCTGGACTTTTTAACAGCAAGATTCTGCATGGAAATGATTGTGAGCAAGGCTCCTCCATGGTGTTTTAAATTTCTTTTAGTTTTTTAAAATGTTTATTTATATATTTTGAGATAGAGATAGAAGGTAAGAATCCCAAGCTGGCTCTACGCTGTCGGCACAGAGCCTGACCTGGAGCTCCATCCCTCAACTGCAAAATCATGACCTGAACTGAAATCAAGAGTCACTTGAGTGTGGTTAAAAGTTGACAGTGGAGGAGGGCAAGATGGCCGAGAAGTAGGGGGCACTGTAATTTTCGCCCGCCCACATCTCTCAAACTAAGAAGGACTGAAGCCACAATACTCTGATCTGCAAGAGTATGGGAGGAAAACACAGAGTCCACAAAGAAGACAGCCTCATTGGTGCCTGAGTGAGTGCGAACTGGGGAAATAAAAACAGGCCGGGGACGGAGGCTCGGCGGGGAGGGAGACCCCCACCCAGCACAGAGCCGTGGAGAGTGCTCAGAACCTCAGAGAGCGTGCAGAGCCACGGAGAGATGAGGGGAAGAGAAAGAGAGGCTGAAAAGCCTCATAGAGCTGTCTCTAGAGAAGAGAAAAACCTCAGCCCAGGTCAGAGAGGGATCCTAGCATCCCATCTATAACTGCTGGGTGTGGGGAGAGAAATCCATCCCCTTCAGCTGGCACTCTTTCCTTGGGCTTGGTGTGACAATTCCAGGCAGAGCCAGGAGAAAGCTGCTCCCAGACTCCCACTACTCAATCCTGGCTAGGAAGCCACCAGCCTGCAGGAGTACATCTCATCTTGGACAGTAGCATTAAAGTGCATGGATTAGGATTTGAAAATGAGGCGGGGCTTGGAAAATACAACTTGGCCCACACGTGGCACAGGGAGATGGGACCCAAAAGAGTGGCTTGCAACCCTTGGTTCAAGAAGGGATTGGGGCGCTGCCATTCTTCTCCCCACAACCACCAATGCAGGGCCTCGGGGAGCCAGTGGGACCTGTGTGGAGGCGAAACTGACCTACACCAAACAATGCCCTTTTGAGCAGCGCAAGAGAGCTGCCTTTTTTTTCTTTTTTCTTTTACCTTTTCTCCTCCCCCACCCTCATGCCTCAGCCCGGGAAAGACCAACATTGACACACTGCTGTGATTATATCAATTCTTGCTAATCAGATATATTTTCCCTTACCGCATTTTTATTTCTCCCCTCCACTGGTTTTACACTTTTAGACTGTCCTTAGTCTTTTGTTGTTGTCCCCCTCCCCATTTCTTTCCTTTTTTTTCTTTTCTTTTCTTTTTCATTACCCTTTTGGTTTGCCTTTTTGTTTGATTTGTCTGTGCGTTTGCGTGCTTTTGTTCCCTGTGCATTTGTCTGTCTATCTTCCTTTTCAGGGCTACCTCAAGACACAAGCCAAAGTACACATGGTGGAGAGTCCCAAATATCACTGAGTAGGGAAATAACCAAAGGCACAACAAGAGAAACTGAGAGACACTATTAAAAGAACACTTCCTGATGGACAGGCCCTGGACAGTCAATGAGCCTCCTTTAATACAGCAATACTAACAGGTGCAGAGTGCATAAGGAGTTTTGAAACTGACAAGAGACAGAAAGCTAGCCAAAATGATGAAACAGAAGAACTCCCCTCTAAAGAAATTCCAGAAAGAAGTCACAACTACATAATTGCTCAAAACAGATATAAGCAACATAATGGAGCAAGAATTTAGAACAATTATCATAAAATTAATCACGGGGCTTGAGAAAAGCATGGAAGTCATTGGAGAAGCTACTGATACAGAGACAAGGAACCTTCAAAATAGCTGTGACGAGTTTAAAAAAATGCTATAAATGAGGTGCATAATAAAATAGAGGCAGCCACTGTATGAATTGAAGAGGCAGAGAGGAGAATAGGTGAATTAGAAAACACAGTTATAGAAAAAGAGGAAGCCGAGAAAAAGAGTGAGAAATTGATCCAGAAGCATGAAAGGAGACTTCGAGACCTGAGTGATACAATCAAACAGAACAATATTTGTATTACAGAAATTCCTGAAGAAAAAGAAAGAGAAAAAGGTCAAATTATAGCCGAGAACTTCCCCAATCTGGGGAAGGAAATAGACATTGAAGTCCAAGAGGCACAGAGAACTCCCCTAAGATGTAACTTGAATCTACCTTCACCATGACATATCTTAGGGAAACTGGCAAAATATAGACAAAGAGAGAATTCTGAAAGCAGCTAGGGAAAAAAGGGCCCTAACATACAAAGGGAAACCTATCAGAGTGGTTACAGACCTATCTAACGAAACTTGGCAGGCCAGAAAGGAATGGCAGGAACTCTTCAATGTGATGAACAGGAGAAATATGCAGCCAAGAATCCTTTATCCAGAAAGCCTGTCATTCAGAAGAGAAAGAGAGATGAGGGTTTCCCAAATAAACAAAAATTGAAAGAATTCATCACCACTAAATCAGCCCTACAAGAAATCCAAAGAGGGACTCTATGAGGGAAATGTGGCAAGGAACACAAGGTACCAGAGACCCTACTACAACTATGAAGTCTACAAAGAACACAATGACTCTAAGCTGATATTTTTCAATAATAACACTGAATGTAAATGGACTAAATGCTCTAATCAAAAGACATAGGGTAGCAGAATGGATAAAAAAACAAAATCCATCCATTTGTTAAGATCCATCCAAACAAAATAATCCAAACAAAATAAACAAAATTGATAAACTTCTAGACAGGCTCTTCAGAAAGAAAAGAGAAAACACCAAAACAGACAAAATCACGAATTAAAATGGACTCTTACAACCAATCCCTCAGAAATACAAGCAATCATCAGGGAATACTATGAAAAATTATATGCCAACAAACTGGACAACCTAAAAGAAATGGACAAATTCCTAAACACACATGCACTACCCAAATTCAAACGGGAAGAGATAGAAAATATGAACAGACCCATAGCCAGTGAAGAAATCGAATCAGTTATCAAAAATCTCCCAATGAATAAGAGACCGGGGCCAGATGGCTTCCTTGGGGAATTCTACCAGACATTTAAAGCAGAGTTAATAACCATTCTTCTCAAGCTATTCCAAAAAATAGAAATAGAAGAAAACTTCCGGACTCATTCTACGAAGCCAGCAACAGTTTGATTCCCAAACCAGAGACCCAACAAAAAAGAGAACTACAGGCCAATATCCTTAATCAATGCAGATGCAAAAATACTCAACAAGATACCAGCAAATCGAATTCAACAGCATATAAAAAGAATTATCCACCACGATCCAGTAGGATTCATTCCTGGGTTACAGGGCTGGTTCAATATTCGCAAATCAATCAATGTGATACATTACATTAACAAAAGAAAAGATAAAAACCATATGATCCTGTCGATAGATGCAGAAAAAGCATTTGACAAAATACAGCATCGTGTCTTCATAAAAACCCTGGAGAAAGTCGGGATAGAAGGAACTTACTTAAACATTATAAAAGCCATTTATGAAAAGCCCACAGCTAATATCATCCCCAGTGGGGAAAAACTGAGAGCTTCCCCCCTGAGATCAGGAACACAAGGATGTCCACTCCCACCACTGTTGTTTAACATAGTGCTGGAGGTCCTAGCATCAGCAATCAGACAACAAAAGGAAATAAAAGGCATCAGAATTGGCAGAGATGAAGACAAACATTCACTTTTCACAGAGGACATGATAATCTACATGGAAAACCCGACAGACTCCATCAGAAGCCTATGAGAACTGATCCATGAATTCAGCCAAGTCGCAGGGTACAAAATCAATGTGATACATTACATTAACAAAAGAAAAGATAAAAACCATATAATCCTGTTGATAGATGCAGAAAAAGCATTTGACAAAATACAGCATCGTGTCTTCATAAAAACCCTGGAGAAAGTCGGGATAGAAGGAACTTACTTAAACATTATAAAAGCCATTTATGAAAAGCCCACAGCTAATATCATCCTCAATGGGGAAAAACTGAGAGCTTCCCCCCTGAAATCAGGAACACAAGGATATCCAATCTCACCACTATTGTTTAACATAGTGCTGGAGGTCCTAGCATCAGCAATCAGACAACAAAAGGAAATAAAAGGCATCAGAATTGGCAGAGATGAAGACAAACTTTCACTTTTCGCAGATGACATGATAATCTGCACCAAAATTGGTGCATTTTTATACACCAATAATGAAGCAACTGAAAAAAAAATCAAGAAACTGATCCCATTCACAATTGCATGAAAAACCATAAAATACCTAGGAATAAAACTAACCAAAGATGTAAAAGACCTGTATGGTGAAAACTATAGGAAACTTATGAAGGAAATTGAAGAATATTCAAAGAAATGGAAAATCATCCCATGGTCATGGATCAGAAGAATAAACATCGTTAAAATGTCATTACTACCCAAAGCAATCTACACATTCAATGCAATCCCAATCAAAATTGCAGCAGCATTCTTTGCAAAGCTAGAACAAATTATCCTAAAATTCATATGGAACCACAAAAGACCCCAAATAGCCAAAGTAATTTTGAAGAAGAAAACCAAAACAGGAGACATCACAATCCCAGACTTTAAACTCTACTACAAAGCTGTAATCATCCAGACACTATGGTATTGGGACAAAAACAGACACATAAGCCAATGGAATAGAATAGAGAACTGAGAATTGGACCCACAAATGTATGGCCAATTAATCTTTGACAAAGCAGGAAAGAGTATACAATGGAATAAAGACAGCCTCTTTAACAGCTGGTGCTGGGAGAACTGGACAGCAACATGCAGAAGAATGAAACTAGACCACTTTCTTACACCATACACAAAAATAAACTCAAAATGGATGAAGGACCTCAACGTGAGACAGGAAACCATCAAAACCCTAGAGGAAAAAGCAGGAAACAGCCTCCTTGACCTCAACCGCAGCAATTTCCTACTCAACACATCCCCAAAGGCAAAGGAATCAAGAGCAAAAATGAACTATTGGGACCTCAGCACGATAAAAAGCTTCTGCACTGCAAAAGGAAACAATCAAGAAAACTAACAGGCAACCGATGGAATGGGAAAAGATAGTTGCAAATGACATTTCAGATAAAGGACTAGTATCCAATATCTATAAAGAACTCACCAAACTCCACACACGTAAAACGAATGATCCAGTGAAGAAATGGGCAGAAGACATGAATAGACACTTCTCCAAAGAAGACATCCAGATGGCCAACAGACACATGAAATGATGCTCAGCATCACTCATCATCAGGGAAATACAAATCAAAACCACACTGAGATACCACCTCACACTGGTCACCATGGCTAAAATGAACAAATCAGGAGACTATAGATGCTGGCGAGGATGTCGATAAACGGGCACCCTTCTACACTTTTGGTGGGAATGTAACCCCTTGCAGCCGCTATGGAAAACAGTGTGGAGGTTCCTCAAAAAACTATCAATAGAATTCCCCTATGACCCAGCCGTAGCACTGCTAGGGATTTACCCAAGGGATACAGAAGTGCTGATGCATAGGGGCACATGTACCCCCATGTTCATAGCAGCACTTTCAACAGTAACCAAATCATGGAGAGAGCCTAAGTGTCCATCAAGTGATGAATGGATCATGAAGATGTGGTTTATATATACAATGGAATACTGCATGGCAATGAGAAAGAATGAAATTTGGCCATTCGTGGCCACGTGAATGGAACTCGAGGGTGTCATGCTATGCGAAATAAGTCAGGCAGAGAAGGACAGATACCATATGTTTTCACTCATAAGTCTAACAGCAGAAACTTAACAGAGGATCATGGGGAGGGGAAGGGGGAAAAAGAGTTAGGGAGAGGGAGGGAGGCAAATCATGAGAGATTCTTGAATACTGAAAACAAACTGAGAGCTGAAGGGGGAGGGGGAAAAGGGAAAGGGGATGATGGTCATGGAGGAGGGCACTTTTGGGGAAGAGCACTGGGTGTTATATGGAAACCAACTTGACAATAAACTATGAAGATAGAAAATAAAGTTAAGAAAAAGAAAAGAAAAGAACCGTGGATTCAGTCTCCTAGTTCATTAGCATAATGAGGCCAAGCACATTCTGAGTGTAAGTTCTGAAAAAGAAATAAATGGGGAGAAGATTTTGTTTCAGGTGATCGTAGAGTATGGTAGAGATAGTCTATGGTACTTCTGGGGAAATAGCAGATTGACACAAAAAAGAATTACATGGCTTTCTCATACCTTTGTGCTATTTTATTTACCTACTCTATCAAACATAAATGCTATTAAAAATGCCTCAAGGGGAATCAGGGAAGATTTGTGCAGGCAGGAAGATCCTGTCGAACTGAAGAAAAGGCTTGTATTTTGTATTACCTTAATGTTTGTTTTCAAATCTGGAAATTCCAGGGAAAAATAGGTAGCAAGTTTGAGAAGTCAAACGTCTATCATTTTTTTGCATTTTCCGTGGAGTCAGTAGTTCTGCTTTTAGTTGATAGAAAATTCGTGGTTTTGACCCTTCTATGGAGTGTTCTGTGCATTATTCAGTGCTTATAAGCATTCATTAGCTTTTCTCTGTAAAAGCCTTAGAACAACATGGGTTTTATCTTCTTTCAAAAATTAGGCTAAAACAGTACAACTATTATAAATTTCCCCTTTGTGAATCATTTAGTGCTTGCATCTCAGTCGGTATTGACTATGCCCTTCTGTGTGAAATGATCTTAAATTATGAACAGCAGTCAATCTTTCTCCCTGCTTTGGGAGTAATGCCAATACCATGTGACTGAGGCTGTCCCTAGACCAGCTATTGCCAGTCAGGGGCTAATATGATCACATTCCCCATAGACGTGTGTAGAAAAGCAGCATCATTGTTTCCATTCTACAATAGAGCAACTGAGCCAATAAGAACAGAGTTGAACATGAAAAGTGGTCACAGACTCCAGCTCACTAGATACCTGGTTATTCTCCTGGTAGAATGGTCAAGACCTCTTATCACACATTTTGAATTACAAGACAACTTTCTATATCAGCCGTCCTATCCTTTATTCATGAAGTTATTGGACACAGGTTGTTGTTGTTTTTAATTAACTTGATTGAGACTCAAGGAAACTTTGAGAATATTTTAGGACACAAGAAGGGATTGATAGAATTTGTACTGAAAGATAAAGTGTTGAGATGAGGAAAAAGAAGTATGAATCAGGAGAATTACATTCTAATAAAACATTAGCTTTTTCTCAGAGGATAGTTTCTGATGGTCAATGCCATCTAATCTGTCTAAGAAGTCCTTTTCCTGGGGCAAACATGATCCTTGGGCATGGAAGGATAGAATTTTATAAGATCCACTTCCTCCTCTGCATTATGTTTAAAATTTCTTTCTTAGAGGGGAAAGGAGAATATCTGTGGGACCTGGAGTGGCCACTGTAAGCCCAGCAACCACAAAGGTGGCACCTCCAACAGTGATGGCACTGTGCTGACTGATGGTGCTAGACAGAGAGAGGTGGGTTAAATGCTATCGGTGATGGGTCAGCTACCTTGCCCTTGACTTTAATTTTAGTTCAGGTCAACATGTTTTCACTGAGCACCACCTATGCGGTATGCACTGTGTAAGGGATGTTTGGACAAAGATAGGTGAATAACCCAAAGTCCTTCTCCTTAAGGAGCTCATGGTTTGATGGTGAGCCCATCATCCAGGTGGTTTCTGTCCCATGTGGCAAAAGTAGAGAGGTTACTTCTGGGGTCTAGGGAAAATTGAAGGTGATTGGCCTGATTGGGGGATTAAGGATAGCCTTTGCAGAGAGGGAGATACAACTGAGTTAACCAGGTGGATAAGCTGAGGAAAGCAATCCAGGAAGAAGGAGCCTGGGAAAAAGAGCTAGAACACCCAATACATAGGCAGCTTGGTATTACTAAATTTAAAAGTGTAAGGGAAAGGGGCTCCTGGGTGGCTTAGTCGGTTGAGCGTCTGACTCTTGATATATAATCTCAGGTCATGATCTCACAATTATGAGATAGGGCCTCACATCAAACCCTGGGTCAAACCCTACATGGAACCATGCTGAGTGGGGAGTCTGCTTGGGATTCTCTCGCTTTCTCTCTCTCTCTCTCCCCCCCTCCCCCACTCACTCACGCACAGGAGCCAGGTCTATTTTAGTAATAGGCTATTTATAGAATTTCATCCAAAAATTGTTACAATATGTGATCTTTGCTAAACACTATGTTTAAATGTTTAATTGTGATATAGAGAGAATTTGTATTATGAGATTATGCCATATTCTTCACTCTCTAGGACCTCTAAGGAATAACCAGCTTCAATCACCTTGAGATTTGTTTCTGTCACTTAAATGAATGTTTATAGAAATGGAGGTGACCAGTCACTATGGGGTCAGTTAGTAAGTATATAGAGAGGCTCAGGAAGGTGGTGAGGGGTATGCAGGGTGAAGTGGTGTCAGTGTGGGAAACACCATCTGAAAGACCATCTCTCTCTGATTGCCATAGAAATAAACAAACGACTGAAAATATGCATCATAGGGATAGTAGCATTCTTTCTATGTGAATTATCAAGGTCTTACAAGGCACTATGACATGGGAGGAGGATAACTGGGAGCTAATCAGTGGATGAATGTGCCTGAAATGGAGGTAAGACTCTCTTCAGGTGCCACACTAAAGAAAGGTAGTCGATTGAGATACTGCTTTGTCCTACTGAGTTCTCAATCTCAGAATGGCTGATGAAACTAATATATGGGTTTTCCAGAACTGAACAGAGCCAATATAGGAATATTATTAACATCTTGCCATTTTGTTCTTCTCATAATTACTTGATTAATAAGGATGATGAAGCCATTTCAAATTGCATATGTTTCTTGTTAGCATGATTCCTTCCTTTAATAGGTGCAGAAACCCTGATATCTGAATTTCACCTAGTGCATATTGTGAACTCACAGTTATTCATGTCATTCATTCATTCATTTATTCATTCATTATATTTATTTATTTATATTTTTAAAGTAGGCTCCATGCTGGGTGCAGGGTTTGAACTCATGACCTTGAGATCAAGACCTGAGCTGAGATCAAAAGTCAGTTGCTTAACCAACTGAGCCACCTAGGAACCCCTGAAGTTATTTAGGGACTATACACCCTTGCTGAAAGGTTATTTCATACATCCTTTTCTTTTCACAATCACTCTAGCTTCATTTTTTTTAAAGATGAGAGGAAATGAGAGTGCAAGTGGGAGGGGTAGAGGGAGAGAGTGAGAATTCCAAGCAGGCTCCACACCAACACAGAGCCCAACAGGGTGGGGATGGAGGTCTCAACCTAACAACGCTGATATCATGACTTGTGCTGAAATCAAGAGTCCGATACTCAATCAAGTGAGCCGCCCAGGCACTCCTACTCCAATCTCACTTCTATGTTCTTGGGATATCTGTGCTCATGACACATAAATACCGTATGCTCCTTTTTTTTCACTGGAGCTAACAAACAAAATTAGCAAAATATCTGGCCAGAATGAATTGATTGGCTATTATCTCTATGTACTAGTACATCTTATAGAACTGTTTGTTGTCTTGGATTTGTATTTAGGGCATCAGATTAACCTATATTCACTAACTTGTATTTAAGGTCTAAAGGTTGAAATAAAAGTTTAACTATTTGGTTATATCTACTGTTTTTATCTACAGTTCAGGTAAGACTTTTCCAACTGTGGTATGGTGTGGTTGGGCTAAACTATCATGTATCAATTATACCTAACTTTAAACTATAGTTTCACATTTTAATTTTTTTTAATGTTTATTTATTTTTGAGAGACAGAGAGAGAGCACAAGGGGCAGAGAGAGAGAGGGAGACACAGAATCCGAAGCAGGCTCCAGGCTCTGAGCTCTCAGCACATAGCCCAATGCAGGCTTGAACTCACGAAACACAAGATCATGACCAGAGCTGTAGTTAGAGTTTTAATCAACTGAGCCACCCAGGTGCCCCTAGTTTCACACTTTTATGATAATTTCTAACTCATTCTATTCACAGGGTCTGACCAGAAGATTATTCAGTCTTACACTATTTTCTCTTTTTTTAAAAAAAGAATTTTGTTTAAATTTTTTAAATGTTTTTTTAAATTTATTTTTGAGAGAGGGAGAAAGAGAAACAGCATGAGCAGGGGAGGGTCAGAGAGAGAGGGAGACACAGAATCTGAAGACAGGCTCCAGACTCATGAGCTAGCTGTCAGCAGAGAGCCTGACGTGGGGCTAGAACCCACGAACCACAAGATCATGACCTGAGCCAAAGCGGACGCTTAAACAACTGAACCACCCTTGTCCCATTTTCTCTTTCTTTAATAAAGTTAAGAAGAGTGTAACTTATACAATTCAGCTGAGTTTTCAGTGTGGACTTTCTTTCAGATTATTGTTTGAGACCTGAACCCATTGTGCTAGCTTACTTTTGCACGCTACTTTGTATGACTGAATAATGTAATTCTATAATATGTACATTATATTGTAGTTATTGTATTTTTTCTTTTTTCAAAAATTTTTTATGTCTTTATTTTATTTTGAGAGAGACAGAGAGTGAGAAGAGGAGGGGCAGAGAGAGAGAGAGAGAGAGAGAGATACAGAATCTGAAGCAGGCTCCAGGCTTTGAGCTGTCATCACAGAGCCTGACACAGGGCTCAAACACACGGACTGTGAGATCATGACCTGAGCTGAAGTCGGACACTTAACCAACTGAGCCACCCAGGCGCCCCGTATTGTATTTTTTCCATAGGACAAGTACTAAGTTATTTGTATTGCATTTTATAGTTACTGCATTTTACCTGATGTGCTATTTAAAGCACATTTGTAAGGTAGCAGAAGACAATTGTCTTTATTTCACAGACCAGAAAACTAAAATTCAGAGCAGTCTCTCCAAATCACATGGCACATAAGTTACTAAGACTTCCATTCAAGTTTCATTCTTTCTAGTTCACTGCTTTTTTCAGTGTTTCTCAATGCTTCATATGACATATTAATTACTCTATGTATGTTTGTCTGTGTGTGTGAGGGGGGTGGTGGGAGTCCATCAGACAGCAGGAGAGGCAGCATCTGAAGGTTGGGCAGGACAGAAGTGCCCCTCTGTGCTGCGATGAGGTGTCCTCTGTGCTCTGCTACTTCTCTGTAGAGCGTGGTCATGCCCTAAGTGATTTGCTTCTGAAAGAAGATGCAAGGGTAGCACGGGGATGGTGGCTGAGAGGCATGCCACTTGTCAGGATGCTGCAAAAGGCAGCTGGCAAATCCATTTAAAAGTAGACTTAACAGTAGCAGCCTCCACTGTCTAGCACTGGGGAGATCATTCTCTCATTTTCTGATCCAGAGTGGTGTCAAACTCTACAGGGACAAAACCGGAGAAGGAGGAGAAAGGAAGAGAAGCCGTATCTCCTTCAGGTCAAGAATCCAATACAAGTGATGCCTTATTTGACCCTGTGGAAAAACTCAGACTCTAAACATTTTGGAATATTTTATATTAAAACAGGCACCTTATAATTCTTCCTAGTGTCCTCTCTCTTTTTTTTTATGGTCACACCTTGAATAATGGTGCTTTGTAATTAAGTAAGTAAAGAAAGAAAGAAATAGAACTTCTCAAATGCCTTCCAAGAGGTACTTTGCTCATGAAAATTGGAACTTAGATTTCAGATTTATTTTTATTTCATTATGTTCCTTGCTGATGGCTGACACTCCCCTGAGAGCTCTTCACAGTAGATGTTTGTGCAAAACATGACACGTTTCCCCTTCCTTCCTCCCTTGCTCTCTCCCTTTCTTCCTTTTATTATTTTTGAGGGCTTTCTGAAAAGGGCCAACTCAGCTGAAATGGAATTCAAAATCTTTGGGAAACTAGGCTGGTCATTATAAGGGGCAAGTGTCCACAGTATCTCAAGGAAATGACAAAATGTCAAATTAAGCATAAAACTGTGGATGGCATGTGTGCACACTGAAAGCTGTATTGGGCAAATCCAATTGCAGCTAGTCCAGGCAAATTCCAAAGTTCTTAATGTACACCATAAAGTCTTTAACTCTTGACCTCAAAGAAGCTGAAATAAATTGGTTACCTAAATTTTATAAGAAATGGGATTTTGCAAGCTATAACAAGTCCCTATGCGGAAATAATGCAGATAATGAATTTTATGGGAACAATGTGGTTGCTTCTTTCATGCTGTAGACTCACAGACTGACCATATGTCCTACTTCAAACAGGACAGTCTGGATTATGCCTGTTGACCCCGTGTAATTATTAATAGTTGACTCCCAGAGGCTTCCTGGTTTGAATTATAAATTATATGTTCATGCACTAAATCAGCAAAGTATTGACACATAGTTATACCTGAATGATTTTAGACATTTGATAGTCTTGGGCTCATGCTTCGCCTGCAGATCTTTTAGGGTCAAAGGGATCCAGGGATCTAATTATGCTTGAGGTTCTGCTTAAACAGCAAACACAGCTGAAATTATTTCTGTCGACACATTACAAAGTAATAGCCTACACATCCTAAGCTGACAGACTAGAATAACTGTCAGACAACCTCCTGGTTAGGGGGTGGGAGTGGAGTTTGGATAAGGAAAACTAGAGTGTTTTGTGAGAAGAGCCAGAATAAAATTATGAACAAAATAAAATAATGAGTGATGATTGTGCAAATCTGAGTCATTAGCCTGATAAATAGGGAGAAAAATGATCTCGTCACCTTGGCACTGCAGTTGACCTTTACAATATATAAAAGTAGAAAATCACTCTCCATTTTTTTTTAATTTTAGAGAGAGAAAGCAAGCATGAGTAGGGGAGAAGAGCAGAAGGAGAGAATCTCAAGCAGGCTTCACGCTCAGCCTGGAGCCTGATATGGGGCTGGATCCCATGCCCTTGGGATCATGACCTAAGCCAAAAATCAAGAGTCAGCCATTCAACTGACTGAGCCAGCCAGGTGACACCCCACTTATTAATTTTTTTCACAGCCTCCATTGTTAACCAAACTAAACCAAATGTGAAAAGGAGCAGGAAACAGAGAAATCTGAATAATTCAAGAGTTCTGAGGTCTATGAATCATAGAAGGTGGAGAAATAGAAAATCTAGAATGATGTTAGTAGGAATGGTTCTTGTCTACAGAGTTTGGGTTCACATAGTGGTGTTGTCACTATAAAAGAAATATATGTAATGTTTACTTTAAAGAAGTATTTTATGAGCTTCAGAAGGAAGAATTTTAAGAAAAGTAATTTTCAGAACTTCAGTCTTCAAGGTATTAAGAAAAGTGGGATTCTAGGGTTATGATCCAACTAAATGTTATAAGTTACATTTAGTGAATTCTTAAAGGTTAAAATTACTTTCAATCTTTATCATCAGACAGGAGAATGCAGCAAGGTGGGGCCAAGAATATTGCCTGTTGCATTACAGAAAGATGTTACATTTTAAACCCTCATCTAACATGCTTCTCTCAGATGCCTCTCAAAGAGAGCTGAGAGAAAAGGCAAGAAAAATATTTGGGGGACCTTAATGTCAGGCAGGTATTAATTGCTGTGCTTTTAAGGATCTGTGTGTGCGTATGCATGTGTGTGTGTTTTCTTTTCTTTTCTCTGCTGAACTCTATACTCAGCCATGAGTAGCAATAATGGATTTTATGTGCTGCCATAAAAATATGTGCTGACTCTGAAAATTTAGTAACCACCACAAAGGGTGTCAGCTAGAACAGCATCTGTCACTCATATGGATTTGGTAGAAATACCAAGAGAAAGAGACAAGTTCATTCTCACTTTATCATCTGATGTGGTAGTGTCCAGGATAGGCTTCTTGGATATATTCACCAGGAATCTTTTTGAACAGTACAGATGTGGTCTATAACTTGTTCTTGTTTGGGACAGGTCTATACAGCTTAAAAGAAAAAAAAAGAAATTTAAAATTGGAGCAATTCTTCAATCCCAAGATTTATTAAATATTATTCAGTCTAAAAAGGAATGTGTTTAAGCTATTTGGCTTGATATTTCAGACTGTTCAAAATTTAGCAGGCTATTTCAAAATCTTCATCTTGGCATTGGCTACATAGTTCCATAAAGTTATAAAAGCTTAATCAATCTTAATTGAGTGGGAAATATCTCTGCCAGAGCCAACAAACTTGATAAAAGATGATTGGGATCATTTTTTGCAAGTATGGTAAAATAAATCTGGATCAAAATGTTCTTACCCTTTATTTCCTTTAAGAATATTTGATATTCTGTTCAACTGTCAAATCACAGAAAAAATGAATAAGGAATTTCTACAAAGCTTTTAGAAATTTTAGAACATTTTCTGCCATGAGTGTTACATCTTCTGTTGGCTCACGTTAAACTCCAAATCTTTGTTCCTGATGAGTCACTAAGCATTTTGTAGGGCTGAATCTGGATGTAAAGCAACCAGATAGGGGAGTAGATATGGAAGCAGGTTTCTTTGTGACAGCTAAACAATGTTATTAATTAAATACATTTTTCTTAAAAAGAATCAAGCATTTTTCCATAAAAGTGTTTTCATTTGATTCTAGAAAGTGTTTCAGCATCGTGTTACTTATAGTGTAGCTTGTAAGCCAAAAAAAAATGAGCCTTAGAAATCTTTACAGTCATTTGAGAATGAGAGTAATTTTTTGAGAGTAATTTGATATCTGTTGAACCTAATTTTAAAAATTGGGACTTTATTATATTTTTTCTACAGTAATTTGATTTTTATGTATTTTCTAAAAATTGTTATTTCAAAACACATAGTTTGGGAAGCATCTTTCTAGTATATACAAAACACTTCTAATGGGTTTTTGGAACATATGTCCAGTGATTTCCAAATGTCTTTGAAAATCATAAAGCATTGAGATCCAAATAAGCATCAAAGTTAGTAATTGTAGTTGTATTTATAACTTATCCCCAGGTTATTTTTCTAATGGAGACAACTGAAGCAAAATTGGTTGAGAATGTATTTTAGAAGCATCTATAATTTATAATGTCATTTATGTGAAACTAGTTAAAAACTTAAGGCCATGAAGTTTAAAGAGCAGAAAGAATGAAGAGGAGCCCAGTTAAAATCCTAAATCTACAGCTTCACCCAGAGGATGCTCTGTCAATATGTATCTGGCTCAGTCTTAAGTTTTTTGCCTTGTGATCTAGGTAAGCCTATTAACTGGCATCAGTTAAAACAAGAAGGCCAACTGGCATCAGCTAAAACAATAAGGCCAGAATGAACTTGACTCTGTCTCATTCTCCCATAGAGTGCACTTCAAAGTTCTGTGGGATGAGGCCATTGCCAATGTCAGCAGTGGCCACAGAGGCAATCAGCAGCTCTACCTCCAGGGTCCTTAGGAACAGCAGCGTTCAACAAGCTGTGAAAAGGAGTTAAGCTGTCAAATCCAAGATTGATTTTCTTTTTTGAAATTTGTAAGGAAATGAAAACTTAACTAAACATTTTTCAGCTTTCTATTTACCATGCTTTTAAAACTCTCAGGGTCTGCCTCTCTGGTCCAGCTCTCCAGCAGTAGCTGTAAAACAAAAACAAACAAAAACAGAAAAAAACACACACACAAAAAAAACAAAAAACAAACTTGAAGGACAATCTTAATGTGATTTTAAAAAAATATTTCCTATACTAAAAGTTTTTTAATGAAGAGTTGCATATTACATTAGCTATATTTTTTTTCTAAAAAGCTAATTTCCTAGACCATAAAGAGGAATAAGTTGCTTTATGCTCAAAGGCAACATGATTTAGACATTTTGCACCTGCATAAATTTTAAGACTGATGTGTTTTGATCAATGTCTTAGCAATTTTTCCTATCCTAGGCAGGTGGACCATTGATTTATAAATGAAATCAATGAGGGGCACCTAGGTGGCTCAGTCAGTTAAGCATTGGACTTTTGATTTCGGCTCAGATCATGATCTCATGGTTCATGAGTTTAAGTCCCACCTTGGGCTCTGTGCTGACAGCATGGAGCCTGCTTAGGGTTCTGTCTCCCTCTCTCTAAGAGCCCTCCCCTGCTTGCTCTCTATCTCTTTCTCAAAATAAATAAAAAATTAACTTAAAAAATTATATAAAGCAGATTAATGGAATCTGCAGCTCTTCCCTTCAGGGACTAGGATTTTAAGGGACTTTTTTTTTTTTAACCCTCCCTGTGTAGTATTCTTTTTGAAGGTATTTTGCAGAGCTCTCTCATTACTCTGTTGTCAGGAAATTAATTGCCTTTGTGCATCATTCATCAATAAATATTTATTGTGTATCATCTATATGCTTGGTGCTGGGCTTGTTACTAAGTACCTAATGATTAATAAATCACTGTGATCCCCACTCTCATGTAGATTACAGTCCAGTGGGAGAGGCAGACAATGAACAAAAAGATAAATATTTCATTAAAAACTGTGCAAAATGTTAAATGGAGAAACATGAATGGGGCCGTGACAGAGATGTGGGACAGCCTTCTGCTGCTGCTTCATCAGTCCTTATCTGCCTGCTCAGCTCTTCCCTGGAGATGGTGTGTGGTTTATCTACTTACAGTTCATGGCCCGATAGTTCTGTGCAAATACTGTCATTGTATAACCCACCAAGTCTCATAGGACACCCAACGTAAAACCTCCTTCTAGGTCCCTATCCCTTGACCAACCAAATCAAAATCTCTAGGCATGTATCTCATGCATATTTTTGAAAGATCCTCAGGTGATTCTAATATGCAACGAAGGTTGAGGAGCTCTCCAAGAATTCCATCAGTGGTGTCATGGCATGAACTCTTTACTGGGTCCTGTTCCTCGACTCACAGGAGACTCTTACAACATTGATCATAACCAGCAGTGTTGACTCAGTCAGATTGGATCTTACAGCTAGGCTACGACTTCTACCTGGTTATGACCAGGTTCTTCCGGAGCAGGAGCCCACATACTTCCCGCTCTGTTTTTGTCCATCAGCCTGCTGCAGAAATAAGCAAGTGAGCTATGACTTGCCAAGATAAGAAAAATATCTACAACTGGAAACTGCCTCACTTCTGCAAAAGAATATACCCCAGGTTTTCTGTTTTTCTTATTACCACATTTCCTCTTGGTAGTTGGACAAGGAGATTGGATCCTCTCATCTTTCAGATTTAACCAACTCTGAGCTCCTGTGCTTTTTCCCCTTGATATGTTTCTTTCTGTTCACTCTTATTGCTCTCATCTCAGGCATAATCCTTGGAGCATCTTGTTTGGACATCCACAGCCTCCCAAATGATATTTCTACATTTTTTTTTCTGATAAGACATCTTCTAAAGCGTCTTCACAGATTTACCATTGTTAAGTTTCATTTTTTATTCCCGTGTATTATTGCCTTACCCTGGTATGCTCTGCCCTCCTGTTGACCATAATTTCTAGATTTTCTGAAATGGTTTTATTACCAAACATTCTGTTTCCTTTGTCACATATAATTAAATAAATGTCTTAGAATTCCAGTGTTTGAGCATTAAAACCATATTCAAAATTTACTCCTTGCACCAAATTATATATAAATTAATATAATATAAAACCATATTAAAAAACGACCCCTTGTACCATATATTATACGTATGTATGTGTCTGTATATTATGTGTGTGTATATATATATACACACACATACATACATACATATACATAATATGGCAATGAAATCCCCTTACCTTCTGAGAAAGCAAGATGCCACTATTACTCTTCCATGGTTCCCTGTTGAAATCCTACTCATTTTCCATGGTCTACTTCAGAGGCAACTTTCTTTATGAGGACATATTAGATCAAACAAAAAAAAAAAGAATGAATCTGTTTTTCTCTTCTTTTCCCTACTCAATTGTAGGTTCATTTAAGGCTTTATTTTTACCCTTTGCCAGGATTTGTCACTGAGTTTTGCAAATAAGGGTTTTTGAAATAAGTGGAACAATGGATAAACCAAGGAATGAAAATGTTAATCTGAAATATTACTTTACCTAGGATTGATCATTTAGCCCAAATCAGTCACACATTTCAGCAATGAACAAAAATCTCAGCATAATTCCTTGTGGACTTTCTACCAAACTTTTCATATGATCACAATATCAGAAAATATTACTAAGCAGTTACTATATTCTAGGCCCTGTGTTCAGAATTTAGAACTTCATGGCAAGTGAAAAGAAAACAGCAAGAATTATCCATGCTCTCAGGAAACATATAGACTGGAGGGGGACATAGACATTAATCAGTTTATCACACAAAGAAGTTAATAATGACAACTATATAAACAATCTGGAAGAAAACTTCCTTCCTTTTTAAAAGCCTACTAACCAGCAAGAATTGACCTAACCTGGGAAGTCAGGGCAGGCTTCCCAGAAGGTGTATAGCTTGAATTGTGATTAAAAAAAAAAAAAAGGGAGGGGAATTACAGAGGGAATGGTGTGTGTAAAGTGTCTGCAGGAGGAGAGGATGTGGAGGAAAAGAAAAGGAAAAGGTGCAGTGTGGCTGGGGGTGGTTGTGCATGGAAGGTGTGGACAGAGGAAATTGATGGAGATGTGACATGATCAAGTGGGCATTTTGCACAGAGCACTCAGGCCATAGTGTTAACATTAGATGGGAAGGCAGAGTGTGCCAGCTGTAAAAGGCCCAGATGGGAGAGCAGTATAGGAGAGACATGATAGGTTTGGACCAAGGTGGTGATGATGGAGAAGTGGCTATAATGAGTGATGTTGGGAGACATACATGACATGAGGTGGTTAGCATTAGGACAAGATAGAATGTGCAGCAAGATAGGGAGCTGTCTCAGAGGGTTCTCAGGTTTTTATCCTGCTCACCTGTTTGAGGGTGTCAACATTCACTGAGACATGAAACTGGACTAGAAACTGGATGGGGATAGGGGTTAAGGGAGCACGTGAAATATCAGGAATCCAGTTTTAGACATACTGAACAATATGTTTAAAATATTGCTTGTCCTTGCTGCATTTATTTGATTCGCCTTATATATTCACTAGGCTCTGGCTCCAGAACTGAAACAGTCTTAGAGAATCTAATGAGAATGAATTATTGTAGTGTCTGTCCCACTGGTATTTAGCATTTCAGTCAGAGCTGATGCTTATACCTCCAGTGCTTATGGACATTAGGTGTTTTCAAGAGGGCTCATAATCTTAACCAGGGAGATCCTATAAGGGAGCTTAGAAGCTTAATGCTGTAGTTAGAGAAAAAAATGCCCCTGGATCCTTCACTGTGAAAGTGGCATTTGAGAGCCTAGGAAAATGATGCAGTGTAATATAATCATTCTGAATGATTTGACTTTGATGCAAGCAGATTTATTTCCAAGTTCAGTGAAATTAGAACTTTATGAAATAATCAATGCTAGAAAAGAGTACAAGTTTTTAAGTCCAAATCTTAATAATGCTTTCTCCATTTAATGAGATTACAAGAGACTTTTATGTGAATTTTTTTATAAGTTCCAAATTTTTAGAAGTCAACATATATCATTTTTATCATTTAAAATTTTCTTTTAGTTTATAAAATTCCATGTTCTCAATTCAAGTACTACACAGATTTTCCACTGAAGATACAAATGTTCTGCTGTATGAAATGTATGAGGGGAGGGGCCATGTCAGATGCTGATATTTCGGCATCTGCTTTCATGTTAGGAATATCAATGGAGGTTAGCAGCTGCACATTCACAAGGATGGAGAACTAATGGAGCCTCTTATCAGTGAATGCCTGGGTTTCCAGAACAACTGTTCTCCATTAAATTTGCTGGGCAAATAAGCAATTACAAGTACATTATGATACATAGTGTCCTGTGACTAGAAAATCCCCTGCTTGCTTTGGGCTGACACAGTCCAACAATTGTTTTGTTTTGAGCAAGAAGAGCCCTTCATTTCTCAGTTGGCCTTCAGATTGAAAGCCCATGTGCAGTGTGCCGTTTTATGATGCTTTCTTATGTATTTGTGTTAACATGGCTGCTGGTACTGTTGTTATATTTAATGAGATTTTATTAGATAAGTTCCCTAAGGGTCTTTTTTAAATGGAAGGCCCAACTTTGAAAGCCCAGTCCATATATATATATATATATATATATATATATATATATACACACACACACACACACACACACATTCAAATGCGCTTTGATAAAGAGAGGACATTATACTTGGTGCAATTCTTCCAGATGCTATTTGCATTTGTCATAAAATATCACCAGCATTTTCTCATCTGGTGTCTTAGGTCAGACTGACATAACAAAATACCATAGACTGGGCAGTTAAAAAAAATAGACATTTGTTTCTCAGCGTTCTGGAGGCTGGAAAGTCCAAGATCAAGGTGTCAGCTGATCTTGTTTGGTGAGAGCTTTTTTACTGGTTCGCAGATGGCCATCTTGCTGTGTCTTCACTTCTTGTCAAGGCATTCTGGGTTAGGGCAGGAGAGGGTGAAGGGGTCACATGCTGTGCACAGGCTGCCTTTGACCAGTGTGGCCCACAATTCAATCTTTCAAGGTCAATTTTTGGATCCAGTTATGTAGTATATTTCATACTTTAATTTTATTGTTCCTTCTCCTACCTGGAGTTTTTGGTAATAGGTATACTTATTTATCTTTAGTTACTATGGGGGCAATTCATTTTTCTACTGATTTCTATTTCTAAAAATGCCTCATCAATGACTCCTATTGTTAAGTTTCCAAGTTATGATTACTGGTATAAACAAGTCACCCTGGGTATAGTATGTTAGAGAATTGCTAACTATTTGAAATCACCTGCAATTAGATCAGTCCTGGTGTCTATCCCTGATGCACATTCACAAAGTCACAGGTTGTAATACCTGCCCTGCTGTGAACTACTGCCATCTGTGTTTTATTTTGCATAGCACATGATAGTCTTCTTTGTTTGAGTACATATTAATATCTAGTTAAACATATTCTGAAGACAAAAAAAGTCCCCAAATAAAATGTTTTTCTCTTAAAAAGGTTGACAAATTTTATGATTTATTTAACAAACTTTTGGAAACATATTTATGTACAAAATTAAGCATACTTTAATTAGAAGTCTGCTTTCACCAATTTGAGGTGTATGTTAAGAATGGAATTCCTTGGTCATATAGTAACTTTGTGTTTAACATTTTGAAGGAGAGCCAAAATGCTTTCCAAAAAAGCTGTACCATTTTACAATCCCATCAGCAATGTACGAGGGTTCCATTTTCTTTATGTCCTTGCCAACATTTGTTATTGTTTATCTTATTTATTCATCCTAAATGGATGTGAAGTGATATCTCATCATGGTTTTGATTTGCATTTCCCTACTGAATAATGATTTTTAGCATCAGTTCATGTGCTTATTGGTCATTTGTATATATTCTATGGATAAATATCTATTCAACTCCTTTGCTAATTTTTTCCACCTTTATTGTGATATATTTGATGTATAACATTGCATAAGTTCAAGGTATACAATGTGATGATTTGATATATATTTATATTGTGAAATAATTACCACTGTACATGGTACTAACTGTAGTTAGTACATCCATCACCTCATACAGTTACCATTTTTGTGTATGTGTGTCTGTAGTGAGAACACTTAAGATCTATTCTCTTAGCAACTTTCAAGTATACAACATAGTATTGTTAACAATAGTCAGCATGGTGTGTATTAGATCCTCAGAATTTATTCATCTTGTAACTGTAAGTTTTTACTCTTGGACCAGTGTCTCTCATTTCCCTCCCCACCAGTCCCTGGCAAGCAGAATTTCTATGAGTTCAGTTTCTTTAAATTATGCTTGTAAGTAAGATCATACAGCATTTGTCGTTTTCTGTTTGACTCATTTCACTTTGCATAGTACCTGTCAATTTCATCCATATTGTCCTAAATGGTAGGATTTGCTTCTTTTTTATGGATAATATCCCACTTAAAACACTTGAACACAAGTATTTATGGCAGCATTATTAATAATGATAAAAATTGAAATTTTCCAAATATCTATCAGTTGATGGGTATATAAACAAAATATGGTATATCTAAATAGTGGAATATACTTGGCAATTAAAAAGGATAAGAGCAGATATATACTATTACATGGATGAACCTCGAAAACATCATGCTAAATGAAAGAAGCCAATCACCAAAATCCACATTGTATGTCTCCAATTATGGTCCAAAATAAGCAAATTCATAGGGACAGAAAGTAGATTAGTGGTTGCTGGAAATATTAGGAAGGGAAGAATGAGGCATGGTTACTGATGAGATCTCTTTCTCAAATGAAGAGATTTTTCTAAAATTAGATAATAGTGAAAGTTGTATTATTCTATAAATATACTAAAAATAAATAGCAAAGCAGTGAATCAAATGTTATGGTATATAACTTATATCTCAAAAAAACTGTTAACTTTCTTTTTAATTAAACAAATGTTATTTTTGTCCTAAGCTTCAGGAGTATTATAGTCTACTACAAGGCCTGAAAAAGATTAAAGTTTGGAAAGATGAATAAATATAACCATTTATTTCCTTAATTAAATTAGCAATGACAGTCAGAGATTTCCCACAAACTTTATATTTTTAAAAATTTCAAACTTACATAGGAACTTGAGTGACTTAGTTGGTTGAGGGTCCAACTCTTGATTTTGGCTCAGGTCATGATCCCAGGGTCATGGGATTGAGCCCTACCATGGGCTCTCCCTAAGTGTGGAGCCTGCTTTGGATTTCCTCTCTCTCTCTCTCTCTCTCTCTCTCTCTCCTTTTCCCCTCCTCCCCTTCTTGTATGACATCTCTCTAAATAATAATAATAATAATAATAATTAATAATAATAATAATTTCAAACCTGCAGAAAAATTGAAAGAATAGTCCCATAAACACCAGAGACACTTTGTCCATGTTTGACAATTATTAACGTATTATCACATTGGCATGTGTGTGCGTGTGTTCTGAGTCATTTGATTGTAAGTTACAGATATTGATACTTTCTCATCAGATACTCCAGACCCAGAATGTCTCTGAAGAACAAGATATTCACATACATCAGCACAGAGCCATCATCAAGCAAGAGATCCCAGTGAGTATCTGTAGCACACTAATATATGTATGCAGCCTTTAGACTTGTTTTCTTGATTTTCCCAGTGATAAACTTTTCAGCTTTTTGTTTTTTTAGATCCAGGATATAATGAATTCATTGTGTCTAATCTTTTAATCCAAGGAACTTTCCCTGCTCCTTTTATTTTCCATGTCATTGACATTTTATTTATTTATTTATTTTGAGAGAGACAGTGTGAGTGGGGAAAAGGCAGAGACCATCAGTGCAGAATCTGAGGTGGGAATCAAATCCACCAACTGCGAGATCATGACCAAAGCCAATATCTAGAATCAGTCTGCTTAACCAACTGAGCCACCCAGGCACCCCATCTCATTGACATTTTTAAGGAGACAATGCCAATTATTTTTTTAAATTCCCCTGATTGTTTGTTGTTGTTGTTGCTGCTGCTGTTATTGTTGTTTAGATTCATGTTAAACACTTTGGGCAAAAATATCACATTGGTGCTAATGCACCCTATCTGGAAACATGATGTTAGCTGTCCCCTTCTTAGTGAAATTCAGTAGAATAACTTGTTTAAGGTGTTATCTATCAGACCTCTCCATTACAATGGTCCTATTTTTCTTTGTAATCAATGAATGTAATTAATAGGTAATAAAAGTGAATTATTCTGTTCCCACCAAATAATGAAGCAGATATTAATATTTTTAAAAAGCAATACATTTAAGGTGTTTTGTTTCTCTTTCAGTGTTAAGAATTTATGAAGAATGTTTCTGATTTCCAATGACCACTGTTGGCTGTGCCGACCTGCGTTGCCCAGAAGAAAAGTCTGGGGGATTTTCAGTTTTCCAGCTAATTGTGTCACCACAGCAAGGCCTTGGGTTGGGGAGTATTTCCTAATCTATATCAGTAGTACAATCAGTCATGTGGAAATCTGAATACTCAACAGGGCTTTATAAAGGAAAAACACAAACTCCCTAAACACATACTGTTTCTATTTAAAATAGATTTAGTAACACCTAATTCTGTAGGATGTCCTAGAGGAGAGGAACTGGATGATACGAAAATGCCCATGGAAAATGTCACATTCTCTGGGACTTAGATAAGTTATTGTCTGACCCAAGAAGAGCATATCTGAATGGACTGCACTTTGATAAGAAGCTTAGAAATAACACTTTGCATATAGAGGGCACTTGTGTGCTTAACAACAGGATGCACTGGCAAATCATTCTTCCATCTACCTCTAGGAGACCCGCAGGTGGCAATACACTAGTGACACCATTTTCTCTGAGGGCTGGAGAAAACAAGAGCACAGAATTGTGGCTCATTACATGAAGCCATTGCCTCTTTTTTTCTTTAATATTACTGAAAACAGATTTATTTTTTCATTGGAGGATGCTCTGGGCTATATAAAAGATGAGGTCAGCTAAACTTCTCCTTGCTTAGAAACTGCACAGTCACATTTTCTGAGATACTCCTAATTCTAAAAGCATGTTGGAGTAATAAGAGTAATTTAGACAAAGAGAATGAATTAATGCTGACGAGTGGAGAACAAAGAAATTAAGAAACCACTCAAAAACATTTCAAGGATTTAGTTCAGAGGCAGAGCTGGAAATTTAGAATCTTATTATTCCAGTTTTGAATAGGATTTCAAAACACTAATTATAGCCCTAACTTACCTCCAAAAAAAAAGATTGTTTTATTCAAAGACCAGTTAGGAAGCAAAATTAGAAGTAAAAAGATCTATTCTCTACGAAAGTTGGTTGGCCTTTCTTCCTTGCCTTACTCAAATAGTTAAAGATGGGAGACACCAAGAGTGGAAATAAGATGAAAGACTTTGTGTGGGAGAGAAAAGGGGGTCCCAGGTGCTGCAGATTGCATCAGACATGCTGCTCAGTGCAGGTAACGATGGTCTGGGAGCAGTCTGTGAGACAGCAAAACTCCTGAAGAACAGAGACTTGGTAGTCAACCTCAAAAAAAGATCAGACTGGAGTGCCTTGAGGCTCAGTGATATGAAGCATTATAGTCAGATATTGGGACAATCAGCCACAGCTTCTATGCCTTCCAACCAGAGTCAGGCTCAAGGATTTCCAGTGAGCCCTAAGGGACAACCTCTTGTCATTCCCATAACTCCATGTGTCCCTGTCTTCACGGTGGACTCTGTTTTAGTAACACAGATCATCTTCCTCCATGAAGTCATTCAGCCCCAAATGATCCTTTGATTGTGTAATGTTTGTTGTTAATGCCTTCTCTGCTCATCTTGATGGGTTTTGATTTCATATGCATATAATTTCTAACATAGAGAGCATCTAGTTCATGACCAAAAAATTTACATCACATCATGAAGAAAGCTAATTGGCTTGCTCAGTTTCCCACTGGCTGAGACATGAATGCCATCTTCGTGATGCCAAGCCTGGAACTTTCTCATTATGTAGTCTGGGAAATGTGTCCTTTGCTAGAGTCTGCTAGGCTCCCCATTGGGTTCTGCAGTCCCTGCTACCACACCAATGTCTCTGGAGGAACCGGTAAGCTGGATAACATTGGAGCATGGACAGACACATTTATCAGAAGTGCCTGTAATCAGTAGTCTTTGTAAATACAAATTTTATGAGATTTTATTTTATTTTATTTTATTAATGTTTTATTTATTTTTGAGAGAGAGAGAGACAGCGTGAGCAGAGGAGGGTCAGAGAGAGAGGGAGACACAGAATCTGAGGACAGCCTCCAGGCTCTGAGCTAGCTGTCAGCACAGAGCCTGACGCGGGGCTCAAGCCCACAAACTGCGGGATCATGACCTGAGCTGAAGGCGGACATTCAACCGACTGAGCCACCCATGCGCCCCGATTTTTATGGGATTTTAGAGACTTCTGATAGTATACCATAAATTAAATTAGCTATCCCTCTGAGAACATAAGGAGTCATTCTGCCATGCAAAATACTTACGTTTCTTTTACATTTTTCATAGCACAAATTATCCATTAGTTTTAGATTTTAGCTATATCCGTGGTTGTCCATTTTTTTAATTTATTTTTTGTCCAGAAACTGAGTAAAGTATTTTTAAAGGGTTCAAATTTGAAGAAGATAAAGAAGAGTACTGGAAAGGAAGAAAAAAATCTAGCAATCTCTTCATAGAGAATAATTTTATCCTGTTACTTTCACACCTGCATATCCTATGTAAAAGTTAAAAATAGACTCCCTTGAGCAAGTTTATATTTTGGGACATGTCTAAAAATACAAAAGCATCAGTTTATGAAGTTTAGATTCACACTCTTAAAGAGGGAAATGCAACCATTCGCTCTCAGAAACCCTCCAATCTGCAGCTCTGATCACACTTCCTATGTACCTCTTGGAAAGCGAGTGTGTGTTAACTTGCTGGGAACCAACATTTTTACTGATTGCCATCCAGATAACACTAGGGACAAAACAAATAGTATCAGAATTCCCACCACTGCAAACTTAAATTGTACATGATTACGGAAAGAGGAAATAGTTCTAGTATATGGAGAAGCTAAAATGGGAGCATAACCCCACCATGAACCTCTGAGCTACTAATTAACAGCAGCAAGATGTGAACCAATTACTCAGGAGTCAGCAAGATCAAATCTAAACCCTGAGGGCTGAATGCTCCCAAGGATCACACAGCAAACATTTTTACTAAGATGGGGCAATTTGTGTGCCTGGGACAAATTAATTTGCACTTATTTGTATGAAACAACTCCAATGCCTTCCCTTCTGTCTAAAAGTAATTTTAGTTCCTATCCATTGATCAATCTTACCTATTTTTATTTTTTTTATTTATAGTTTATTGTCAAGTTGGTTTCCATATAACACCCAGTGCTCTTCCCCACAAGTGCCCTCCTCCATGACCATTATCCCCTTCCCCTTTCCCCCTCCCTGTTCAGCCCTCAGTTTGTTTTCAGTATTCAAGAGTCTCTCATGATTTGTCTCCCTCCCTCTCCCTAACTCTTTTTCCCCCCTTCCCCTCCCCATGGTCCTCTGTTAGATTTCTCCTGCTAGACTTATGAGTGAAAATAAATGGTATCTGTCCTTCTCCGCCTGACTTATTTCACTTAGCATGACACCATCGAGGCCATCCACTTTGCTACAAATGGCCAGATTTCATTCTTTCTCAATGCCATGTAGTATTACATTGTATATATAAACCACATCTTCTTGATCCATTCATCAGTTGATGGACATTTAGCCTCTTTCCATGATTTGGCTACTGTTGAAAGTGCCGCTACAAACATTGAGGTACATGTGCCCCTATGCATCAGCAATTCTGTATCCCTTGGGTAAATCCCCAGCAGTGCTATTGCTGGCTCATAGGGGAGGTCTATTGATAGTTTTTTGAGGAACCTCCACACTGTTTTCCAGAGCGGCTACACCAGTTTACATTCCCACCAACAGTGTAGGAGGGTGCCCGTTTCTCCACATCCTCGCCAGCATCTATAGTCTCTTGAGTTGTTCATTTTAGCCACTCTGACGAGCATGAGGTGATATCTCAGTGTGGTTTTGATTTGTATTTCCCTGATAATGAGTGAAGCTGAGCATCATTTCATGTGTCTGGTGGCCATCTGGATGTCCTTTTTGGAGAAGTGTCTATTCATGTCTTTTGCCCATTTCTTCACTGGATTTGTGTGTGTGTGTGTGTGTGTGTGTGTGTGTGTGTGTGTGTGTGGAGTTTGGTGAGTTCCTTGTAGATTTTGAATACTAGCCCTTTATCCGAAATGTCATTTGCAGCTATCTTTTCCCATTCCATCAGTTGCCTATTAGTTTTCTTGATTGTTTCCTTTGCAGTGCACAAGCCTTTTATCTTGATGAGGTCCCAGTAGTTTATTTTTGCACTTGATTCCCTTGCCTTTGGGGATGGGTTGAGTAGGAAATTGCTGCGGTTGAGGTCAAGGAGGCTGTTTCCTGCTTTCTCCTCTAGGGTTTCGATGGGTTCCTGTCTCACGTTGAGGTCCTTCATCCATTTTGAGTTTATTTTTGTGTGTGGTGTAAGAAAGTGATCTAGTTTCATTTTTCTGCATGTTGCTATCCAGTTCTCCCAGCACCAGCTGTTAAAGAGGCTGTCTTTGTTCCACTGGATACTCTTTCCTGCTTTGTCAAAGATTAATTGGCCATACATTTGTGTGGGTCCAGTTCTGGGTTCTCTATCTATTCCATTGGTCTATGTGAGAGTGGACATCCTTGTCGTTTTCCTGATCTCATGGGGAAAGCTCTCAGTTTTTCCCCATTGAGGATGATATTAGCTGTGGGCTTTTCATAAATGGCTTTTATGATGTTTAAGTAAGTTCCTTCTATCCCGACTTTTTCGAGGGATTTTATGAAGGAAGGATGCTGTATTTTGTCAAAAGCTTTTTCTGCATCTATCGACAGGTTCATGTGGTTTTTGTCTTTTCTTTTGTTAACGTGATGTATCACATTGATGGATTTGCAAATATTGAACCAGTCCTGTAACCCAGGAATGAATCCTACTATATCGTGGTGGAGAATTCTTTTTATATGCTGTTGAATTTGCTAGTATCTTGTTGAGTATTTTTGCATGTGTTTTCATTAAGGATATTGGCCTGTAGTTTTCTTTTTTTTATTGGCTCTCTGTCTGGCTTGGGAATCAAAGTGATGCTGGCTTCATAGAATGAGTTCAGAAGTTGTCCTCCTATTTCTATTTTTTGGAATAGCTTGAGAAGGATGGGTATTAGCTCTGCTTTAAATGTCTGGTAGAATTCCCCTGAGAAGCCATCTGGCACTGGGCTCTTATTTATTGGGATATTTTTGATAACTGATTCGATATCTTCACTGGTTATGGGTCTGTTCAGATTTTCTATCTCTTCCCGTTTGAATTTTGGTAGTGCATGTGTGTTTCTGAATTTGTCCATTTCTTCCTGATTGTCCAGTTTGTTTGCATATAATCTTTCATAGTAATCTCTAATGATTGTTTGTATTTCTGAGTGATTGGCTGTAATAGATCCATTTTCATTCATGATTTTGTCTATTTGGGAATCTCTTTTTTTTCTGAGGAGCCTGGTTTAGGTTTATCAATTTTGTTTATTTTTTCAAAAAACCAACTCTTGGTTTCATTGATCTGTTCAACTGTTTTTTGGGATTCTATGTTGTTTATTTCTGCCCTATCTTTATTATTTCTCTTTTTCTGTTGGGTTTGAGGTGTTCTTGCTTGTCTCCTTCTAGTTCCTTTAGGTGCTCTATGAGATTTTGAATTTGAACTTCTTCAATTTTCTCGAAATAGGCCTGAATTGCAATATACTTTCCTCTTAGAAATGCCTTTGCTGTGTCCCAGAGAGTCTGGATTGTTGGATTTTTGTTTTCATTTGTTTCCATATATTTTAAATTTCTTCTCTAATTGCCTGATTGGCCCAATCATTCTTTAGTAGGATGGTTTTTAACCTCCACATTTTTGGAGGTTTTCCAGACTTTTTCCTGGGATTGATTTCAAGTTTCATATCATTGTGATCTGAATGTGTTCATGATATGATCTCAATTCATTTATATTTACGCAGGGCTGCTTTATGCCCCAGTATGTGATCTATCTTGGAGAATGTGCCATGCGCACTCGAGAAGAAGGTGAATTCCCTAGCTTCAGGATGCAGAGTTCTAAATATATCTATTAATTCCATCTGTTCCAATGTGTCCTTCAGGTTCCAGTGTTTCTTTAGTGACTTTCTGTCTAGTTGATCTATCCATTGCTGTAAGGGGAGTATTAAAATCCCCTGCAATTAGCATATTCTTGTCAATAAGATTGTTTCTGTTTGTGATTAATTGTTTTATGTATTTGGGTAATCCCGAATTCGGCGCATAGCTGTTTATAATTGTTAGCTCTTCCTGATGGAGAGACCTTGTAATTATTATATAATGTCCTTCTTCATCTTTTGTTACTGCCTTTACTTTAAAATCCAGTTTGTCCAATATATGTATGGCTACTCTGGCTTTCTTTTGACTTCCAGTAGCATGATAGATATTTCTCCATCCCCTTCCTTTCAAACTGAAGGTGTCGTCAGGTCTAAAATGAGTCTATTGTAGACAGCAAATAGATGGATTTTGGGTTTTTATCCATTCTGCTCCCCTGTGTTGTTTGATTGGAGCTTTCAGTCCATTGACATTCAGTGTTATTATTGAAAAATGAGGGTTAGATTCATTGTGTTCTCTGTAGAGTTCATATTTGTAGTGGTGTCTCTGGTACCTTGTTTTCCTTGAAAAATTTCCCTCGTAGTGTCCCTCTTAGGATTTCTTGTAGGGCTGGTTTGGTGGTGATGAATTCTCTCAATTTTTGTTTCTTTGGGAACACCTTTATCTCTCCTTCTATTTTGAATGAAAGGCTTTCTGGATAAAGGATTCTTGGCTACATATTTTTCCTGTTCATCACATTGAACATTTCCTGCCATTCCTTTCTGGCCTGCCAAATTTCGTTAGAAAGGTCTGTAACCACTCTGATAGGTTTCCCTTTGTATGTTAGGGCCCTTTTATCCCTAGCTGCTTTCAGAATTCTCTCTTTGTCTTTATATTTTGCCAGTTTCACTATGATATGTCATGCCGAAGGTCAATTCAAGTTACGTCTTAAGGGCGTTCTTTGCACCTCTTGGATTTCAATGTCCCTTTCTTTCCCCATATTTGGGAAGTTTTCAGCTATAATTTGATCAAGGACCCCTTCAGGACCTTTTTTTCTTTCTTCTTCTTCAGGAATTCCTATGATACGGATATTGTTCCATTTGATTGTATCACTCAGGTCTCAAAGTCTCCTTTCCTGCCCTTGTATCAATTTCTCTCTTTTTCTCGGCTTCCTCTTTTGCTATAACTGTGTTCACTTATCATCCTCTAATTCACCTATCGTCCTCTCTGCCTCTTCATCCGTGCAGTGGCTGCCTCCATTTTATTATGTACCTCATTTATAACCTTTTTTCACTCGTCACAACTATTTTGAAGGTCCCTAGTCTTTGTATTAATAGTTTCTCTGATGCCTTTTTCAAGCCCAGCGATTAATTTCATGACAATTGTTCTAAATTCTTGCTCCGTTGTGTTGCTTTTGTTTTGAGCAGTTCTGTGGCTGTGACTTCTTCCTGGAATTTCTTTAGAGGGGAGTTCTTTCGTTTTGTCATTTTGGCTAGCTTTGTGTCTCTTGTCAGTTTTAAAAGCTCGTTATGCACGGTGCACCTGTTAGTATTGCTCTATTAAAGGAGGCTCATTGACTGTCCAGGACCTGTCGTTTCAGGTAGTGTTCTTTTAATGGAGTTTCTCGGTTTCTCTTGTTGTGCCTTTGATTATTTTCTTTCCCTACTCAGTGATATTTGGGACTCTCTACCATGTGTACTTTGGCTTGTTTCTTGAGGTAGCCCTTGTTTTCCAGCGTCTCTAACCTTCTCAATATTATTTAGAATCCTGGATACTTTCAGGTGTAACTGAGGGTTACTCTTCTCCATGAAAAAAAACTCATGCCAAATCCAATTTTTTTTTCCAAATCCTTCTTTTTTCCTTTTTAAACTGGTTTCTCAGTATCACAATGTTTGGAACATTTTAATTGCTTATAGGACTTAAGCACATTGCTTCTCCAATCAGGTTGGCCTGGTACAGGAAAAGGGCAAGCCACCCTCTCCAACCTCCATCTACAGGTTCACCATCCCTGACTAGGTTTTAGAGATGGATATAAAGAATGAAGAAGCAGAGGAAGGCCAAAGCACTCTTGACATAATTTTGTTTTAGCCATAAAAGAATTAGAAGATACATTATTAGAAGTAAGGAGGAAAGATCTATGAGAAATAGTTGCTAAGAGTTGCAAGTGAAATCAAAAGGGAAAAAAAGTAACAGAAGAATTTTTTAAAGAAATTAAAAAAAATAGTTCCTACAATTAAGGGCCTTTTGAGTGTCCTGCATTAAAAAAAATAAGGAGAAATAAGTAAGGAAAGAAAGAAGGGAATATAAGGAAGGAAGGAAGGAAGGAAAGAAGGAAGGAAGGAAGGAAGGAAGGAAGGAAGGAAGGAAGGAAGGAAGGAAAGACAGAAGAAAGAAAGGAAGGCCGGCTACCCTATCATGGATATTAGCTAACTGCCTCCCTAGCTCCAGGTTTTCCCTCTCTTCTTCCAGACAGCCCCTTATTTCTTTCTTTTCTTTTCTTTTTTATAGTTTATTGTCAAGTTGGTTTCCATATAACACCCAGTGCTCTTCCCCACAAGTGCCCTCCTCCATAGCCATCACCCCCTTCTCCTTTCCCCCTCCCCCTTCGGCCCTCAGTTTGTTTTCAGCATTCAAGAGTGTCTCGTGATTTACCTCCCTCCCTCTTCCTAACTCTTTTCCCCCCTTCCCCTCCCCATGGTCTGCTGTTAAGTTTCTCCTGTTAGACTTATGAGGGAAAACATATGATATCTCTCCTTCTCCGCCTGACTTATTTCACTTAGCATGACACCCTCGAGGTCCATCCATGTTGCCATGAATGGCCAAATTTCATTCTTTCTCATTGCCATGTAGTATTCCTTTGTATAGATAAACCACATCTTCTTGAACCATTCATCAGTTGATAGGCATTTAGGCTCTCTCCATGATTTGGTTATTGTTGAAAGTGCTGCTATGAACATTGGGGTACATTTGCCCCTATGCGTCAACACTCCTGTATCCCTTGGGTAAATCCCTAGCAGTGCTATGGCTGTGTCATAGGGGATTTTTATTGTTAATTTTTTGAGGAACCTCCACATTGTTTTCCAGAGCGGCTGTACCAGGTTACATTCCCACCAACAGTGTAGGAGGGTACCCGTTTCTCCACATCCTCGCCAGCATCTATAGTCTCTTGAGTTGTTCATTTTAGCCACTCTGACGAGCATGAGGTGATATCTCAGTGTGGTTTTGATTTGTATTTCCCTGATAATGAGTGAAGCTGAGCATCATTTCATGTGTCTGGTGGCCATCTGGATGTCCTCTTTGGAGAAGTGTCTATTCATGTCTTTTGCCCATTTCTTCACTGGATTTTTTTTTTTTTGGTGTGGAGTTTGGTGAGTTCCTTGTAGATTTTGGATACTAGCCCTTTATCCGAAATGTCATTTGCAGTTATCTTTTCCCATTCCATTGGTTGCCTGTTAGTTTTCTTGATTGTTTCCTTTGTAGTGCAGAAGCTTTTTATCTTGATGAGGTCCCAGTAGTTCATTTTGGCTCTTGATTCCCTTGCCTTTGCGGATGTGTTGAGTAGGAATTTGCTGCGGTTGAGGTCAAGGAGATAGCCCCTTATTTCTGACTAGAGGCCTTGTGGCTTTGGGTAAGCTGACTCCACACCGAGCCCTAAGGCTAGCCCACATAGCATATTTCACCCCCTGGTACAAAGATTGGTTCTAAAGTGGGCAGGCTACTCATGCAAACACAGTTAATGACTTTCGGTCGTTTTTCTGACAATGCTGGGACAAACAAGTTTTAATGAAGTATGCTAGGTCCCAGCAAGGAAGCAGGGAATTGCTGGTGGCCAACTTGGTACCAGGACCTGACACTGGAAGGCTGAGAAGAGACACAGGAAGGAATTCACATCTCTGATATTCGAGCACATAAATTCCTTTATTGTTCAAGCTCATCTGGGCTTGGGTTTCTTTCTCTGTGAAAGAAAGTATTTATAGATGAATCATACAAAAACAAAGCTTATCAAGAAATTTCAGCATACCAAAGATGAAGTTATAATTCTAAAAACTTCTTTCAAGAAAAACTTAAATAGGTCATCTACAAGGAAATGATAATCAGACTGGTAGTCAACTTTTCATCAAAATTCCTATATGTTAAACACAACGAAGAAATAGTTCCCAATTTTGAAGGGAAATTATTTTAATCTTAGAAACGTATATAGCTAATCTTTTTTTAAATATGAGGTTATGACATCTTCAGATTTACATTTTTGTTAAATTCATCTCCCACGTACCAGTTCTTAGGAAGTTAAAGATGTGCTTTTAAGGAAATGTGGGTCTCAAAGAAGGGAAAGAAAGATGGTGCAGGCTGGATCCATCAACCTGGTTCATGAAGAATGGACATGCAGGGACAGCAGCTGGGCAGTGGCTCTAGGGATGATAGGTCACAAGCCAGGAAGGGGAGACCTTGGGGAGGGACATCTCTGCAAGAGTGGCTGCTTGTGAGAAATTATATGAAGGGGCAGATTTGGAAAGAAAAGATACAGAGAAAATTAAGCAATGAAAAAGTTGGCAGTATTCACTATAGAAAAGAAGAAAATACTTTAAAACTTTATCATGTGCAATTACTAGCAGTGATAATAACGTGAATACCTCTTACCCTTCAGTTATAAAAAGACACGTGACTCAATTGGAAGAATGTGATGTGGCTTTTGGTAGGCCTCACCTGCATCATACTTGTAGATAGGTATGAAAGAATTTACAGTTGACTAATTAATAAGTGTTATATTTTTCAATCAACTGAACAGTTATTAATTTTATTTTTGCATTTTTCTTTTCATATTTTGAAACACATTTTTTTCTGTTTTCAAACATAGGCACTTGAAAATACCATAGGCCCTAAGCAGTTTCTGTATTGCTGAATAGATAGCACATCCTTGGAGTGGTGTTAGAACAATATGTCCTTGGCTCTTATCAAGTGAATCGACTGGAAAAAATAATGAATTTGTGATTAATGACAATATTAACAAAAACATGTTTTGAGTGTTTGCTACATGCCAGACATGTTCCAAACACTATTTATATTTCTTCAATTAATAAAATCTCACCAAATACATGGTGTTGGTATGATTCCTTTTATAGATGATGAATGGATGTATAGAAAGGGTAAATCATTAGCCTAAAGTCACGCATGCAGTCTTTCTCCAGAACCTGATAAAATCTAAAACATAAATCAGGAGATAGCAGAGGGGCACATTATTTGGAAACATGAAGTTCAATACCAGAAGAAACAAATGAAAAACAAAACAAAACAACTTAAAATGTTTAGTTCAGGAAGGAGAGACAGGAAAAATACTCCTTATTTTTTATTATACATTTTTGTACAGTTTGATCTTTTCATTCCATTCTTGTATTACTTTACAAAAAATTCAAAAACTAATAAAGAAAGTGAAAACAAAAAATGGCAAAATTATGTCCCCAAATAAACTTTTTCACGTGGCCCTTTCCATATGGAGTTGACCCTTAGGTGAGTGTGGTTCACCTCCCTTAGTACCTGAGTGACAGTAATGAGATACTCCAGGAGACCACTGTAATGCTCAGGGGTTGATTCTCCTCTGCCTTCAGATTTTGTCTTGCTATACTAGGATGTTTTCCACTTCATTTTCTTTCTTTCTTCCTTTCTTTCTTCCTTTCCTCCTTCCTTCCTTCCTTCCTTCCTTCCTTCCTTCCTTCCTTCCTTCCTTCCTTTCTTTCTTTCTTTCTTTCCTGCTCAACTTGACAGCTGTATTTTTTTTCTCTCTTTTTTCTTTTATAGTTTATTGTCAAGTTGGTTTCCATATAACATCCAGTGCTCATCCCAACAAGTCCCCTCCTCCATCCCTTCCACCCCCCTTCCCCTCTTCCCCATCCTCATCGGCCCTCAGTTTGTTTTCAGTATTCAAGAGTCTCTCATGGTTTGCCTCCCTTCTTCTCCCCAACTATTTTTCCCCTTCCCCTCCTCATATTCCTCTGTTAAGTTTCTCCTGTTTCACTTATGAGTGAAAACATAGGGTACCTGTCCTTCTCCGTCTGACTTATTTCACTTAGCATGACATCATCGAGGTCCATCCACGTTGCTACAAATGGCCAGATTTCATTCTTTCTCATTCTTTCTCATTGCCACATTTTCTTGATCCATTCATCAGTTGATAGACATTTAGGCTCTTTCTATGATTTGGCTATTGTTGAAAATGCTGCTATGAACATTGGGGTACATGTGCCCCTATGCATCAGCACTCCTGTATCCCTTGGATAGATTTCCAGCAGTCATTGCTGGGTTATAGGGAAGTTCTATTGATAGTTTTTTGAGGAACCTCTATCCACACTGTTTTCCAGAGTGGCTACACCAGTTTACATTCCCACCAACAGCGAAGGAGGGTGCCTGTTTCTCCACATCCTCGCCAGCATCTATAGTCTCCTGATTTGTTCATTTTAGACACCCTGCCTGGCATGAGGTGGTATCTCAGTGTGGTTTTGATTTGTATTTCCCTGATGATGTCCACTCCATTTTAGAGTACAATAAGTACAATTAAAATAGAACAAAGTGGTAGAATAGAATTGAAATGTTGTGGAAATGTGACAGAGAGAATCCCAGTCAAACATTCACATTCTGAATTATAGGAGGGCAGGGGCAAGATCATTGGCTCTGCTAAATAGCCCTGTCTCCATTTATATATTAAAATTCCTATTTCTTTGTTTATTCGCACAATTGCACTTAATTGACAAATGTTAGCATATGTTAAATTTGTCGTTAGGTACTGTTGGTGAAGGTAACTGCTAGATACGTGAATTAAAGAGGGAGCAAACCACCATTAGAAATCTCAGAAACTTAGCTGGTACGTGTGTGTGTGTGTGTGTGTGTGTGTGTGTGTGTGTGTGTGTGTTTGGGTGGGCTGCAGGGGTGGGTAGAGTTTAAAGATGTGAGACAGTAATCTCGGCTACTGAATTAGTCAAAATCCTGAAAGCTTAATTTTTATAGTCCTATTCCAATAGTTAAAATATCCTAACATAGTTAAATCTTTGTACTCAGATTTGATCTAGACAGTGCAGTGTGAGAAGCTGAATTCATTCTTTAGCATACTATCCCACATTTTGTCTCATATTATAATGATATTTTGAACCTCTGGGTAATTGTTCATTTTTTCTTAGTATACTCTGCCCATGTCAAAACATTTCTCTTCATGGGGAATCATCACTCATTGCCACTGGCGAACACATAGCTGAAGACTTACAAAGATAGAATGCTGTAGGATGACAAAAATCACGATAAACACCAGTGACAATATCCTTCTTTGTGACAGAAACTTACTGAGACTGAGAATCAAAAACAATGTGGTTAAATTGGGTGAAAATTAGAGTATTTTAAGGTGTGATTCTCTTTTAGCAAAGGAAGCTGAGTTATTAAATATCCCCAGCTCATGCTTAAAACATAATGCATATAATGAATATGGCAGAGCCCATGACGTGGAAACAACAGAAAACTAGTCATCTGAGCCCAGGAGAAAAGGAGTAGATATGTACCAAATGACAAGTTGTAGAACACAGAAAAGGGAAGATGAGGAACAGGGATTATGTGAACATGGAGACAAATACTAACGGCTGCCATCAAAAAAGTTTGTCAGTAAATTTTGTAAAGACAACTTAAGTATTCTCAATTTTCTCCATAAGAGTGTTACCAGGGACATTATCACATGTATAGTGGAAGTCATGACATCTATGTCTCTTACACCATTTTGTCCTTTTCATGTTTTTTCCAAATCTTGTTGAGTGACCATTAAGTAAAATTTCCTTGATAACTTGTGACTCAATTAAATTCCATTTTATTTCTCTACTTTTTGTTAAGGATGAGATATTGTTTACTGGAGCCTTGGAATCAGCATCTGTTTGACTATACCAAGGATTTTCATCTCCTGAGACAGGGTCACTCAGCATGGGCTGTGGCTACTGCTGCTGTTTACCAATAGGGAGGCCAGGTTCCTAACTCTGTTTCCAAATGTCCTCTTACCTATTGCCTAAGGTTACTGTGCTTTCCTCTCAATACCCGTGGGTGGGTTTGTGATAGGGGAAATGACACTCATCATTTTTTACTAGTAATATATTAGGGAAACATGGATGAGCCATAAAACTTTAACTTCTTGTAAGTTGACATTCTCTTGCCTTCTTCACCATAAAGAGTAAGTGGAGTTCAGTATTAGAGCTTCCAAATGGCTTTAAAGTACAACTGTATGTTTTTATTAAAGACCAAAATTACTTAATTACTTAGATGAGTTTTTTTTTTTTTTTTAGAAATAAAGAATTCTTTATTATTATCTTTTATTTGTTTGGTCTAACTCTACTAATTCAAGCCATTTAAGAAATGCCAGTAAATGGCAGGGGAGGGGTTAAGAAAGAAAAGAAAAGAAAAAAAAGAAGAAATTCCTTCTACACTTGGAGGTAAGTCTGAAACCTGTATTTTAAAATATTATGTCAAGTGAACATAACTGAAGAAATTTATTCTTGAATTATGTCAACCAAATATGTTATGAATATGTCAACTGAATATGTGCCTGGGTAGCTCAGTCGGTTGAGCATCTGACTTTTGATTTTGGCTCAGGTCATGATTTTACAATTCATGAGATATGGTTTGTGAGATTGAGCCCTGTGTTGGGCTCTGTGCTGAGTGCTGAGCATTGAGCACTGAGTATGGAGTGTGTTTGGAATTCTCTCTCTCTCTCCCTCTCTCTCTCTGACCCTTCATGGCTAGTGTACCTGCACACACTCTTTGTCTCAAAAATAATAAATAAACATTAGAAAAACATTTAAAATTTTAAAAAAGTTAATAGATCCCACTGATTTTTTTTCTGGAGATTTTAATACCAGGACTTTTATTTTAAAAATATGAAAAATTTTACAAGACCCAAGACACAAATAGGAAAAGTAGAAAAATATATGCCCAGTCATGGGATACTGTAGTGGTTTCCAGCTTGGAGGAGTCACAGATCAAACACCCTGACAAATCTTCAAGGGAATTGAACCAAATGAATAGCTTTTTATTTTATCAACTAGGGAAAAACAAACAAGGAAAATCAACCCAACAAACAAACAAAAAGCCCTTCCATGAGTTCTTAATATAAATTTATAAAAGAAAGAATATGGTCTCAGAAAAAGAATTTTTTAAATTTAATATTAGCTTTATGAAAAGTGCAGTGTATTTTTCTGATTTCTTTTATAAGTTCTTTCCTGAGAGATGAAAACCTCATCACAAAATAGCCTGTGTGGTTTTATTACTGTGTAGAAATCACTGATTTAAAGGGCTGGCACTTCACTCAGCACCATTAAAGGAAATAGTTCAGATAATGAAAACAACAACAAGAGCAACAACAACAAAACATCTTCATTAGAAGTTCTATTTCTTCCATATGAATGAAAAGGGTCACTGGGGACTAGAAAAGATAAAAACAGACACATTGTTGCCACCATTATTAATGGAGACAGAAATCTGGAAATGAAGGTGTAAAAAGTTAAAAGGTAGATAAACATTTCCAAAAGAATGCTCCCTAAATCACTACTTTCAGAAGTTGTTGAGTGAAGTGACCTGAGTCAGATCCATGACTTTTGGAGAATCACAATGCATGGTAAGTATCAAACTCTGTGAAACTGCTGTGCCACACAAGGAAATCTAATTCTCTCTGTTCAGAGAAATATTGTTCACCCATATTTAACCTCAGAACTCCCCTTATCATGACTGTATACTGGATCACATGTCCTATTCTCCAGTATTCTTCTAATCTCTATGACCCTCCTGAGATCTTTCAGAAAATTAAGATATTAAGGATATGGACATTCAAAACTATACCTTCTTGAATTGTATCCAATGGCTTGAATTGTATTCATTTACTCATTATCTCAGCCTTCACAGAGAATGGGCTGCATACATAATAATCTTTCCAACAATGTGAAGAATAAAATAATAAATGAGTACAATATAAGATGTCTAACTTCAAAGATTATAATTTATGAAGAAAAATAAAACAGCACTTGTAGTGATGAGCAGTGGGTGTTATATGTGTTAAATTACTAAATTCTACTCCCAGAACCGATATTACACTGTATGTTAACTAACTAGAATTTAAATAAAACCTTGAAACAAACAAAAATATTCAAGAAGCAAAATTAAGCATAAATTATTCAGAATTATTGAAAGTTGAAAATAAAGAGGAAAAAAGAGTGAGTTGAATATGAACAAATTTCTAACAAGTTTTTTCCCTAGGCCACATCTTACAAAATTAATTCATTTAATGACCCTGAAAAAATAATAATCTGAAAAAGAAAATTGAGTTAAGTCTTTTCCTCTTGCTCTGAAACTTGGTGCTATAATTTTAGGATAGCACTTCCCATTAGGCAAAAATAACATCTGTGGAAAGTCAGGAATTTTCTTTTATCAAAACAAGTAGATCTTCTGTCACCCATATTTAGATCCCTAGGAACTATGCCAGATGAAAACTTTCATGTGGCATTTGTGGAAAATAATGTCCTTGACAAGACAAATAGCTCCTACAGCAATTTCAGGACAGGAAGGGTATGCCGGTAATTCATGCCACACACTAGTCCAGATTAATCTTCTTATAAGACTGGGACACACTAAACTGTTGTTCAAAACACTTTAATAGCTTCCCACTGCGTACACAACTCCTCTTGCATTGATCATTGAAATGTCCAGTCATTCATTTCAAACTGCCATACATTTATGTTTCATGGCTCCTTTCTTAATTACAATGATGGTATTGCAACTAGATAACTTTCGCAAGCTATTTTATGCAAAAGGGAAGTATATTAAAAGAGTACAGGATACTCTTGAAACACAGAGAAGTAAGTACAGCTTGTCTTGATGAGGGCTGCACTAAGGAAGGAGAATCATAAAGAATCAAAATATTTATGTATTTAATTATCCTTGTTGAGACATTTTTTTTTAAGTAGGCTTCATGCCCAGCATGGAGCTCAATGTGGGGCTTGAACTCGTGACCCTGAGATCAAGAACTAAGCTGAGATCAGGAGTTGGAGTCTTAACCACCTGAACCACCCAGAGGCCCCAAGATATACTTCTAAAAATCACAAAGTTCATCATTTTAAAGTATACAACTCAGTGGTCTTTAATGTGTCCACAGGGTTATGCAACCATCACCATTGACTGATTTCAGAAGATTTTTAGCACCTGAAAAGAAACCCTACTTCCTATAGTTATTCCCTACTCCCCCACCCCCCATCCTGTAGCAAAGAGTAATTTATTTACTATCTTATGGATTTTCGTATTCTGGACATTTCATAAAAATGGAGTAATACAATGGGAAGCCTTTTGTGTCTGGCTTCTGATGGTTAGAAAATGTTTACATCTGTGTTGTAGTATGTATCAAGACTTCATTTCTTTTTACGGCTGAATAATAATTCAATTGTATGTCTATATCATGTTTTGTTTATGTATTCATCATCTGTTTGTCTACTTTTTGTCTATTATGAATAATGCTACTCTAAGCATTCATGTTTAGGTTTTTATATAAACATGTTTTTGTGGGTATATGCTTAGGAGTGAAGATGCTGGATCCTACAGTGTTAAGGATTAAATTGTGTCGCTCCTCCCACCTCACACCTTCAATTCATATGTTAAAATCATACTGTCCAGATCTCAGAATGTGACCAAATTTGAAAATAGGGTTACTGCAGTTACAATTAAGATGTGGTGAAGATGAATGTATATTCCAGTCAGATGGATTGCTGATCCAAGAGCACTGGTGTCTGTCTTAAAGGAGGACATTCAGACACAGGCATACAGGGAGAATGCTATGTGAACTAGAAGGCAAAGATTGGGATGATGTGTCTACAACCCATAGAACACACACAAAAAAATTGCCCACAAACCACAGGAAGCCTGGAGAGCAGCCTAGAACAAGTTCACCTCTCAGCCCTCAGAAGGAACCAACAACTCCGTGGAAATCTTGACGTTAGACTTCTAGTCTCCACTGTGAGAGAATAGAATTCTGTCGTTTCAGTCACCTGCTTATGTTTCATTCATTTTATAACTATCAAAGTGTTTCCAAAATAGCGGCATCATTTTACATCCTCACCAGCAACATGTGAGAGTTTCAGTTTCTCCACATCCTTGCAAGTACATGTTATTGTCCAACTTTTTATTTATTGCTCTCTGTTGGGTATGAAGTGGCACCTTGTTGTGGTTCTGAGAGTATTTCCTTATAATCCTTATTACTTTTGGAAAATTAGTAGTAAAGTCTATTTTTTTACTCCTGATTTTAATAATTTAAGTCTTTTTTCCCTTTTTTCTTACTTAATCCAGCTAATATTTTGTAAATTTCATTGATCATTTCAAAGAACCAACTTTTGGCTTCATTGATTTTTCTCTATTTTTTTAATGTGTTCCATATGCTGGACTCCAGGGAAGTTGTTCAACGTATGTGTATAGATGGGATATTGAATAATATAATAAAGGGTATTCTTTTTTTTTTAATTTCAGTGTAGTTCACATACAGTGTTTTTTTAGTTTCAGGTGTACAATATAGTGATCCAACAGTTCCATACATTACTCAGTGTTCATCAAGACAAGATTTTTCATCAAGATTTTTCTCTTTTGTTTTTTGAGTCTCTAATTTATTTATTTCTACTCTAGTTTTCATTCTTTCTTTCTTTCTTCTTCCTTTGGATTTAGTTTTCTCTTCCTGTTTTAATGTCTCAAGAGGAAACTCTAGGTTATTCATTTGAGATCTTTTTTTCTTGCTTCATTCAGGCATTTATGGCTACAAATTTCCATAAGCACCACTTTTGTTGTGTCCTGTAAAATTTGGTACGTTGTTTTTTGTTTTAAATGATCTCAAAATATCTTCTAATTTCCTTTGTGATTTCTTCTTCGATTCATTGGTTATTTTGATGTATCCTGCTTCATTTCCATAAATTTCTACATCTTTCAAATTTCTTACTTCTGTTGATTCCTAATTTCATTCCTTGTGATCAAAGAATATACTTTTTATTGTTTCAAGCCTTTTAAGTTTATCAAGATTTGTTTCATGCTGTAAGATATGGTCTACTTCATGTGCACTTAAAAGAAATGTGCATCTGTTATTGGGTGCTTTTATGTACTTTTGTTAGGTCTGTGTTTATAGAGTTGAGTCTTGTATTTCCTTGTTGCTCCTCAGCCTAGTTATTCTATTATTGAAAGTGGCTTATTAAAGTCTTCTACAATTCTGTCTGCCTTTGCTTCACATATTTTGGGACTCTGGTGTCTGGTGCATATAAGTTTGTACTTGTTTTATTTTCTTACAATTACAACTATAACAATAGGTCCTTGTTTCTAGTAATAATCTCTGTGTTAAAGTCTATCTTGTCATGTTAGTGTGGCCCCTCCAGCTCTCTTCTGGTTACTGTTTGCATCGTATACCACTCTCCATCCTTTCATTTTCAACCGATTTGTGTCTTTGAATCTGAACTGGTTTCCTCTATACAATATATAGTTTATTTTGTCTTTTTATCCATTCTATTAATCTGCATTTTAAGTGTCAAGTTTAATACATTATATTTTGTGTAATTACTGATAAGGTCAGATGTGTGTATGCCATTTTGCTATGTGTTTCTTATATATCTTACATCTTTTTTGTTTTTCACTTCCTCCATTGTTGTCTTTTTTGTTGGTGTTGTTAAGTAGATATTTTTTTTAGTGAAGCATTTTAATTCTCCTGTCATTTATTATACTATACATTTTTGAGTTAAGTTCTTAATGGTTCCTTTGCAGATAGTTGTCAACATCTTAATTTATTGTACTCTTTTTTGGATTACTACCAGATTAATTTCAAATTTATACAAAATCTTTGTTTTTATATAGATGTGTTTTCCCTTTCCCACTTATTGTCACAAAATATATCTTTATACATTGTTCCCATTTACTTAGGCTTACAGTTATTATATTATGTATTCATGCTTTAAGTCAAATAGAGGAAAACAGAGTTTTAAATAAAAAATACATTCATGTTGTCTTTTATATTTACCTATGTGGTTATCTTGACTGGTGATCTTATTTCTTTGCATGAATGCAAATTACTGTCGAGTGCTCTTTATTTTCAAAATCAAGGACTATCTTTAGTGCTTCTTGTAGGACAAATCTGTTACCAATGCACTGTTTTGTTTATCTGGGATTTCTTAATTTCTTTTCATTTTTTTGTAGAATAGCTTTGTTGGATACAAAATTCTCGGTTGACAGGGTTTATTTTTTCTTTCACACTTTTAATAAGTAAACTCCTGCCTTCTGGCCTCCATGGTTTCTGCCTTTTTTTACTGATATATTGTTATGAACAAGGCATTTGGACTTTCTGACTGTGTTTCCCTCACTTCTATTTTCTTTAATCTGGATTATTTCTAATACTCATTGCATGAATCTAGACTCTGACATAAAATTTATAATTCTTCAATTTGCACATATTCATACCAAAAGTGTGCACCCAAAGCAACTTGAGCCCTATAGAATTCTCAAAATCTTTGACTTATCACCATCAGGGATTTTCACTGCCTACTGGCTACTTCTTATTGTAAGGTGTCCTGCCATTAGAATCTGACTGGGGCTTCTCTTTCTCATATTTCTATTTCCTTCCTACCATCTCCATGCCGAATCTCCCCTAATGGCTTCTGATTCTCGTTTGACAATATGATCAAATATTCAGTTCTTTCCAGATCTTATCCTCTAATTCACCTTTAGGCTCTCCATTACATATCCAAGCTGGTCAAAATGTTTATATAAACAAAAATGACTTCTATATAATATAAATCTATATAATAAGATTTAACTTCCTTTGGAAGCAATTAACAATTTACTATTTCCTTTTCTGTTAAATGGTCACATTCACATTTCTGTACATGAGGCACCATTGTTCTTCTTCCTTACATATAATTTCCTATACCACGTTTTTATATAATGGAGTATGACTCGTTTGGTAGGGTCACTTATGTTGTTCCTCTATGAGTTATTCTAAATTACAAGTTTGTTTAAAGCAAGTAAGATGTAGTCAGCATGTAGTAGGTGATGAATAAATATTTTTAGAGAACAGTAATGTAGATTATGTTTAGTTCACTTAATAAACACAACAAGCATATACCATAATTTATTGGTGTGGCTGAATGATGCAGGAAGTCTTTTGATGTAGTATGAGCAGTATTTATAAAGGATGTAAGGCAATGACAGGATGCTTGTTAAGGACCTATTCAGCTTGAACATTATGTTCTATTCTACTGAACACTGTAAAAGCAAATATCTCATTTTGAGATATTTGGTCTCTCTTCATTCACTTGGAAGGGCTGGGTATGACCTTGCCTTTCATATGGTGACAAAAAGCGTGTTTCATTTCTTTAGTTATTAATCTCCCTACAGTACTTCCAGAAATTCCAACAAGGTAGGCCACATGCAGACTGAATTTTCTCTCCTTTTACTCAGGTTTGATGAGTTTTTCATACACAGAAACACAAGGTAAAACTTTGAAGGAAAAAAAAAAAGAGAGAGAGATTCCTGGTACAGCTGATTTGTATTCAAAAGTGAACCATCCAAAATCTGTTATACTGACTTTTAATCAAACGGCAAATAGGATGGGAACTCTTTTTGCTACAGGGGAAATTTTTTTAAATGGACTATCCTACCATAGTAATAAGGTCTCATGTAATGACAGCACTTCAGACTCTGAGTTTTGTTATATAAAGAATTATATATGTTTTGTTACGTAAAGAATTAACTCATTTTATTCACTGTCTAGGAAGGGCAGGCTTTATAAACTTTTTTTTTTTAATGAAGATACTAAAATACAGAATAGTTAGATTTGCCTCGGTCACCCTAAAAGGTGAATTCCTCATATAGTAAGATTGAAGCAGATTTTCACAGTATCAACAGGGGCCAAGTGCAGGAAAGTCAGGTTTAGGAACTCTCAACAAATACATTTTTTAAGAAACCATGAATAATATTCTTTGAATAAATGAATCTGTGTCACTTTTGCAACTCTTAATGATGATGAAGATATTGTTGATGATATTGATAAGGTTTGTGATGATAGTGTTAATATTTATCAGAAACTAACTAGAGGCCAAGAATTGCAGTAGGTGCTTAGGTTGAGTTAGTTTATTAAATCCTCAAAGAATTATTAAACTGTAAATGTATTGGTCTGAGTCACATCAGGAGACAGAAACCACACAATAATTTGAACAGAGGAAGTTTAATATAAAGAATTATAAAGTAATTATAGGAGGATAAAGACACAAAAGAATGTGAGAGAGTAACTTAGAACTGAAGGGAATGTCTAAAAAAGGAAAACCTTGGAAGGATGCCTCCCTCAAAGGTTGGGTGCAAACCTCATCTGACAAGCCCACTGAATAGTGCAGACATTTACTAGGTTGCTCAGCCCAGAGCCAGACCACAGTCACAGGACAGAAGGAAGTCACCATCGGGGGCACAGGTGAGTGTAGGTGATGGACACGTACACAGAGGGATTTCTGCTCACTGTTGGGCATTATTGCCATGTGACATGTGGCATAGTGTCCATCTTGGGAGGACCATGGGAAGTACCCTCTTAGACACAGGTGAAGTGAGGAAGGTGGGAACTGTGCAGGAGGACTTGAGATGCTACCAAAGGAACAAACATAGGACATGGTGTGTCCATGACCTGGGAGTTGAGGGGACCAGCTACCAAGGCGAGGTCAGAGCCATATGGTCACTGAGAGACTGCATACTTGGGGTGTATGTGCTTGGGGCAGAGTGTAGTAGGATGTCCCCATGGACTTGCAGTGCTGACCAGAAGAGGAGTAGGCACAAGAAAAAGTAAAATCTCAGTGTACCAGATCCAAGAAGAGAACCTACTTCCCCCCACAATACCCATAACTCTCTACAGACGAAGCTTCACACTGTGCTAACCATAAAGGAGAAACTCATTACATCAGTGCAGATACTAGAAGGTAAATTTCCAGCTGAGGGCAATAAATTAAACTGACACAGTAGGAAAGCTAGTAATCTCTCTTTATTTAAAAAAAAGTATTTATTATTTTTTGTGTTTTTTATTCTGACTTTATTGAGGTATGATTAAAACATAAGAATTGTATATTTTTATTTAGATTACACATTATGAGTTTTTTACTAGGAACTTCTAGCTGTTCACCAAAATATGCTCTCACTTTCTATTTCTTTTGAAATTCCTTACTTTGCTTATGCATTATTCTCCTGATCTCATTCGGCATCTTTCTGACCATTAATTTTAAGTCTATATTGGATAAAATCACTTATCTCCATTTTAGTAAGGTTGGTTTCTGAAGATTTATCTTGCTCTTTTGATTGGGACCTACCTGTTTCTTCCTTTGTCTTGACATTCTGGGTTTGATGTCTGTACATTAAATAAAATGGCCACTTTTCCCAGTCTTGACAGACTGGTCTTGTACAGGAGATAAAACTCATCAACCAGCCCAGCTTTAGGATCATCCAAGCCTCTATATTTATTCTTAGTGTCTCTCAGTGGTTGAGCTTGAAGATGCATCCATGTCTTAAAAGCAAGGGTCACAGTCAACATCTACATGTGAAGCCAGAGCATCAGGCAGCAGCCTGTACAGTGTGCACTCAAACCCCTTCCAGGGAGACACTGAGAGATGAGCATTTTACCCCTTCTGTCTCTGTGCTGAGCCTGTCCTCCACACAGTAGCAGGGGGTTCTCCTTTACTGGAGAATAGTCTATAGTCCTGTGGGGCTCATGAATGCAAGTCCCATGGGCCATCAGAGCTGGGTGATTTGGAGGTTTGCCCTGTAGGAAGAATGATAGAAGTTGGGGCATTAGATTTGTGGACAACCTTCTTCCAGAAAGATATGCATAACTTTGTGATTTTGTTTTTGTTTTTTTGTTTTTTGATTGCTTTGTTTTTTGTTTAGGTTTTTTTGTTTGTTTTTGCTTGTTTGTTTTGCTGGAATGAACCAGAGGGAGAAGTTGGGTGAAGTTCCCAGAAGCTATTTTAAGGTGCTGAGGAGGATCTCGGTCAACACCTAGATGTATACTAATTAGAAGCCAAACCATCAGGCAGCAACTTTAATATATGCTGTCAAACCACTACCAGGGTTTGATTGAGGAGATCATTATTTTTGCCTGAACCCTCTGGGGCGTTGGTACAGTAAGTTGATGCACCTGTTAGCAGCTGCTACTTTATTTGCAATAGTCCTCAGGACTTGCAAACAAAAGCCCCACTAGCTTTGAGAACTAAGTGGTTTGGGGGCCTTCCTTTTGGTCAACAGCTTTAAAAGTTGGAGCACTTCACTCCTCAGGAAGCAATGAGGAGTTGGGAGTTCCCTCCTGATTGTATAGAACTATGCAGAGAGGGAATTTATGGTAACAGTGTGTCTCAGCCTTTCTTACACGTTTTGGTATGGATACTATTTAGTTGCCCAATGTGTAGGAGTGACTCAACTAGCATCTAGATTTCTCTCAGAGGGAATTGTTCGAAGTGTAGGTGGATGTTTGGTGAGCCTACGGGAGGAGGGAAATTCAGGAGTCACTTATGTCACCACCTTAGAAAAGAGTCCAGCTTTAGCTTTTACATCTCATACCAAGATTATTTACTGACCATACCAGGAGTCTGGCAGGAAGCCATCCTCTTGATATGTCCAGCTACTACCAGGGAACATAGAAAATGGTGACTCTGTAAATTTAATGTTATTTTCGAAGATATATCCAGGTGGAAGTAAAACTGCTTTAAAGTTTAAGCTGTCAGACATGTCAAGCATATCCAGGAAGGAACAGGGAAGATTTTGCACCAGAGTTATTCTGCCTGAATTGCCAAGATGCTTATATAAAAATGGACTGGTTATGAAAAATTAATAATAGACACCTTGAATGTTACCTTCATATGTTTCTCCAGGAAATTTTGATGTTACTTTAAAATTCTACACCAAATGCAAAATTATATTGTTGAGATTCAGTATCTTCCTCAACCCACTGGAGAAAAGCTTAGAAATGTGGCACAGGTCTTTTATTGGTTTATTTTGGTTCAGTATACTAAGTCTCAGTGGGGATCATTTCACTGCAAGAAAAATAAACTGATTTAAGGTATCTCAAGATATAGGGAAAGAGTATCAAGCGTTCAGAATAGTCTCATGAAAACCAGAAAGAGAGAGAGCTGAACAGCCAGGGCTTGCAAAAGTGGGAAACTGAGGCTCTAGGGGCTAATTCCTCTTCCACTCTTTTCTCTCTGTCTCATGGTCACTCTGGCTGGAGTCTCCCCATCTCTGTTTCCCATGGTGCATCATTCCTGTACTCCTTTCCACCTACCAATCAAGATTCTGCTTCATGTCCATCTTGCTCTTGGATCCACTGCAGTACCCATTGCTCTTCCTCAACTTCCCTCTGTATCTCTTACTTCAAGTTTCTGAGAAACAATCTACTTTGCCCAAGCTCATTTTACCGATCCGGGAAATAAATCAGAGGAGTAGAGTTAGATGATTTGTTGCCCTCATAGTATGAGCTCTTGGTAGAACCAATTTTCTGAGACAAGTTTGGAAGGTGCTGGTATGCCACAACCTGGCTAGAACACAAGCTATGATGCAAATAGACTGCTCCAGGAATAAGAACTTTTCTGGACCAGTTATGACAATACTACCACCTAGTTATATGACCTTGGGTCCCTCAGTTATAAATGAGACGAGTGGGACTACTAGAAGGCTGTAACATCACTTCCAGCTCTAATCAAATTGATTGTAGGAACACATCAGTTTCATATAAGTACAGAACCAAGTATAATACTTGTGTCATGGTTTTGTTTGTCTTGTTGATACCAGATAGTGAAATCAATAGGTTTGGCAATAGGGTTAACAAACAATGGCATATTTGTTATAGTATTTTGCACTGCTGGGTCATTTACATAAAAGAGATCTATTTAGACTTAGAAATATCATTTATTATTTATTTTCTATTCTTTTTTAGGAAGGGAAATATTTTTTATGAACAATCTCACCTTACATAAATCAGTACTTTATCCAATTCCATCTATAGCCATAAAAGAAAAAAAGCAATAAGCAGAAACACAATTCATCTCTTCTAGTTCATGTTAAAAGCTACATAATATAAAAATGACATAATTTATAAAGTATCCCTAATGATGTAAAGTATGTACACTAAAAACATAAAAATTTTTAATATCACCAACATACACATATACATTGTACTTATATTGTCATAGAAAACTAGGACAAAAACAAAATAATTTAAATAATAAAGTATAATGTGACCATAGTGCAATATATCTAGAAAAAGAAAGAGAATTTTTCTCAACAAAAATAAATTTTAAAAAGATCTCTTCAAAAATATCTGACCAAAGAGGAAATACAAATAAAAATTATATAATATCCAAAAGGCGATTAAGAAATTAATTGGAATGCTACACACTGAACTATATAATAAGTCAGATAAGACAGTACGCAGAAGAAAAATCATTTCTTAAACACTCATGCTTAGAAAAGAAGTAATGAAAATAAAAGAATTTGGCATTTCATTTCAGATGTTAGAAAATAATTAAAACAATTTTAAGGAAGATGCAAAAATGAATTAAAGTAAAAAGCATAAATAAGCCAAAGAACTGTTTCTCAAAGAAACAATAAACTAAATAAAACATTAACTTAATAAGAGAAAAAATCAGGTAAAACACACAGGCACAACATAATAAATGATAGGGTTGCAGTAAGTACATATAGAGAAGAAATTTTTTTTAAAAATGTATAGTTTACTTTGCTTAACAAAATCCAGTTTGAAACAGGAAATCTAAGTGGCTTAAATAATTTTCAAAGAAAATATAATTTATTAAAACTGACCCCACGTAGACAGATTCTAAAACAGTTCCAACAGGTAAAGATCTTGAAAGTCACAATTCTTGTACTCCCAGAAAGAAAAATAGTTGAACAACTAAAAATCAATATATTTTCCTAGATATATGAGAGATTTGCAATCACATGGCAAGCATCCATCCAAAAGTTGGGGAAAAGGTGAATAAAAAGAATAAAACTTAGCTCACTTTACCCAACGTAGAAACCACTGGATCAAGCAGGTGTTGGGGACACTGTTTTGGTCATTTTAAAGACATTGTGAAGGCTGAGTGTGGACTGGCTTGAGAGCTAAGAACTGTTGGGGCTCAGAGTTAGAGGGTCCCCATAGTGACATAGATTTTACCCCCCCACCCCCCGGAAATCTACTAATTTTTCATCATAAATATTGTAGGGAAAATAAACCCCTCCTGTTTCAGTCAAGTTTCCAATTTAGGAAAAATGATGAGAATTACATTGGACTTCTCATCTGAAATCATTTTAGCTAGAAGGGGGCTGTGTGAAATATATTTAAAATGTTTACAGAAAAAAATCTGTGTCAGGTGAAATTACCTTTCAAAAGGAAAGGAGAGAGACATTCTCAGACAAAACTGAGGGAATTTATCACCAGCAGATGAGCCTTGAAAGAATTATAAAATAAACTTGGATCTAAATAAAGAAAGGAAGAGCATTAAAGAAAAAATAAATAAAGGTAAAATTAAGTATTTTTATTTTTCCTTGTTCTTTGTTGACTTCCTGCTCAAGTAGTAATAGCAACTACTACCAAAACTATTGGATGATTATAGTACACGGATATGTGAAATGAATGATGCTAAAAGGGATTGGAGGGAAGAATTAGGGATACTTTGCTATAAGGCTCCTGCACTGCCCATGAAGTAGTGTAGAATTATTTGAAAATAGATGTAGACTACTTCTAATGGTATACTGAAAAGCTTAGGGAAGCCATCATAAATTTTTGAAGCTGTTTTTGATAATGCTCTGAAAGGAAAGAAAATCAAAGCATATAAAACACTCAACTAAAA
>CM053576.1:49741681-49782471 GCA_028646485.1 Cryptoprocta ferox | reverse complement strand
CCCTAGCCTGTGTATCAATAGCTTCTTTGATGTTTTTTTCAAGTACAGCAATTAATTTTATGACACTTGTTCTAAATTCTTGTTCAGTTATGTTGTTTAAGCCTGTTTTGTCAGTTCTGTGGCTGTGACTTCTTCCTGGAGTTGTTTTAGATGAGAGTTCTTTCGTTTCGTCATTTTGGCTAGCTTTCTGTCTCTTGTCAGTTTTAAAAGCTCGTTATGCACTGTGCACCTGTTAGTATTGCTCTATTAAAGGAGGCTCATTGACTGTCCAGGGCCTCTCATTTCAGAAAGTGTTCTTTAATGGTGTCTCTCGGTTTCTCTTGTTTTTCTTTGATTATTTTATTTCCCTGGTCAGTGATATCTGAGACTCTCTACCACGTGTACTTTGGCTTGTTTCTTGAGGTATCCCTGAAAAGGAAACAGACTAGCATACAGGGAACAAAATCTTGCACACGCACAGACAAATCAAAAAAACAAGCAAGCCGGAAGGGGAAAGGAAGTAAAGAAAAAGAAAGGAAAGAAAAGAAAAGAAAAGAAAGAAGAGAAGAGAAGAGAAGAGAAGAGAAGAGAAGAGAAGAGAGAAGAAAACGAAACACAAACAAAAACAAAAAGAAAAACCAGGTGGGGACAGATACAGCAAAAGTCTGTGGACAGTCTAAAAGCATATAACCAGTCAAGAGGAGAGATAAGAATATGCTAAGGGAAATATATCTGGATGGCAGCAGAAAAGGGGAAGCAAAGGGAAAAGAAAAAAAAAAAAAAACACAAGTCAACTCCCCTGTGCGGATGGGCGTGGTTTGGTGTCAGGTTAGGTCTCAGGGGGCTGCTCTCTCTGAGGCCTCGCCTTGGTGGTTGCGGGGGGAAGTATGGCGCCGCTTCAAAGCTTTGCTGGAACGAAGCATTGTAAGCCGCCCTTCTGAGTCCGATCTCCCTGTGCCGTGGGCGAGCCAAACTGTATTCTCCAAGCTTCACCTCACTTCCAAATCCCAGTCCATGCAGTTCAACACTGTCACCAGAGATGAGATGCGCTCCCGCTGGCAGCCAGCCTCCCGGCCCGGCTTGCACTGACCTTTTCGTGGAGCCGCCGCCGCTTTTCAAGGCGCCTTTCTCGGCGCCACCACCGCCGCTTTTCGCACCGCTGCCGCCTTTATCTGTCCGCCCCCTTTCGTAGTGCCGCTTGGAATGGATGCCGCTGCCGCTGCGCCCAAGGAAGGATTCGCTGGCCAGATGGGATGGATTTCTCTCCTGGCGCTCGGCAGTTATATATGGGGAGTCGGGCAAGTTTTGCCTCCCTTAGAGACGGTTCTATGAGTGTTTTCTGTCTCCCTCTTCCCCTGGTCTCTCCGGGGCACAGCGCGCTCTCCCTTTGTTGGGCTCAGGCTCCTTCCCCCTGCACCACCGGGACCCGCCAGTCCTCCAATTTCCCAGATCACAGTCACTCACTCAGGCATTTTTGAGGTTGTCTTCTTTTTGGCATCTGTTTTTTCTTTCCCCCACCTGCAAATCCGAGTTTTATCACTTCAGTCCTTCTCAGTTCAATCCATGTGGGCGTGCGCGGATTATAGAGCTCCCTGCTTCTCCACCATCTTGCCTGCCGGCTGACTTTAATTTAAATAAATGTTTTTTTAAAAGAAGGGAAAAGAAATAAAATAGTCAATTTCAACATTATATAAGATGCTAACTGTAGCGTTTCCAAATATCCTTTCATATACCGAGGAAATTCTCTTGTCTTCCTAGTTTGCTGAGAATTTTACTTTTATAAACTGAACTTGGCTGAATTTTGTGAAATGCTTGATCTGGATCTGCATTATTAAGATAATAATAATTTTTCATTTTTAATCTGTTAATATTATAAATTATATTAATATCCTATATTAAATCAACCTTGCATTCTTCGAATAATCCCCACTTGGTCATTATGTATTATCTTTATAATATATTAGTTATCTGATATGCTAACATTTTCTAAAATTGTTTGTTGCTACACTCACAAGGAATATTAGTCTGTAGTTTTATTTTTTGAAAAAAATATGGTTAATAACCAGCTTAATGCTACCCTTAGGAAGTGCTTCTTACTGTGTTCTGGGAGATTGTGTACAGTGGGTGTATTATTTCTTTTTTAAATATTTGATAAATTCAATGATAAAATTTCTTGGGCAAAGAATTGTCTTTTAAAGAAAGTTTATAATTACAGCATCAGTTTCTTTAATAGATATACAAGGCTCTTCTTAAATGTGTTTTGGCAACTTCTTTCAAGGAAATTTTGCATTTTAGAATCTATTGATAAAAATTCGTTCCTATATTTCCTTTTTATCTTTTAAAAATACTTTATATTCTTAGAGCAGTTTTAGGTTCACAACAAAATTGAGTGGAAGGTACAGAGATCTCCTAAATGTCCCCTACCCCCACACATGCATAGCCTCTCCTACTATCAACATCCCACCCCAGAGGGGTACATTTGCTACAATCCATGAACCAGTCATCCAAAGTCTATGATCTATATTGTAGTTCACTTCTGGTCTTGCACATTCTGTGGGTATGGACAAATGTATAATGACAAGTGTCTATCATGATGGTATCATACAGAGTGTTTTCAGTGGCTTAAAAATCCTCTGTGACCCACCTTTCATCCCTCCCCCATCCCACCCAGGGCAACCACTCATCTTTTTTCTGTCTCCATAATTTTGCCTTTTCCAGAATGCTATACAGATGGAATCATACAGTAGTTAGCCTTTCATTTTGCCTTCTTTCACTTGGTCATCTGCATTTCATTTAAGTTTCCTCTATATCTTTTCATGGCTTTATAGCTCATTTTCATTAAGCACTGAATAATATTCCATTGTCTGGATGTACCACAGTTTATTTATCCATTCACCTACTGAACAGCAACTTGGCTGCTTCCAAGTTTTAGCAATTATGAATAAAATTACTATAAACATCCATCTGTAGGTTTTTGCATACACCTAGGTTTTCAACTCTTTTGTATAAATATCAAAGGGTGGGAATACTGTATCATATGGTAAAGGTGTGTTTAGTTTTGTAAGAAACCAGCAAACTGTCTCCCAAAGTGGCTGTACCATTTTCCATTACCACCAGCAATGAAGGAGGGTTTCTGTTGTTCCACATCCTCATTAACATTTAGTGTTAGTTTTCCTGCTTTTGGCCATTTTAAAAGGTGTAGTGTAGTGTTCATTGTTGTATTAATTTACATTTCCCTGAAGACATAGGATTAGAACATCTTTTCATACATTTTTTTTCTTTAATCACCTATTCATGGAGGACCACCAGGTGGCAGAAATAATGGAGCCAAAATTCTGCCTACTATATTCTCAATTATATGATTAGTTTCTTTGGGTCATATAGGTATTTACATACTGCCTAATAAGGAAATAATATTCCTTCTTGACCCCATATCTATTCTTAAAGTTGCTCATTTTATACCTATAATCACCAAAGGTAAAGTTATTCTCCTAAGTTAATACGAGGATGCCTCCTCGTATTATATATGGTTATATTTCCAGGTACTAATAGTTAAGCATTGTTTTTTTGATTAAACTCATGTAAATGTCTTGATATAACTCATTTGTTAAATGCCTAGAGATTATGCTCTTAATATCTTCTAAATGACAGGAACACTGACAAGAATCCAGATTACAAACAGGACATATGCTAGAAATAACTTATTCATAAATTACAAAGACAGATTAAAACTTTCAAAAATTTGTGAAAATCTTTCATGCCTTACATAAAATGAAATTAATCAATGTCATCTTATTATACTTTATTTCACCTCGATGCATGAATATTTTGTCTTGTTTTCACTAAGACTTTAAGTTGAAAAGGATATTTTCAAATGGAAATAACTGAAGACAATAGAACTATGTGAACATTTAGAATATATGTTGTACTGAAATGTGTTGTTCTGAAATAGATCTGTTCACATAAAAAATATAAAATATTAAGTAGTAATTATACCTTTATATACATTACAAAACAGGTCGATGACATTATTTCTGTGACATAAAAATGTAAACAAATGTAAATATTTCAGACTATGAATTCAGATTCCAATATTTCATATTTTACTGTGTAGTTTTCTCTATGTTCTACTTTGGGTTTTCTCAAAAAGTGAATTAATTAAACTCAAATTGAAACACAGATGAGGAGAAATTCCTAGAGGGAATCATTGTTCTGCTTTGAAGAAAACTCCACAAATCAAAGACATAGAATTTTTTTCATAAAACATAATATTACAGAGAGGAATAATATAAGTACCTGTTCTGCTCTCATTATTGAAAGGTTAACTTCCTTTGCTCTTTTCCTCAATCAACCTTAATATATCCCCATGGATTAAATCACCAACCTAATATCCCAACACTGGGATAAGTATTAAATAAATTAGAATAATTATTGGTTAGTTATTATATCTGTTTAAAATGAATTATATCCTTTCTAAACAGTGACACAATAGTTGTACATGTAGTACATGACTGAAGTAACACATTAAATCTATTAAAATCTGTAAGTCAGTCATTTGACTTGAGATAGGCAACATTTTGTCCAAATTATTAAATACTCACTTAGCTCTTAACTATATTTCCTATTCAATACCATGTAGCAAGGCAAAATTAACAAGAATAAGCTAGAAGCAAAATCAGTTCTTTAACATGTACTTAGGACTATGACTTTAGACCAACACTATCCAATAGAACTTTCTTCAATGGCATAAATATTCTATAACTTCACTGTTCAAAATAATAACCTTTAACCAATTATAGCTATTGAGTACTTAAATTACAGTTAATGTTATTTAGGGATTGAATTTATATTTTATTATACTTTGATTAATTATAATTTAAATAGCCATATTTGGCTAGTGGTTACCATCTTAGAGGACAGTGGGGTTAGATTCTTCAAATAAAGTTTTTTCTTTTAATTTTACCATGATCCATGGTAAATAAAGATACACATTTTTAAAAATAAGTTGAGGTATGATTGGCATATAACATTCTATTAGTTTCAGGTGGACTGCATAATGACTTGGTATTTGTATATATTGCAAAATGATCACCACAGTAAGTCTAGTTAATATCTGTCACTATACATAGTTACAATTTTTTGTTGTTGTTCATATGATGTAGACCTTCTAGTTTTACTGTCTTGGCAACTTTCAAAGATGAAATATAGCATTCTGTACATGACAATTATTTTATAAGTGGAAATTTATATCTTTTAATCCCCTCCATCCTTTTTTTTCTTACAAATTCTTCTTTACCCACTCATTCCACATCTTCTTTATTCACTAATTCTTCTTTGGACATTTAGGTTGCTTTTATATCTTGGTTATTGTAACTAACATGGCAATAAACATAAGGGTGCATATATCTTTTCAAATTAATGTTTTCTTTTTCTTCAGGTAAATTCCGAGAAGTAGAATTGCTGGATCATATGATAGTTTTACTTTTAATTTTTTGAAGAGCCTCTGTACTGTTTTCCACAGTGAGTGTACCAATTTATATTTCCCAAAGAGTGTATGAGGGTTCTCTTTTCTCCACATCCTAACCAACACTTGTTATGTCTCTCTTTTTTTAATATTTAATGTTTATTTTTGAGAGAGAGAGAGACAGAATATGAGTGGGGGAGAGCAGAGAGAGAGGGAGACACACAATCCAAAGCAGGCTTCTGTGCTGACTGCTCAGAGCCTGATGCAAGGCCCGAACTCATGAACCACGAGATCATGACCTGAGCCGAAGTCTGATGCTTAACCTACTGAGCCACCCAGGTGCCCCATCTCATCTTTTTGATAATAGCTACCTAACAGGTCTGAGGTGATATCTCGCTGTGGTTTTGTTTGCTTTCCCTGATGCTTAGTGATATTGAATATCCTTTCATATATCTATTAGCCATCTGTACCTTTTTTCATATGCTTATTTACCATCCGTAAGTCTTCTTCGTGAGGTAACTTTAAATTTTTCTGCTCATTTTTGGAGGAATTTATTTTTTTGTTGTTGAGTTTAAAGAATTATTTGTATATTTTAGATAATAGTCCTTTACCAGATATGTCTTTTGAAAATATTTTCTTCAAGTCTGTGGCTTTTCTTATAATTCTCTTTGTATGGATTTTTTGAAGAGCAGAAGTTTTTAATTTAACAAAGTCCAATTTATCCGTTATTTCTTCCAACCATCATGCGTTTAGTGTTGTATCTAAAAAGTACACAAGGTCATCTAGATTTTCTACTACATTATCTTGTAGGAGTTTTACATTTTTATATAGCATCTCATTGACTTAATTTTTCTGAGGGTCAGAAGATTTTGTCAAAAGCTTTTTCTGCATATATTAATATGATCATGTGGCTTCTCTCATTTAGCCTGATAGGTTCATGTGAGAGGTCATGTAATAGGTCACATTATTTGATTTTCAAATGTTAAACCATTGTATAATTGCAATTTATCCCACTTTGCCTTGGTATTTGATTCTTTTTATACTGTTTTGGAATTGATTTACTAATATTTTGTGATGTCTATGTTTAAAATTTATTGTGTTTTATGGTATGACTATAGTCTATCTTGATGAAGTTTCCACATGCCCTTGAAAGTATATGGTGGAGTTTTCTATAATATCAGTTAGGTCTAATTGGTTGGTAGCAATGTTTAAACTTTTTACAGTCTTACTAATTTTCTGTTTAAGTGTTATATCAATTACTCAAATAGGAAAGTTGAGTTTTCCACCTATAATGAAAGATTTCTGTCTCCTTCTTTCCCCCTTCCTTCCTTCCTTCCTTCCTTCCTTTGTTTCTTCCTTCCTTCCTTCCTTTGTTTCTTCCTTCCTTCCTTCCTCCCTCCCTTCCTCCTTATCTTCCTTTCTTCTTTACTTCCTTTGTTTCTTCCTTCCTTCCTTCCTTCCACTCTTCCTCCTTCCCTTCCCTCCTTCCTTCCTTCTTTCCCTCCCTCCTTTCTCCCCTTTCTTTTTTCTTTCTTCCTGCTTTCTTGCTTTTTTCTTTCTTTCTTTCTTTCTTTCTTTCTTTCTTTCTTTCTTTCTTTCTTTCTTTCTTTCTTTTTTTCTTTCCTATTTTCTTTTTATTTAGTTATTGCTTTCTGTATTTTAAAACTCTGTTATTAGTTGAATACATATTTAGGATTGTTATAGCCTCTTAAGCGACAGTGCTTTTCTGACTTCCTGATTCTTTCTATAAAGTCTATACTTTATATAATATATAATATTAATATTGTCATTCTGTTTTTCTTAATCATTTTAATTTCTTCCTCTTTCCTGTATTTCCTGGTGTTATTTGAAGGTTTTATATTTGTTTGGTTTTTAATGTTTACATTTTAGATCCACTATTGGCTTACTAGCTACATATCATTGGTAACTTTAGAGTTTGAAAGATGAATCTTTAATTATCACAATCTACTTGCAAATAATAAAATGCTTTTGTGCATAATAGACTTCTACTTTGTTCTCATTGTGTTAATAGCTTACATTCTACTTTTGCATGTACTATAAATGTATTCATATACACATATAGCAATGACATATTTTTATTGTAAATCTATTATTTTATGAATACAAATAGATTGTTAGTTTAAATTTTTAACACATCAATGATCTGTTAAGGATACTGAATAATAATAACACATTTTTACATACTTCCACATATTTATCATTTGCAGTATGTTTTTGATCTTTCTTGTAGGTCCAAATTTACATCTGTCATCATTTTTCTTCTTCATGATAAACTTCAACATTTCTTACAATGCAGGTCTGCTGGCAATGAAGTTTCTCACATTTTGATATTCTCAAAAGTCTTTATTTCACCTTTGGTGTCCAAAGTGATTCTTGCTGGTAAAGAATTCTAAACTTACGAGTTCCCTGGCTCCATCTAATACTTTAAAGATATCCCTCCACATTGTTCTGAAAAGCAATCTCTGTGTATTTGGTCCTCTGTGTGCATAATGTGTCCTTGTTCTCTGGCTGCTATTTTTTTCTCTTTATTTCTCACTTTTTTGCCATTTGATTATCATATGTCTTTGTGTGGTTTTCTTTAAAAACCTTTAAAAAAAGAGATCATCTGATCTCTTTAAGCTTATTGAATATGTAGATTTAAATTTTTCATTACACTTTGAAAATTTTGGCTATATTAGTTACCATAATGTTACTGTTCCTTATTCTCTTCCCTTCTCTTTTTGGAACTTTTTGAATCACACATATATAATGAGTGCCTCTTTTTGGAACTTAAACACCCACTAGTCTGCATGATATTGCCCCACAAGTATCCAGGGATCTGTTGATCTTCTTAATTTTTTTCTCACTGCACTTTTCTTTGTGAATAGTTTATATTTCTATGTCTTTAAGTTCACTGAAAAATCTTTTCTTCTGTATTGTTAAATCTGTTCTTAATCCAATTCAGTGTATATATATTTTTCACATCAGATGTTGTATTTTTCTTCCTTTGAAACTCTATTTAAATAGCTTTTACATCTTCTCTTTCTACCCTCATCACAGTCATATTTTCCTTTATTTTCTTGGATAAATACTGCATATTTATAACAGATATTTTTGTGTTCTTGTCTGCTGCTTCCATCATCTCTTTTATTTTTTGATTTGGTCCTATTGACTCATTTTTCCTCCAAATTATGAGTTCTTTTTCCTGACTCATTTGTATGCCTGGTATTTTTTTTTTCTTTTTGGATACCAGATATTATCAATTTTACCTTGTTGGTTCCTCGATGTTCTTGTATTCCTATAGATAGTATTGGGTTTTATTCTCATTTTCAGTGTTTCAGGATTGGCCCAAGCACCCTTTAGGCTTAATTTGACTCCATATGATGAACTTCTGATCATTCTACTTGATAGCCATAGGAACACAAATTATCTCCAGTCCTATGTGATTTCCATAAAATTTTCTGTCTGCTTTTTTCTGATAGCTCTTTTCATAACCTTGGATATTTTCCTCTCATGCATGGGCAGATCAGCACTAAGCCAGAGTTTTCCAGGGCATTCTGATGGTTTTGTGTTCTGTAGTTACCTCTTCTCTTCTGTTCCAGAAGATTTTTTTTTCTTTTGGAAAATATAATTTCCAGTTGCCTGTTCTCCCAGCACTGACCTCAGGTCAGCAAAATTCCAGGGCTATGTTTGGATTGTGCCCCTGCAACACAGGCTGGATACAGTCCTGTGCTAACAATGGTCCATGTCTGCAAAATATTGTTTCATTTATTTCAGCCATTTTTCAATTATTTAGGACTGGGTGGTAAAACAAGTTCTAGATACTTCCTTTTGGCCAAAGCAGAACACTATATCTCAATTGTCCCAAGAGTTTTTCATTTCATTATGATTATGACTCTTCCTCCATATGTCACTAAGGGGAAGACAAGGAACACAGAAATTATTTAAATATAAACACTAAACTATGAATTCTCAAAGCTACTGCAATGGCTTTAACCTTTAACCTTTCCCATCTTGAAAGAATTACCTTACTGAAAAGTTTATAAATTTGTCACAAATTAATCAGAATTCCAAATCAATACTAATTCAAATTAGTAGGAATTCAGCCATATTCATATCACTTAAGAGAACTATGCCAACCAACAAGGTTAAAATTGCATTTCTAAATATTCTAATATTAAAAAATCAATGTTCATTGCTTATTGAGTTTTCTAATATTTAATACTCAATGTTCACTGAATATTCTAATATTCAGTGATATGGACATACCACTGTTTGTTAAATCATTCATCTGTTGATGTACATCCCCCATAAACAACTCCTGATTTTGGCAATTATGAATAAAACTGCTACAAACATTCCTAATAGGATTTTATGTGAACATAAGTTTTCATTTCCCTATGATAGATGCCCAAAAGGGCAATCGCTAGGCTGTGTGGTAAGTGCATGTTTAGGTCCATAAAACACTAGATTGTTTTTCTGTATGGCCAGACTACTTTACATTTGTATAACCAGTGCATGAAAAGGCTTACTCTGCATCTTTCCTAATATTTAATGTCTTTATTTTTTGTTTTAGCTTTTCTAATTGGTGTATAATGTGCTGTGGATATAATATGCATTTTCCCATGGCTAATGATCTTGAACATCTTTTCATCTGCTATTTGCCATCTATATATCTTCTTCAGTGAAATGACTTGTGTTTGTACTTGGCCTATTTTCTATTTGGATTGTCTATTTTTACTATTTGATTTTGAGTTTTTTCTCCTACATGCACATCCATTGCTGGATAGTTGGCAAATAATTTTCCCAGCCTGTAGCTTAACTTCTTTCCTCTTCACAATGTCTTTTCTAGAGCAAAAGTAGTTAGTTCATTTGGACCAGGTTTAATTTATCATTTTTTTCACTTATGGATTGTACTTTTGGTATCAATTTTAAAAACTCTTAGCTTGGCCCCAGGTTCAAAGATTGCTGATTTTTTCCCCCAAGTCATTTCATAGTTTTACATTTTACACTTAAGTCCAAGATCCAGTTTGAATTATTTTTTTGTTTATGTATTTAAAAAATAAGATTATTGAGATATAATTCACATACCATATAATTTATCCGTTTAATGAACCTTATAGCTTTTAGTAAGTTTATAGATATATGCAACCATAATCTTAGGCAATTTTAGGATATTTTCATCACCTCAGAGAAACACCAGACTCTTCAGTCATTATTCCCCACCCCCACCACTTCCAGTCTCAGGCAATCCCTAATCTTCTGTCTCCACAGATATGCCTCTTCTGAATATTTCATATAAATGGATCATATAGTGTGTGATCTTTTGTGTCTGGTTTCTTTCTTTGATTTAACATAACATTTTCAAGGTTCATTCATGTTGTAGCACTATGTATCATTTCTTTTTATACCTGAATGATATTCTGTTGTGTAGACAGACACCATATTGTTATCCATTCTTCCATTGATGGATATTTGGGTTACTTCTGCCTTTAGGCTATTATGAAAATTACTACTATGAACATTAATGATTCTGATTCGAATTCTAGCATACGGCATTGGAGGTTCCCACAAAACCAAGAAATTATCTGGAATAAGCTAAGTGTCCTACAATTCAGCTCAATTCTGATACCATCTACCTGGACATTGTATCATACCCCACATGTTAAGGGCTCCGTCTTACAAAACTGTCTCTCACACACATTTCAGACATCGATCAAAAGTCCAGGTTAGCAGTTGTGTTTCTGACTACCTGGCTGTAGATTGGAGGTTTCAATGACCCTCTCCCTGAGTTTGATTAATTTGCTACAGTGACTCACAGAATTCAGAGAAACATATTACTTACTAGATTACTGGTTTACCATAAAAAGATATAACTCAGGAATAGCCAGGTGGAAGAGATACATAAGGCAAGGTGTGGGAGAAAGGCATGGAGTTTCCATGACTTCTAGCATGCCACCCTCCCCAAATTTCCATGTGTTTAGCCATGAGGAAGTTCTCTGCACCCTGTCCATTGGTTTCTTGTGGAGACTTCATTACACAAGCATAATTGATTAAAGCATTGGTCTTTGGTGGTTGAACTCAATCTCTAGCCTCTGTCTGTTCCTGGAGGTTTGGGGGATGGAACTGAAAGTTCCAACCCTCTAATCACTTAGTTGGCTCCCCTGGCAACCCATGCGCATCCTTAGGTTACCTAGGGGTTTTCCAAAAATCACCACCTTAACATAACAAAAAACACCACTGCAGCTGTCATCACTGGAAATTCCAAGGGGTTTGGGGACTTTGGGACAGAACCAGTGACAAAGACCAAATATATATTCCTTAGTATAAACCATAATGCCACAATCTACACCCTGGTCTTCAAAGATAGAGACTTAATACCAGAATAGTCATAAAAGTCAAAAGTTACTGGTACATAGAATCCCATTCAGTCATTAATAACTATCCAGTCTGTTATCATACCATATGAGAATGTCCTCCAGGGTGAGGCCACTCAAGTTTGTAGGCTTCCACTCAATCTTGTTAGGTTCCAAAAGCCTGAATGTTGTCAACAATACATGGTTTCATTCTTTCAGGCAGCTATTATAATTGACAATATCATCATGTAGGGGAAAAAATGAGGTGATATGGGGAAGAAAGAATACCAGCATCCCCCTCTACCCCCTTTTGCCCTGATCCACCAGAAAAACAGAAAACTATTTAGTGGGGACACTCTTCAGCCCCATGCATGTTCATGTTGAATATGAGTACATACCCCTGAAGGTATGTAAGCCAGCCCTTCATTTTTTTTATCTCCCCCATTTTAGACAACCAATGTTTTAATATCCCATTCCAATTCCTTACCAAACTTATTATTCTGCAGAGGACATTATGGGATGTAAAGTGTGTTCCTTAGCTGAAGAAATGGTGGTCAGCCATACAAACTAGTGCAATATTTTCCCTTGTGGTTCTTTTATACAATGCATTCTGAACATATCCATCTACCACCAGGTAACCAAATCTGGGTCCAGAGTCAGTGGCTGTTCCTGTTGGGACTTATTCATAGCCCTGCAGCATTGACAGTATTAGCCTGACTGGCCAGCCATGTTCAGGGGCTGCCCACCATAGTCATCTGCAGTTTCTGGAAGTCTCTGCCATCTGCTGGCAGAAAAAACAGTTCTTACTGGCATTATGTGCCTCAGAAGGTGTAAAAAGAATGTTTAGATTCAGCCCATCTCTGCAGTACCCCAATAAACACTAATTTCATGGACCAAGGTGGCCCTCTCAAGGAAGCCCATGGAGATATCTGCTTGCTGATTCCTGTCACCTTCCAAACCTGAAAGGGAGTTTTCTGATAGCATTGCCGTGTCCTATTATTACTGGACTCAAATGCTTGGACTCAGTGATGGTAGAAATGAGGCTGGACTCAAAATGCACAGGTAAGACTTTCAGGCAAAAGCTCAAGCTAAAGGGAGTCCCAGTTGGAACAGGGGCATCAGACCAGCTTTGCAGAAAATAGCCAGGGAAAATTTTAAAGGGCCTGAAGTGGAAAAGAAGTGATGTCTAAGCCTGTTGAGATAGGAAAATACAGGGAATTGGGCATGCAGTCATAGTTGACAGAATATGCTTCTTCATTCATCATATGTTTTATTTGCATATTAAATCTCACCTCTGGGCATGAGTTTTAACATTATAATGAGGAAAACAGTTAGTGAAAGGTGAAGTTTGGTGACAATCTTGTCTCATGCTAGTCAGAACTGATCTGGGCTTACTCCTTCTTGATTCATTCTTTGCTTTGCAAGAGAAGTGATAACAACCAGCAGGGAGTGCCAGAGAGCATAGGGGCTTCTTCCCAAGGTTCCTGATTGTCTCACTACTTTAATGAACACTCATAGTCCCACAGTGATGTCCAAAGGGCTGTGCTCCATGCGGACATCCCTTCTATAGGCCTGGTTTCAGTTGTTCTTTTGCTTATGTGGCTGGGCAATTGGCCACTGTCCATGAATCAATAAAAACCCAAACATAGAAGCTTTTATCACTGTTCAATTTTTTCACCACTGCTAGGAAAGCAGCATGCAATTTAGCACACCGGGCTGATCTGTTTTTATCTTCCTCAACCGAGAGGTGGCTTTCCAAACAAGATTCCATTCCATTTGCCTTGGAATGGTTGTCCACAGGAGAAGCAGCTCTTTGTTAGTCAGTCAAGGACTCTTCATAGGGCACTGTCCAAGTGACAATAGAATCCAGCAGCTCCTCACACTTTTCCAGAGCCAGTCCCAGGGAAAAAGAGGCTACCTGCTTGTGACAATCATCTCCTTGCATTCTGTCAGTAATGACAACCTGTAAAAACCATTTCCATGGTATTATGGCACTCTCCTGGGCATTGACACCCCTATTAGAACATTTCTCTGACATCAGCCTAGACATGTCAGGTATTTCATGCTTTAAGATCACTTTATGTCTTCAGTCATAGGGGGAGCTTTAATTAAAGTCCAATAGCAGGGCAGTAAATGCCCCTCAAATGGACACCCTCAAGTCCAAAGCTTTAGTAATCATCACTGGGAGGTGTTCACAGGCTTTTGCCACCAGCTCCAGCCTTCTCTTCACTTAAGGCTATTTTTTATCTAAATGCAAACTTTCTTGTTCAGATCTCCAGGACCTCAATTCTCTGAGTTTTTATCTCCTCTTTTTTTCTATTTTCTATTTTCTCTCATCCAAATTAGATAAATTGTATCAATTTGTCCTCAAGTTCACAGATTTTATACTCTGCCATCTCCAAGGTACTATTCAGCCCATTCATCAAGTTTCATCCCATTTATTGGAGTTTTCAGTTCTATACCTTTCATTTAGTTATTTTTAGAAAATAGGTAACTTCTCTTTGAAATTTTTATATTTTTTTGTTTCCAGAGAATGTGTAATTATTGTTGAAATCTTTTTATTGTATTTGTTTTAATTCCTCATTAGATAATTCCGACATCTGATTTATCTCAATGTTGTCATCCAACATTGAATGAGATTAACTTTTCTCATCCAAGTTGTGATTTTCCTGGCTCTTGATATGATGAGTGATTGTATCCTAGACAATTTAATCATCATTATTTTTTTTTAGCAGGCAGTCCCTTGTTGAGATGTATTTCTATAATTCTTGGACATGATGTATGGGTGTGTTCAGCTTCACATGGGACCCCACTGACATCACTATGGCAAACATGGAGCTCTGTCTGGTTGAAGATGAAATAATGAAAGTTCATCCTCTCCCTAGGTCCTTGCTACCTTACTTTCCCAGGAAAAATGAGCACCTACTTGGCCTGCTCAATGTCTCCTAGTGGGGTATACATTCAACTTCTTGCTAGACCCCATGATATCAGGGAGGGTGGAAGCTGAAAACTAAAACTACTTTTTTTTGTGACAAGATTGAGAGAGAAGCTTTGTTTCTCCCTGGGTACACAGGCATCAGGGATGAAAAGGTGGGGCAGTGGAGTGCCTATCTTATACTACCTTGTTTCCCTTATTGATGTTAAGTTGGTAAGCAAGTTGAGCGCACAGTGGGTGCTATTGACAGTACATGGGAATGAGTTGAAAGGTGAGTATATCACTATGTTTAATCTTCCTGCTCCTTGATGAGGGATGCTTACAGCTGGATCCTACTGACACTACCCCGGTGGAAGAATCAAAGCACCACCTGCTTCTATGGTGATGGGGTTTCAGAGTGCAGCTTGCATAGGTGCGTGGGGGAGTGGGGTGGAAGATCAGCTTCCCTCTCAGCTCTGCTGAAACCATATGGCACAGAAGGATTCTGTTGGTGTTTGCCTCAAGTCTGGAAGATATATTGTTAAAAAAGTTTCCTATTCTGTTAAGCCACTCCTTCTGCAGTCCTGCTGCTGATAGGAATAGACTTTCCTTGGAGTTTTTCTTTTTCTTTTCTTTTTTTTCCCCTGTGCCTATTCGTTCAATTGGAGATCCTGCAGTGCCCAGTCCAAAATGTAAACTCACCACTGGTCTTTTCTCAAGTCTCGAGTTCCGAGGCAGTCTGCCTTCTTTCTACCTCTTAGACCTTTTTCTATGCTTTTTTGTTGTGTTATGTCAGGTATTTTATAGTTTTAAGAGGGAGGAATAGGACTACTCAGTCTTTGCCAGAATTAGATTCCGAGATGCATTATTAAAAACTCTTTTGTGAATAGCAAGACCTCAGAGCTTGAAGCAATTAGTTTACAAATTTCATTCAAATCTAAAACTTTTCAGATTTCCCCCCTTTCTACTTTGGTTGTCTTTAAGTGAGCAGAATGATAAACCCATTGTTAATAATCTCAATGTGAACAAAAGGATGTTCCAACCAAAAGCTGTCCCACACACATTAGGCCTTAGCCAAGGGGGAGTATAGTCCCAAAGTCAATGATAGGTAGGTGATGTAGGATTCCACTTATGTGAAGCACAAACACATATGGGACTAATCTATGCTGACACAAGCCAGATCACTGGCTGTGGGGGTCCCTAGAGACAGTCAGAGCTCAAGGGGGTTTCTGGGAAACTAGGTATGTTCTGTTTCTTGACCTGGGTCCTGGTGACATTATACTCCAGTAGAAAGAATAGTTCACCAGAGGAAGTCAGTAAACAAGAAAGGAATGGAATCTTAAGAAAATGACATCATCTTCCTGGAAACAGTGACTTTTTTTCTTTGCGGATTGAAATTGCACTGAATTCCTTAACTCAGTATTTAGAGAATAAAATGACTCATATTTTAGATCCCCTCTTTCCCTCCTGCAAATCTTCTTTTGAATAAACTTTTTAAAATGAAATGGTAAGTGTAGATGCTAACTTGTAACTATAAAACATGTTCTTCATTATTTTTTTTAAAAAGGCAGGAAAGTGTAATTCGTCTTTACTATTTTGTCCTCCACTTGAAAAACAAAAATCTGTTAAGGAAAAAAGAAGAGGGGAAGTTGTTGTTTTTTCCCCCCTGACATTACCATTATAACATATTTATGACATAGCACAATTTCTTTCTTGAAAATAGGGAGAATGCAAATATGCTAAGATGCTGGAAATTCAAAATCACTAAAATATGACTATAATATGACCTTGGCAGAAGGAGGTAAGGAAAGGCAAACATAAGAAGGCACCATCCCACTCTCAGGATTATAGCAATAATTTAGCAGTCAATGTTTTATCATATAGCCAACTTCCCAATATAAATTATTCTAGCTCTAGTGCTGCTGTTTCTTATGCAATTGCTTTTAAAATAGAGCACATTCTTATGCTAAGTAAGTATGCATACCCTGGTGCTGAATATCATTTCTTATTCTGAGAGCAGAATATTAAAAATAAATATTTCTAGGCCCTGTGATAATAGAAGTAACACAACATGAGCTCCAGTGACAATGTAAGGCAAAAGAAGAAAAACATTTAAATGTTGAACTTATGAAAAAAAGAAAAAAACACAAATAACTGTTAAACTTTTTAGAACCCATGGGCTTGAAATAAATTATTTATGGATTAGGAATTTTGTTGTTGCTCTTTAAGATGAATATTATCTAGTTAGATTAGCAAATCTATTCTTTTTTGATTAGATAAATCCCATATTATGTAACAGCATAGAATTTTATTAATTAATTTTCCACTAATGCAAATCAATGTCCTTCACACAAAGCAGACAAATAAAATCACCAATAAAATCATGGTTTAATTATTTCCTTAATAGCAACTTGGAATCAATACATCAACTGAATACCCTCCCCCAAGACTTAATTTCCATTGCACTGACTTGCTTTTATGTGGTTTCCAGCAATCAGAACAGAGAGGAAGAGCAGGAAAGAGAATAGATTTCATTCACATTATAATGACAGCTTTAAAAAATTACAGATTTAATGTTTCAAGGGAAGCAAAGCAAGGAAAAGGCAACTGAATAAAGAACACAAGCCCTGGTGTGTTTCAATTCTCTGGCATTCACTTGCACTGCTAAGAAAAACAGGATCAATCATCTTCTCACACCTGGACTCCAGCTTCACCTCCAATGTAAATAAAGCAGCTGAGCAATAGTCCATGAATCCAGACTTTTGAATTATCTTCCTGATTTGGCCACCAAATTACTGTATGACCTTAGAAAGCTTATTTCCTTTGCCTATCTTTGTATTTCTTTTTTATCTTCAAAATAGAGATAATCAACTATTTCACATTTCTTTTAGGAAGATGTAGCATGACAAGGTGATGTAGGTGGTTTTAGGAAACAGGTACCCTTTGTATAGCTGGGCAATCACTAAATTATACTTTATAGAAGGGGTGTGTCTCAGTAAGTTGTTTGTTGTGCATATTTCCCCAAAATGAATACTTTTTTATCTTTCCTGATACAATCAAAATTGTGTTCCTGTAAGAAGAATATAAATTTCCCAGAGACAACATTCAAAGTCAGCTTCTACTTACTGTTATTTGTTGAGCACTGAAAATATGTCTGACAGTATGTTAGAGATGTTCATATGCTTCAGGAAATGTTTAATCTTACAACAACCAGTTATGAATTTTATTTTACTTTTTCACAACAATATGTTGGTACTTCTTTTTTTACTTAAAAAAAGGACTTTGAGGGTCAATGTCATTAAGCGACTTGGGGAGATGATGAAATCCAATGACAGTTTGAGGATTTAAAAGAGAGAGAGAGATATCCTTGTTTATTTATTGCATTAAATTTCTCATAGCACTTCATTTCTATAATCCAGAATAAAAATAATTCAAAACGTTTTTCTTTGTGCTCAGTTTTGAGAAATACAAAAATGAATATTAGGACTACAGGAATTTGTTAATGTGCTGAACGGAAAGAGCATACAAACCGCCTGGCTGTCAATCCTGCGACGTGATTTACAAATACCCATAACACAACCTGGATGGGAGGATGCCAGGAGCTCACCGTGGAGGTGAGATGGCCAGGACACAGGCTAGTCAACTCTGTACAGGAAGGTCAACAATGACTCGCTCCTGGGCCAGTGGCCGGCATCACCAATTGGAAACTGGGCCCTTCCCTGCATGTTTCCCATGTAGTGAATTATTACTGAGTAGAGAGCCCACCTTACAGCAATGTCATAAGATCTGCCTTTGGCCTACAACTCTGCAGGGCAACAGTTTCTCTCTGCAGCCTTCTGTTGCCTGCATGCTGCTTTGGTGGAGCTGACCTTGCCTGCACCCCTTAAAACCTCCTATCTGGACCATAAAAATAGTCTCTGTCTACGCCCCTAAAGATTTAACAGCTGCTACACCAGAACTCACCTTACTTTGTGTAGCCACAATTTCTTTTTTTTTTTTTTAGTGTTTATTTATTTTTGAGAGAGAGACAGAGCACAAGCAGTGGAGGGGTAGAGAGACAAGGAGAAACAGAATCTGAAGCATGTAGACACAATTTCTCAAAGATCTGGGCTGCGGTATCACCTTGCAAAGAGGTACATGCATGGTATAAGCATTTCTGCATTTATGCTACACTGTTATTGAGGATTTATATGTGCCAGGCACTGAATTAGACACTGGGAATAAAACATAATCCAACTGGTAACAGCTTAAGTAGAAAGATAGAAACAGCCACCATCAAAATTGTGCTGAATAACTCTTACTGCAGAAGCACATGTAAGAATTTGTTAATGTACAGAGAGGGGCTCCATTAGGCCTGCCTGGGTCAATCCAGAGAGGCTCTGTGGAAGTACTTTGGGGTTTCTGAAAAATGAATGTTCCCATTGCTCTGAAGATCTCTACCATTTGAGATATTAGACTCTACAACATTAATAAATGTTATATATCAAGTTACAACTCTATATTTAGAAATGAAATACCTTATCATTCTCCAGAAGAGTTAATCAAATCAGTGCCAGGCAAAGTGCCACACTGAACTCATTTCTATATACACGTCCAATTTCTTGTTGATAGCTTGGTCTTCTCCTTAATAATAAAAGACTGAAGGCCAGCTGATATCACCAAGATTTCTTTGATAAATCCCAAGTGTCTGTATAACAACATCTGATACTTCTTTTCATATTAATCAACATTACATAAATGTCATCAAAACATCTCTATAATGATATTTAACCTACAATCAAATTAATAAGCTTTATTTATTTATAATAAGATAAAATGTTTACAGGTACTAATTTGTAAGAGTTGCTACCCTGAGTTTCTTTTTCACCTGGTATCCTTCCCAAATATTGCAAGCTTTCAAAATACCATTCTTGGATGCTTTCTCCCTAGGTTTCTTTTTAAAGTCTAAATACTGATGATCTTCAAAGCAATAGGAAAATAAGTGAAAGGGTAACAGGAGAGAAGAATTAGGTGTTTTATCTTGGGGTTCCCTTTTATAACAGCTAAGGTGGCCTTTTGATTTGGAGACTATCTAGCTTTTAGTCCAGAAAAACCTAGTTACAGGAAATCAGAGATCACCAGAGTCAGGGAGCCATTGTGGAGATAGTGACAGGCTGTGTATAAAATATAGCATTTTGACTTTCAAGTTCTTTTAGCCTGATTCACTTAGCCATTTCAAGAAATGACTGCTGATCAAATGCCTTGAGGGCTGTTGTGCACCAGTCAGGACATCACAGGACCCTAGTGGGCAAAGGTAAAGAAGAACCATGGATGAAACATTTTGTGTTGGAAGTTCAGTGTTTCTGATAGGATGCTGTGGTCAGGATAGTGCCCTTTTTCTCCTCCTAGATAAACAGCTGTGAGAAAAATGAGAAATGAGTCCCAAAGTATGTTCAGTGTCTGATATATTTATAGCACAGTGAAGTGTTCATGTTCTCAAATACAGTTTTTATAAAATCTATACATTTTGGGAAATTTTTGGTGCATCGAGGGAATTAGCTGCAGGCAAGTAGCTCCGGTGGTCCCTGAGATCACATTGGTACTTTGATTAGCATTGGTACTAAAGAAGCTTGCAGGTCAGTTTGGTTCTTATAAAAAAAAAAAAGTATTACCTGGAAGTGTAGGAAAATGTACACTTTCAGAAAATGAAAATAAAGATACTTAAGAATTGTGTTTGATGCATGACAGAATCAAGTTGAATATTTAACTGATTTTATGAGATCTGCTTGTAAAAGAACTAAATAGGGAAACAAAAGAAGGAGCAGAAGGATAAAGACTGTCTTCCCCTCAAAACTCTCAGAGCTGGGGCACCTGGGTGGCTCAGTCGGTTGGGCGTACGGCTTCGGCTCAGGCCATGATCTCACGCTTTGTGGGTTCGAGCCCGTGGTCAGGCTCTGTGCTGACAACTAGCTCAGAGCCTGGAGCCTGCTTCGGATTTTGTGTCTCCCTCTCTCTCTGACCCTCCCCTGCTTGCGCTGTCTCTCTCTGTCTCTCAAAAAAATAAAAATAAAAAAACATATATATATATATATATATATATATATATCTCAGAGCTAAAGTCAGGGCCCAGTGCATCATGGGCCCTCAGGGCACTGATGCTGCCTGGGGAGGACCTGGAAGGATGAGGATGGGGATGGGGAAGAGATGGAGGATGGGGGGATCTGGAGGAGCTGGAAAGATAGGGGATGGAGAGGAGATGGAGGAATGAGGGATGGGTGGAGATGGAAGGATGAGGGGTGGGGTAGAAATGGAAGGATGAGGGGTGGGGAGGAGATGGAGGGATGGGAGGAGATGGAGGAATGGGGGATGGGGAGGAGATGGGGGAAGGGGGATGGGGGATGGGGTTGGGGGATGGGGAAGGGATGGGGGGAAGGGGAATGGGAAGGAGATGGAGGAATGGGAAATGGGGAGGCGATGGAGGGATGGGGAATGGGGAAGAGATGGAGGGATGGGGAAGGAAGAGGAGGGGAAGAGATGGAGGGATGGGGAAGGAAGAGGAGGTGAGAAAAGGAAAAGGCAGGGAGGAAGTACAGGGAAGGCAAAGGATCAGGCAGGAGATGCATCTGCCATAGGATAAAGAAATAAGGAAGAAAAAACCCACATAATAGGACTGAAGGGGAGCTCATGGTAAGGGAATTAATACAACACATATAAGTCAGCGAGGAAAAGACAACAGATCACAGAGTATCTTAATAATACAGTGTGGAAATGGAGATTCTTAGAGCAATACCATGAAGGCAAGTAAAGGAATATAATTAATATAATTAACTTCCTGGATCATGAAGAGGGCTACCAGTAGGAGTGAAAGATGAATTTGAGCTGACAGCAGTTTATTTCCAAAAAAAAAAGGTTGGTATAAGATAATGTCTTTTCCTTTTTTCTATACCAAACAGTATTATTATTTCATGTAAAATTATAATCTCATTCTCTGTGCCATCCCAGATCCTGGAGTGAAAGCTGGAAGTGAAACAAACAAAAATCCCTATTTGAGTTTCCCTAGCGAGAGCGAGAACTAGTTCAGCCCACAGCGGTGGAATGGGGAAGGGAGTACAAGTTTGTACCCCAGGTACTCAATGAGCGGGCAGGGCTTGAATGGTCTTCACAGTAAGCTTTTAGTGGCTTAGAAGCTTCTCTGGGTGTCCAAGAGCTCAGGTTTGCAGGGGAGAGCCTTAGGGAGCTGGTTGCAGAACTAATAGTTGTAAGGGAGCAGGGGCTCTGGCTTTCTTTCTCCTACTAGTTGATGGTGTGTCCTGAGGCAGCCACTCCAACTCAGAGCCTCAGTTTACTTATTTTGAAATTGAGAGAGTTGCCTTGTCTTATGACTAAGATCCTTTCCTGTTCTGAACCTCTAAAAAGTTAATTGGCTTCCTTATATCTATTTAATAATCCCTAATGTGCCTCCTTAAAGGACTGTCTCTGAGGATTCAATTCAATTAAAGTTAGTCTTTAACCAACTACTAAGTGTAAGAGCAAAATAGTAAGGAGTGTGATTTTGTTGTTCCTAATAAACTCTTATAATTTCCTGGTGTGTGTGTGTGTTTGTGTGTGTTTGTGTGTGTGTGTGTGTGTTTGTATTTGTTGATGTTGTTAACACGATTTCTGGTCTTTGAAATCACCTTTCAGAAGAATTTGTTAAGTATTCTACTTTTCTGTGATTGTGAGCATAATAAACCATTTACTTTTACATGCTAATTAATAGTATGTGTCAAGTTCTTTAGAGATGCTTATGTAATCTACGTTAATGCCAAAAACAGGCAGCGTATCAATAGTCATTTGCTTAGAAATTATGTATTGTCAGATAAATTAGGTTGAATTTAGCCAGGGTAAAGCAGGGTGGAGCAAGGATCTCAGCCACTGAGACTTTACTGCCAATGTCAGAACCCAAAAAGTGATCTGTTTTACTGCAGGGCATTAACTAGAACAGCTTTGGCAGAGAATTAGGGAAGAACCCATCGCAATTCCCAGAGTAAAACATTGCAATTAGGTTTTTATATATGTTTTCAGTTATGCTTATGCACTTATAAGCATTTGCCCAAAGATATTCTATATCTTTGCTTTTTTTTCACATTATAATATACCTGGTGATCTTTCCAACCTGCACTATCTATTTTTCCAATATATATATTTTCACATGTATTTCAAGAGCTGCGAATGTAAGCTCACATTCCCTCATTCCAAATCCTTAGGGTCATATGTATTTCAGTATTCACAATTTTTCAAATTTTAGTAAGTTAATACTTTATATAATAAAACTCCCAAAAGGGTCTGGGGAGGCACTACTTATTCAACAATACTGATATCTTCACAATGTAACAAATGAATATTTATACCAACTGGAATGAACAGACAGACTATCCACAACACAAACAGATTTCTCCATTAAACAAGTTTGCCACAAACTCTTTAAAACTTTGGTGTTCCAGAGTTTTTGCATTTTTGAAGTGCTGATACAGTATTGTAGAATCACACTACATAGAATCATGTGATTTATTATCCATTTTCCTATGGATGGAAAGTTAGGCTATTTTTGGAATTTCATTACTAAAAACAACAGCACAATGAACATTTTAGAAAGTGCATCTTTGGAAAAATACAAAAGTATGTCATTATAATGAATTTCCAGAAGTAGAATTGATATGTTGAATGAAGGGTTGCTTGACATGTGGTTTTACATTTGGATAAATAGTGCCAAATTACCTTCCAAAAAAGTTTGTGCCAATTTATTATCTCACTTAACAGTGAGGACATGAGTGTCTATTTCCCCATACTTCTCCTATATTGGGTTCCTAAGCCTGCTGTAACAAAGTACCATAAACTGGGTGGAATACATAGTAAAAATTTATTGTCTTACAGTTCTGGAGGGTAGAAGTCTGAGATCAAAGTTTTGGAAGGGTTGTTTCCTTATGAAGGTTGAGAGACACTCTGTTCCAGCTCTCTCCCAGCTTTTGGTAGCCTCAGACATCCCTTGGCTTGTAGATCACTGTATTTTCCCTGTGTCTTTACATCTTCTGCCTGTACACGTCAGTCTCTTTGTCCAAATTTCTGTTTGTATAAGGACATCAGTCATATTGGATTATGGCCTACCCTCATGACCTCATCTTTCATTGATCTTCTATAAGGACTCATATTTCCACATGAGGTCACATTTACAAATACTAGCAGTTAGGTCCTCAACACGTTTTCAGGGGACTCAATTCAACCTATAGTATTTCCCAACATTGATTATTATTTTTTTAATTTTTAAAGTTTATTTACTTATTTTGAGAGAGAGAGAGAGCACACAAGCAGGGGAGGTGCTGAGAGAAGGAGTGAGAGAATCCCAAGCAGGCTCCATGCCATCAGTGCACAGCCTGATGTGGGGCTCGAACTCACAAACTATGAGATCATGACCTGAGCCGAGGTCATGACCACAAGCTTCAAGTGTAGGAAGCTTAACTGACGGTGCCACCCAGGTGCCCCAACAATGACAATTATTAAAGTTTTCCAATATGTTAAGTAAAAATATGTCTCACAATTTCTATTTGCATTTCTTTAATTAAGTTAGATTTTATTATTTTTTTAAAACTTTTTATTTTGAAATGAATATAGATTCACAGAAAGATTCAAAAGTAGTACTAGAGTCCTGTAAACCTTTCACCTAGCTATTTTCAAAAATGATATCTCCTAGTGGCACCTGGGTGGCTTAGTCAGTTAAGCATATGACTTCAGCTCAGGTCATGATCTCACGGTTTTTGAATTCAAGCCCCGTGTCGGGCTCTCTGCTCACAGCTCAGAGCCTGGAACCTGCTTTGGATTCTGTCTCTCTCTCTGCCCCTCCCTGCTCATGCTCTATCTCTCCTCTCTCAAAAATAAATAAACATTAAATTTTTTAAAAAATGATATCTCCTATAACTGCAGTACTCTAGCAAAACCGAGAAACTGATGCTCATATAATGCTGCTCTTGCCACTCCAGATTTTATTCAGTTTTCACCAGACTTTATGGGCTCTTATATGTGTGTGTAGTGGGTGTGGTAATCATTCTCTGCAATTTCATCTTCTGTGTAGATCTCATGTACAGATCTATATAGTCACCACAGGTTTCAAGCACACAGAAGCACGAAGCTGTTCTCCATCTCTCTAGCTCTGACAGTTCAAGGGTGTTCTAGGATGATGTCATATAGCAAACAACCTTTAGAAATCAGCTCTTGTCACTCACTGTAAGGAATGCTCTTTTTTTAAATTGTTTTTTATGTTTATGTATTTTTTAGATAGAGAGAGACAAAGTGCAAGTGGGGAGGGGCAGAGAAAGAGGGAGACACAGAATCTGAAGCAGGTTCCAGGCTCTGAGCTGTCAGCACAGAGCCCAACACGGGGCTCGAACCCATGAACCGTGACATCATGACCTGAGCTAAAGTCAGACACTTAACTGAGTGAGCCACCCAGACACCTCAGGAATTCTCTTATGTTGTAGGATACAGATGTACATGATACATGCATCAATCATGTACTTTTATTGCTGAGTAATATTCCATTTAATTATTTTTGATATTATTAGTCATGTATATGTTTGGCATGTCAATTGCTGTTAAAAAAAGTATTGTCTCTCATTTTTGTTATTGTATTTGTCTTGCCTTGTTGTTTTTTTTCCCATTTAGAATTTTCTGCATCCTATCAAACTTAATCGTTTATTTTCTGGGTCCTTGATTTTTTATTAATTCACAGAGAGGACTTCCACTCAAAACTAAAAATGTTAAGTTAAATCTCAAACCTGTCTAGAATTATTCTGTGTATTCCTCATTTAAGGAATGAGGTGTGATCCAGATATTCTGTGGGTCTTAAATATTCATTTATTATAGCTTATGCTATGGAAACATTTGGAACAACGTCAGTATATATGTGCATTTTGGTACCTTCATGAACCAGTACCCCTGCTTGGCAAGAATAGGGTTTGTGAGCCCTGGGTTAATTATGACATAAAACTCACTTAGCTGCTAAAAGTCACCTGCCTGTTTGATAGGACAATTGTCCAGAATTCCAGATCTATGTGAAAAATGGGAATCTAGGCAGGCGTAGCTAAACCTTAGGAAATTATACAAAGTGTTAACATGCAAAATACAGAGTGTAGGTTTTCTAGATGATGTAGGTTTGTGGGCTTCTAGCCAAATTACCAAGGTACCTACATCTAAATCTATCATCTGCTTTTTTTTTTTTTTAACATAATGTCCTCCCTCCTCCCTAACCCTAAGACTAGCAAATGCAATGCAGGTATGTAACATACTGGGTAGTCTCAACAGAGCTTTCTCACTTATGGGGAGGGCAGGTTCTCAGTGGTTAGGCTGTACTTCTACCTGTAGACACAGTGACCTGCCTTGTGACAGTCCTCATGCCTGGCCTCTAGCACTGTGTTGAATGCCCCAGCAAAGACAAAGATAACCAGGAAATTAGGTTCCAACTCTCATTTGGCCTTGGTGACTAGCTGTGAGTGATCTTCCTCTATGCTGTTTACTTATTAGCTAAATGATCTTTCTGAGCCCAGGAGATATTCCTACAGGGAAGTTTCCAACACATGCAAGCACCAATAACTGGGAGAAGAACCATAAAGGAGTATTGAGAGAAGCACATACCAGAAATTATGGCTGGTTGTCTCCCACAAATAATCTCTAAAGAACCCAGTGGGTTCCTGGCCCTAAGAGTTGGAAGGACACCCATATTTTGTCTATGTGAACCCTCACTCGATGGACTCTTTTCCTCCATAGGATCTATACTCATGTATTCTAAAAACATCAACGTGACCTTGAAGTGAAGTCGTCTTGAGTGTTCATTCTGCTCCATGACTTAATAAGTTGTGTGACCTTGAATAAGCTACTTAAGTTCCTCTGTCATAAAATAGGGATAATAATAGTGTGTGCCTTACAATGTTCTGGAGCAGATTAGATTAGATAATTTAGGTAACATGCCTAACATAGTACCAAGTACTAAATGTTAATCTGCCATTATTATTACTTCCAGTGTCTGGACACTCTTCCTCTCTGAGATGATCCCAATAACTTAGGGGTAACCTACAGTCAAGATTTCTGAACTCGTTGTCATCTGCTATTGAGTCCATACTGCAGGGTTAATCTCTTCAAAGGTCAATTCATTTTGTTTCTTTCTTTGAATGTTAACTGAACCCAGCATTTCAGAAATATGTATTACTCAGAGCCTACCCTGGGAAAAACTAGGAGATAAAATGGACAATCTGAAAAGCTCTTTCCTAATAAACTGTTAATGGATGATAATGGCTTAATGTGACTGTGTTCCCATATAAGATATTTATCATTTTAAGAAGAGCCTTCAATGCCTTATCCTAAGAGAGTTGTTAACAATGGAATGCCCATGTTCAAGGAAGATCATATGGGAAGACAGGGGTGAATAATGTTTTGTTTTTCCTTGCTGTTCTCTTGAGATCATACAGGCATCTGCACTAATATAAGGGGCATTTGTTTGTTTGCCTGCATAGCTTTCCTTTTCATTGCAAGGAAATAGAACTCAGCTCTTCCTTTTGGGAATTATTCTTTCCTAACTTGGTAGGACCACCAAGCCCAGGGTCCTTGGGAGCTTATCTCATTCTGGTCACCAGCATTAAGGACCAACCAAGTGAGCCTGGGGAACCATCTTTGCCTCCACTTACAGATCAAAAGAGAAATGAGAGATGGAATGGTGAGAGACACATTTTTAATGATATCTTTTAGGTACCTAGATATAGAGATGCCTGATATAGGTAGCTAGTTATTTAATTCCTGATACAACAGCATCTGACTTCTGACGCACATCCTCAGCTTATTTTTCTCCTTTGTCCAAGGGGTTTGAGGGATTCATATTACAGGCAACCAAAAGGGTTTTGATTAATACAGCTGTGTACAAATGGGTCTCTAGCTGAGGTAGGAAGACTTACAAAAATCTGTTACCACCATTAAATGGAGAACTTGCAATTTATGCTATATTGATCAGAAACCAACAGCATAAAAATGTAAAGCATAGGCCTTTTCAACGTATCTCCACTGCACAAAAATCCTCTGATGGTTCTCCTTGCTTTCTGATAACAACATACCATCCTCTTTGAATCAGACTCAAGCCTTAGTTCTTACATTAGTCATTCTCCAAATGCCCATCCAGTTTCCTGAACTAACACCTCCATGATGCTCTATACATCTGTCATGTCAGTTCCTGACTTTTTGTTTTGTTGATTAGAAATTCAAGAGCTTGTATTCTGCCCTTCCAGAGATTCTATTTTACCACTTCATTGGCCTTGAGGAAGTATCTAATCTTTAAATTTTTTTCAACAGAAGAGTGTAGGAAATAATAGTAACTACTGCATAGCATTGTTGTATGATTTAAATGATAGTGAACTAAAGTGTCTAGCTCATAGTAAGTTCTCAGTGACTGTAAGCCATTGTTCTTGTTATTACTTTATCTCACAGCCTGATATGATAGTATCTAGATAAACTGAAAAATTGTTCAATGCATATTCTTCTCTACCACATTGGAAATTCCTTGTTTTATGGAGGCAGGGCAACAATGGTCAAGACAGTTGAGGGACTATGAAACCAGTCAAACATGTTTTAATGTTGGCCATGCTATTTTTTCTTTATGGGAAAAGGGCAAGTCACTTTCTGGGAGCCTTTGTTTCATCACTCACCTGTATTTGGTGATACTGAGAGTACATACTGTTAGGGTTGTCAAGAGGATGAAATAAGATGATATAATTAAGTTAGTTGCATGAACTAATAACCTTCCTCTCCTCTTCCCTTTAGTGTCTGGTGTCTAGCACACACCGGTATAGTAATCCCTGTGTAAGTAGATATTATTAATATTCTTTTACATATTGTTGTTTGGACTGCAAATAGCAAGAAGGCAAAAAAATAAAATCCTAAGGCAAGCTCAGTTTGGTTATACATATCTGTATGCACCTGATGTCTGATGCCAAAACTCTATCTTGTTTTACATGGAATGGAAAGTAGATCTCAGAACTTTTACCAATAGTCCTTGAAAAGACAAAGACCAACTTTTTTTCATGGCTGCTCAAAATCACTGACTGTCCAATTTTCACTGAAGGGCTTTCAGGAAAACTATGCTGCTGTGTCTCCACCTTGCTTCTTTTATACCACACAAATCATACCAAAGCTTAAACCATTCCAGTCATGGTGACAACACCCACATCTATGCTAAGTGCTTCTTCTGGGTTTAGTTATGCAGAGCCTGGTATTCCTGTTGTGCAACAATATAAAAAGGTCAAGATGAGTGAAGCTATTCATTCCAGCACATAGTCAGAGTAACCTGAATTCCTCTGTCAAAGAAGGACAAAATTCAATGTAGCCCATCATCAATTAAGTTTCTGTGGAAAGTGCATTACAAGAATTAGGGCTGGGGATTGCTGAGAAAAAGAGCTCACACCATCTTTAAAAGACCCCAGCCAGGTGCTTCATTTTCAAAAGAGTAGCTACTGAATAAGTGATTGTAGCTGATAAAATAAGACTAGTCCCTAGCAATTTCCTCCCATTTGTATAATACTACACTTCTTATATTTTCATACCTCATCTGGAATTAAAGTGGATAAACCTCACCAGAAGTGGTCCATGAGATCTTGGTGACCAATACCTAGACTGTTTTTCAGCTCAGTGAGCAGGCAGTAAAGGTAATGATGAGGTCAGCGTAAGTGTTCATCAATTTCTTTTAAGAAGCACAAGACTCTAGAGAAAATCTGATGAGGGCAGTTCAATCTTCATGAATGCCTAACCCAGTGTAGCCCAATTAACCAACAGGGATAATCCAGAGATTTATTACATTTATTGGATTTGTTAATCCAATGCAACATTGGAAAATTAAAATGAAACCATTTCACAAAATTTTGTTTAAATTTTAGATTTATTCATGGAAGTTCATATAGCTGTGAAGACAGGAAATTTAATGTAGCCATTAAGAACATGAGTTTTAAGGGCACCTGTGTGGCTCAGTCGGATAAGCGTCCGACTTCAGCTCAGGTCATGATCTCGCAGTTTGTGAGCTTGAGCCCTGCATTGGGCTCTGTGCTGACAGCTCAGAGCCTGGAACCTCCTTCAGATTCTGGGTCTCCCCCTTTCTCTGCCCCTCTCATGCTCATGCTCTGTCTCTCTCTGTCTCTCAATAATAAATAAAAATATTAAAATTAAAAAAAAAAAAGAACATGAGTTTTAAAGTCAGATGGCTTGGGTTTGAAATCCTACTCTACTGGTTTCCAGCTGTGGGGTTTATCCCCCAGGGTCAGTTTCACAATCTGTCAGATGAAGATAGTAATAACTCTTCTTAGTGATGTTGAGATATTAACTCTGTGTAAGTTCTCTAGTATAGCAGCTGGCACTTGGTGGATGGCTCCATACATGTTAGCCATTATGATTTTGAATTAAGGATTTAATAGCCAATGCCTGGTCATTATGGAACACTAGGTTATAAGGCATGCATTCTTGAGGCAGTCACACACTGCTTATGTAATGTTAACATGAGGTTACCAACTCTACAGGTCAGCCTGAGGGACCCTAAAAATAGATTTTGATGGGATTATCAAATATAAGGGAACATTTTACACTCTTCAGTTAGGAAATCACTACCCACATTAATCAGAAGTCTTTCATGTCCCTCATGGTCTCCCATTAGTCAATTCATCTCCCTCCTCAGAGAAAGTAATTAGAACAAGAGAACTGCAGGCAATTTTTCAAACTTGTCCTTTATTCCTATTGTAGAGAGTGACATCCATTGAATAAGAGCATTCTGGAAAAAATCCCATGCCTTCAGTGCTGTTTAGGTTCCGCGTGAATAGCTTGTAAAAGCTTTTCTCTGTGCTCACTTACTTTGTGTATCTTCCCATTGTCATCCCTGGTGTCTGGTCTGCCTGCATTAACATAAAATCATGGGTCTCTCTTAACTCTAAACTAAACTTCCAGGCTCATTACTATGTATGAGGTCTGATTTTACTCCAATTTAGCATTAATAGTCTAATTTGTAGACTCCCCAACTGAACTGCAACATTTTAAATGATCATTTTGTTTGAGATGTGCCATTCCTTCTATTTTCATGTATATGCCAACATCAACACCTACTACCAACTGCTAACAAAGGGACTTAATCCCTTATCTGCATCAGAAAAGAAGCCTGGAATAGCCTGTGTCCACCTTGGCCAAGTCTCAGCAATTTGCTTTTGGAGACCACTGTTATTTAAAGGCTATTTTACTGCCCTCTGAGCTCATCCCTTAGGCTACCAGCGAGCAGTAGATAATAGGGCTGTGAGTGACCTTGCAAATGAACAGATAATGTGAGATTGTTGCCAATATTTTCTTTCACTTTTGAGAAAACAGCTCTGCTGTCTATGTGGACAAACGCAGGAAATGAGGTGTAGGTTAATTATTGTATAAAAGCCAGTCCATCCAATGCACACTTTCTGTTCCCAGAATATCTTTTAGAGCCAGTTAGGGTTTAGGGCAAAGAATGGGAAGAGAGAGCATTTCATGCGGTGGTGTTTTCAAAATTACTTTTTATTTTTGTCATTCTGGATGGAAGAGTTTCCAGATTCAATGTCTGCCATCAGTCCTTTTTGTAAAATGAAATTTCACATGGAAGAAGAGAAACTTTTTTGTAAATCAAAAGTGAAGAGATAAAAGCAACTAAACACTGTTAGGACACAAAATAGTTTCCGAAGAACGCAGCTTGCAGGTTTGAAGCTGGGATCTGTCATTGCAGTGGAGGAGATGTATGAACAGAGTCTCTTTGCCTTGTATTTTAATTGAACATTTTGGTAACAATGTCAAAAAGCAAAAATAAAAGTGAAAGCAAAAGCAAACTGAAGTATCCTTGTAACTCCCTGGCAAAGTATTGTAGTTTTGAGGTTGTTAAAGCATCTTTCTTAGAGTTCTCCTCCCCTCAAATACTCCCTTCAATCAAAAGAGAAAACAAAACAAGAGAGTCTGATAAAGAGCTCTCAGGGTCCTACAGCAGTGAACACCTAAAGTCTTCAAATTTTTTCAATCCACCTTCCCAACTCTTCAGCTGCTGCATCCCCTTCTTCAAACCAGCAGTGTTACTCATTTATTCTTTTATATTCCATGTACAAGGGATTTTATTCATGCACCCTTCTGTCACTGGAACAAAGCATTTTATTCCTATTCTCTTAACAACAGCACATCTGCTTTCTGGTAGCCAGAGGGGGTGGGGGGAAGATGACTTCTACCTTCTGAATTTCATAAATGATGAAACACAGAATGTATCTAAGCCTATAAATGGGATTTGAGAAGACAAAAGAGCTTCACGGGAAGAAAGAAAAGGTGATACGGAGTTTGCAGTGAGGCCACCAGTTGTTTCTGTGCTGAGGTTTACCTCCACTGGGGCGACCCACAGTACAGGGGCACTGGTCGCTCCCCTGCCCAGAGCTTTGGGTCTTGGTTCGAACCCAGTGGAGGGGATATTGTCATAAGGTCTTCACATGACAAGCAAGTGCAAGGAAATTGAGTGGGAGAATTTATCACGGGCATTTGTGACCTTATTAATTGTTAGCATCAGAGATGAATGAAAAGCCTTGCTGTAGTCTCACAGGTTTCTGAAAAGTTAATGCTTCCTGATTAGTTGAGGAGTCCTTTAACCAGAACCCAATGCAAAAAGGAGAGGGGAGACCATATTCTGGACAGCTTGGAGCACTCTCAAAGTGACATCTCCACTAATCGGGATATGACTCAGCCTGTTCTGAAATGATACCGGAGTGGAGAGAAATGACAGGAGAAAACACAACCACCAAACTTGGAGATTGCCGGGGGATTTTTCAGTGTACATTCTCTTCCTGAGGCCTCATCCTCCTGGTCTCGATGGAGGATTCTGGAATCCTTTCTTTTTCTCAATATTTTAAACAGATTTTTAACAAAAGACCCACACTTTTTCATGTATGATCTTTTCTGTCATGTAAGGCAGAAAGAAATGGCAGATAAAATTAAATTTCCTTATAACTTGCAATCCATTGACAAATACTTGAGGTTGGCAGAGTGAAATGTTTCTCCAGGAATTCCCTACAGTCTTAATGTTAATGCTTTGCTAGAGGGAAAAACGACCTTAGTTTGACAATAGCTAGGCCTCCAGTATCCTGAAAAATCCCCTTGACTTTACCTCCTCCCAACTCCCAAGTGTATAATCAGTTTCTCCTCATTGTTCCAGGACAGCTCTTTCTGCCAACTGGCCCTGCCCCTGTGCTTCAATATAATCACCTTTTTTGGACCAAAGACATCTCAAGAATTTTTCTTGGTCGTCGGTTCTGAACACCACCATCACCCCCAAACCCCATCACTTTTCCTGCTTGTTTTTCCACATCTACTAAATTTTTCTGTTCTGCATCCCTCCAAAGCTGGAGTTTGTTAGTAGTTTCAGAGCTGTTACATACCTAGAACACTCAGGAACCGATAGTCACTGGTAGGAAGACAAACCTGCTTTGATATGCTAGTGAATCCAGACATTTTTACTTCCGTTTCCCCTGGAGAGAGATCAAAATGCTCTCTGACTCAGTGACAATGTCTTTTATGTGTAGAAAAGAAAGAGGAGCTTTTATAGATTGTCACTTTCCTTGGCAAGACATTGTTTTGCATGAAGGAATTAAAGCCACCTTCTTCATGGGTTTCAGTGATGTCCTCTAAAAACAAAAACAAGCTAATGGAAGAAATTTCCACCACAGCCTAGCGAATCTGCCAGTCACCCAGCATTTTACCTCCTCTTACTGTTTTGCAAGCAGAGACAATGAAAGACATAGACAAAGAGATTCTGTTGGCCAAAGTGTTTCCAAGTTAATGTCAAGAGATCCGGAGATTTTTAAGAACTCTTGGAAACCAGAGGCAAGTATCACAGGAAAGAAATACCATTCTCAGTCTGTTTCTCTGCAGGAGAGGGGGCCCAGTTAAAAGTTGAGTATTTACAAATTGCAAAGTCTGTAGGAGCCTAATTATCTTACCTGGAGTATCAATTAGTAAAACTTAGAGCAGGAAGAGAAAAACTCATTTGTTAAGAAGACCCTGGATTGGGTGCATCCTCCCTCCTGTGTCTGACTGCTGTTCTTCCTTTTAAGGGGCCACAATGTGGCTTTCTGTTCTCTGATCCCCCAGGGAAGACCTCTTACAGACTGCAGCCTGCATTTTAGCAGGGCACTGTTGTATTGTCACACCACATGCTTTTTTCACACTTTGATTTGTTTGTGTCCTTCAAAGGGTCAAAAGTCCTATCAATCCTTGATACATGGTTTGGTGGGAGGTAGGGTACTTTGAGTTTACCGGACACAATATGCCCCTCTGGGAGCTCTAAAACACATAGAAAATTCCAGACTAAATTTTTAGAATGGGCCATCCATTGCATGCTACCTTTTTTATGAATAGAATGTTTTTAAAACATATTCAGGTTATCAGAAAAATGAGTGGAAAGTACAGAGAATTCTCTCTAGTAATCACATCTTTTGTTTTCTGTTTTCTGATGCTTGGCATCTGGGAGCTAGCTGACCCTGGAGGGATGGCCCTTTTGAGGACTGGCCAATTCTAGGGGTAGTCAACAACTCATCCATGACTGTGCTTTCGAAATGCAAAGCAACCAACCTAGTGTCCACACTTCCAACCACCTCTTCTGTGGGGCTTTCACACTCTGGACCCCTAGCCACCTGCCCTCATCACACCATAGCATGTACTGGACAACCAGGACAGCCCTGTGCCCCAGAGCCCGCTGAAATCATTCAAACTAGCCAATGCCAAGCCTGCTGCCCCTGCCTCACCTGTTCCTTCATATGGAAGCCAGAACAAAGGCTCAGAGTTCCTCCTTCTGTCCCTGCCTCCGGGGATCCCAATACTTCCTTGTGTGGCCCCAGTGGTGTGGTGCACTCTCTCCTCTTGGAAACTGTGAATAACAAACTATAGTTCAATGGCAGCCATCTCCTAGTCTGTTGGCCTTGTGATAATAAAATCTACATTTTAATGCATTTCCCCACACTCCATCGGCACCCCAAATTTGCCTATTATTAACATCTTGCACTAGTGTAGTACATTTGTTATGACTGATGAACTGATATTGATACATGATTTACTACAGTTCATAGTTTACTTTAGGGTTCAGCCTTCCCACTTTATATTCTGTTAGTTTTTACAAATGCATAATAACATGAAACCATCGTTATAGGATCATACAGAGCAATTTCACTGCCCTAAAAATGTATGTGTGTGCGTGTGTGTGTGTATGTGCACGCACATAGAAGGGTAAGCTGTGAGTGGATAGATTGCCTTCCACTTCTGCTCTAGATTTTTATTCAAAAAAAGGTCTTCCAAGTGCTTTTGGAGTGGCTTACATTATAAAACATGCCTACAATAAAAAGTGTTAAGCCAGAAGATAAAAGTAGCAAGTAATGGAAAGCTGTGACTCCTGGTGGTTACTAGAGCCTTTGACTGTTGTAGTTATTCTCTTCCAATCACAGTAAGGCAATACCTTGGCTAGGGATGGCCCTTAATAAGATTAGGACAGACATTGTCAAAAGGTATGCATGGCCACACCAAAGACCCTCTCTCCCTTGGAGTCTGAGAGCTCTGAGTCCATATTTCATAAATACCTACCAATAAGCTCATGCCTTGCCTGAGCTTTGTCCACCAAGCTCCTCTCAGGAAAGTTAACCTCCCTCAGTGTCAAGGACCTATGGCTAATCTGGTATAAGTATATCTCTTCAAAGGCTTGGTGGTTTCATCTCACAGAATGAACTGCTAATGTAAAATTGTATTCCATGGCCAGTGATAAATGTTACTTTAGAGTTATAATTATCTAGTAGTTACTTCAGGTTGTCAGGGGGCATCTTGTGGCCTCTAAAATCCCCTCACAGTGGTGGACATCTACTCTATCCACTGACCAGAAGGTAAGTCCTGCCATTTAGGTGATGGTAACAGATTCACATGACTCAAGCACTTTATTCTTTCACAAGTTCAACAAGAGTGTTGTTCCCTAGTGAGAATCAAATTGTTTTATATTTTGAGTAAGTATGGTATATGTAGTTACCCTGAGAGAGAACACATACCCCTTTGAAAATGACCTGCCTTATTATAAAACATCTTTGTAGAGACTACTGGATGGTACAATTGAGTAATTATATCAGATGTTTAAATATGATCCTTTTGCCAATAGTTGGAAACAACCCTTTAAAAAGTAGAATTAAACTTGAAAGTGGAAAGTGGCACAAGCCTCATGTGAGATGCATTATCTGTGGAGTGTGTAATGACCATATTAACAGCAAAATAAATAGTACAACCTTATGGGAACATTGTTGGCAGCACAGTGCAAAAAATAGCAGGTAATGATTTAGTACTATTGTACTAATACAATCTGGAAGTATATATGGCTATTTAGATTTCATGGTAAGTGGAGGCTCAAGATGAAAGGTGATCCTGAAACACAACTTGTATTATTACCAGCATTCATTATCATTAAGAACAGTGTTTGGGTAAATTTCATTGTGCATTTCTGTGGACATGGTTATTACCAAGAAGCTATAAGGCTGTATGCCATTTGTCACACTTAAATCTAATTCTAGATTACTCAGTCCACTACTTTTGGTAATACCAAGAGGGTAATAATTACCTATTGCTCTCTAGTATTTGGGAATAAGAAATATGAGCCTTGTATCAAGTGCAAAACTTCACATCAAAACCTGACACGAGCCTTAATTAGGGGCATACAAAATTTCACATTACACCAAAATAAATGGATTACTTCCTATAGGTTTATCTTACTCATTTGATGAAGAGAGGAAGGGTGGAAGAAAGGAAGGGAGGGACAGAGGCAGGCAGATAGGCAGGCAGGCAGAATGGAAGGAAGGCAGGAGGAAATAGGAGGGAAGGAAGGAAGGAAGGAAGGAAGGAAGGAAGGAAGGAAGGAAGGAAGGAAGGAAGGAACCACCACTTATTACCTAAGCACCCCAAAGGGCAATGGCTGTAGACAAGAATTGTAGACAGTGTTAGTACCATGACACCTAAACCATCTTTCTGGAAATATGCTATCAATAAATAATACAGTGATACTACATAGAATAGTATACTGCATAGAGGTTAGAAATTCTTTGCAAAAGCATACCCTTCTTATTCCCTTTTTTCCCTTTCTAAGAGACTACAGGATAACTATCACTCAACAAATATCAATGGGGTCTTGAATAAGGGAAAGTGAGCAAATGTTGTCTGAAACAAATGCAGACTTCTGGATATTTCACCTTAGAGGTACCCTGGAGTTTAATGGATCTTTTCATCACAAATATCAGAAAGAGATAATGTTAAGATCTGTGTAATTTACTGAGACTGGATCGCTGGTTTCCTAAAGCCAAGTCCCGAGTTGTTCCTATTACGTAGACAGCTGTCCAAGAACAGAATTTAATTTTCTTATGATATCATTAGTAAATAACTATTTCCCTGTACATCATTTTATCCAAGTGGTCAGAAGCACCCCATGCTCCTCCCATCAGGAGAGAGGATATACACAGGGAACTGGGGCCCTAAGGGCATCTAGGCAACTGGCAATTGCAGGGAAAGATGAGTATGGGAACTTGAGTTCAAACTGCACCTCCTTTCCCTCTTTCCTCTTTCATGGGTGTGCTTAGCACAACTGTAAGTTTACCCCACCTGTTAGCCTGTTAGCTTAATGACAATCCTGGACATCTGTGGGAGACTTGACCTCACTCCCGCCCAAGGGTGCTCATCTTGACAATGTTTCTTCTTTCCCTGTGATTATATAAGGCAGCTTCCAACTTGGGCTCTGGGGGACATGCTAGAGAGCCTGTGCTTTCAGTTGTCCCAGATGACTGAAGCCTGTTTCTATTACTGGGACTATATTAACTATTTCACTTATGTTTTCATGGTCCCCTGAAAGATGTATTCCACACAGTACTTTCTGAGGACCACATGTGATACTTTGTGGGAAAAAATGTGTACGATCATCAAACGAGTTGAGTGGCACTGAATATTCTATTCCCCCTTTTCAACTGCATTATGTGTTTATCATTTTCAAGGTTCTAAAAACTCCTGTAGAATATATCCCAGTTTACTTCACAGTTTGCTAAGTATAGATGGCAGTGTAAGACCTTTACTCACATATTAATAGCATCATCCCCCGAGACTGCTGAATTCTGAGGTGAAGTGTATACTAAAGCTAGGAATTTTGCACTATATGTTCTGGAACCTATGCTTATCAAACCCCCCAACATCTCATTACATAAATTTTCAACTAAGCCAAGAACAGAAGAGCTCTACTATCTCTCATGAAATGGTGGCTAGATACCCTTGCTGTGTTTTCATCTTTATTTTAAAGAGTGCTGACAGGGAGTGCTTTGCTGACCCAGTCACCAGAGCATGCGAATCTTGATCTCAGGGCTGTGGGGTGGAGCCCCATGTTGGTCGTAGAGATTACCTAAAAAAAAAGAAAGAAAGAAAGAAAGAAAGAAAACATAAAGAGTTCTCACAGAAATGTCCTAGCCAGGCTGCAGATGCCAGCCATAGAACTCTAATATCCTTCTGCCAGGCCCGTGTCCTTCTAGGTATCCCGCCCCCAAGGAGAGTCCTATATGCAAGGATGGGTGATTTAGCACCAGGGCATCCCAAGGGACACAAGCCCACCTTCAGGTTTCCCTACACCACAGGGGTCAAACACCAACAGCTGCTACCTCTTCTCAATTAGCCTTCATCTATAGAAAGAAATGAGTTCAGAACTTTAACATAGTCTCCCCCAAAGTAATGAGGAAAGTGTCTGCCAGGTGTTTTCAAAACAGTATTTTGAACAAGTGTATTTTGATTACAGCCTGTAAAACAAAACAAGTGATTGTGAGCACCTCATTTGTATTGAAATATCAGCCCAGACCACTGCTGATTCCAACCTTCTGGGGACTGATTCTTAACCCAGTAAGATAAAATTGCTGCCATTGGCCTCCCCTGGAACAGAGCTCCCAGTGAGTGCCCTATTCTTCATTTCCAGGTGTTTCTCTTGAGACAAACTTTGGATATTAAATATTTTCTGATTGAGGAGGTCCATTCATTTGTCCCAACTGAGTGACAGAGAGTTTGCACAAACCCAAGAAGTTTTGGCAGTCACCTTTGTCTGAAGTACAGACAGCTTTTGTAATTTTAAGGGATTTCGAATCCTGTGCCAAGCCACCTGATCAATTTGCTTGGAAAACATACTTAGGGCCCAGGGTTCTTTGAAAACAGATGTTTGTCTATGGTGAGGAGAGGTGCTTGGACAAGGTTTCAGCTCAGATGACTTGTTTTTTAAATAAAATGACACAATGTAATATGAGATGTAATGACAGAAAATCACCTGACTCCCTGGGCTGTTCTTTGAGAGAGCTCTTAACTTTCTAGAATGGAGGCAAGTGGCTGAACTTTAAATTTAATTTATGTATGACAAGCCTCAATTTGGATTGGCACCAAGACAAAGAGTAATGGCTTGGCAAACATTAATAAATCATGTCTACACTTTCTCTTTATACTTCTGAAGAATTTGCCAGCCAGGGTTTTGAGTTGGAAGCTTTCTGAGGTGGTAGAGATGGTACTAATAGGCAGTAATTTTAAGCATGTATGTATTTTCACCTGTTCTAAGTCCTTTCATTTATCTTATCCAATTTTCTCCGTAGCCCCATGTAATACATACCATTAAAATGGAAGTTGAGAGAGGTTATATAATATACTAAGGATCAACATGTATTATTAGCTACTGCTGTGTGATAAACTATCAGCTGGGTGGCTCCCTGGTCTTGGCTGGGCTCACTTATGCATGTGGTCAGCTGAGGGTCAAATACTAGGCAGCTTTTTGGACTTGACTGGGCTCTCTCATATATTTGGGGTGGGTTGACAGTTTGATGGCCTTAGCTGCAACATTTGGACTTTCCTCCATGTGTGTAGTTATTTTTGAACCAGCTAGTCTGAAACTATTCATGCAAAAGAGGCAGGTGAAGGACAAAATGTCTTTTGAAGCATAGTGTTGGAGCTAGAACACCATTATTCCACTACATATTTTGGCCAGGGAAGTCACAAACTCAGTACTGATTCAAGGGTGGAAAAATAGACTTTACATTCTAATAGGAGAATGGGCAAAGTTATAGCAGATCCTTATGGAAAAAAATTTATAACATGGGGAAGTTAAAGCAATATTATAGCAAACACCCACATATCCACAACCTAGTTTTTATAGTTAATATTTTACTATAATTGCTTTATGACATATCTGTGCATTTATATCTTCTATCCATACAGCACTCTTTTTTAAGGTATATTTTGAAATAAGTTTCAGACATACATGTACCTTCTCACAAATCTATCATTAATTAATATATAATTAATTAATATCAGTATTTATCCTTGCTCCTTTTGGTTCTTTTGAAGTATGATTTGCAATGGAATGCACAATTCATAAGTGTGCTATCTGATGGGTCTCCATTAATGCATATACCTGTGCAACCCCAATTCCTGTCAAGATACAGGATAATCAAGCACCCTAGAAATTTCTCTCATCCTCCTTCTTCTAAATCCCCACTCTACAACCAAAGAGGCAACCACTATTCTGATTTTTTCACCATAGATAAGATTTGCTTGTTCTAGTACTAGGTGGAATCATAAGCATAATCAAACACTTGCTCTGGTGAAAAGTTTCTTTCATTCAGCATAATGTTTGAGAGCCATGTACATTGTTTCATGTATCAGCAGTTCGTTCATTTTTATCACTCACTAGTATTCCATTTTATGTATACTCTCCAGGATTTTTTGTGTATTCTCTTGTTGATGAACACATGAGCTGTTTCCAGTTTGGGGCTATTAAGAATAAGGCTGAGGAGGGAGGACAAGATGGCGGAGAAGCAGGGAGCTCTGTAATCCGCGCACGCCCGTATGGATTGAACTGAGAAGGACTGAAGGGATAAACCTTGGATTTGCAAGTGGGGGAAAGAAGAAACAGATGCCAGAAAGAAGACAACCTCAAAGATGCCTGAGTGAGTGACTGTGATCTGGGAAATTAGGGGACGGGCGG
>CM053576.1:49719991-49741181 GCA_028646485.1 Cryptoprocta ferox | reverse complement strand
TGTGTGTGTGTGTGTGTGTGTGTGTGTTTTAACAGTATTTGTTCCTGGGATCTCTTCCTTTTGCTTGGAAGCTGAGCTGTCAGCCATATATTAATTTCAACCCATTTCTTTTACAAAAATAGGGTAAGGCTGAAGTCCATCTGGAGAAACTTTATTAAAATTTTGTTGACTCAGAATTGAGCCCATTTGTTGAGTTATAAAAGGTGTGTTACTCTATTCTCTCCCTTGTACAAATTTTTGTTCACAGAGCATTGACAGGGTGCAGGCTATTTCTGAGGCATTTCCAAAAGTGAAGTGATGGCAGAACTCAGATTAATGCAGTTCTTGGGTGTTCTTGATTAGTCACAAATTACCTTCGTGCTGCCCAGAAAGTCCAGAATCGTACTCTGTCTCAGAATAGTAAAGTTCAAGAAAGAAAGAAAGAAAGAAAGAAAGAAAGGGAGAAAGAAAGGGAGAAAGAAAGGTAGAGAGAAGGAAAGAAAGAAGGAAAAAAGAGGAAAAAAGCAGTCATCACATATCTTTAAACTGCTTTGGTATGTGTCTTCCTGGTGTCCATTAGTTTACTGTTTCACTAAAAACAGGATGAAGGGGATTTGGAACAAGATGTTAGGGGAAAGATGACAGTTCAGGTAACACCTTAACACGTCTGCTGAAAGAATAAAACTATCAGAAGTTAATTATTATTATTATTATTTTGTAGAATAGAGAGCCTGTCACATATTGGATGTTTAATAAATTTTTACTAACTATATGAAGAAATAAATGCACGATTATTGTAGAACTGGTGTTTTATTATCTTTAAATGTGAGTTAGTTTAGCCCCCCCCCCCCCACAGTGGACTACTTTGGCTGCCATTTGCATAGGGACTGAAGCTGACTGAGAGAGAAAGTCAAAGTCAAAGTCAAAGATGATTGCACCTTATTTGAGGGAATGAAATGGGTGCCAAGTAGTTCTCTGCAAAGCTGAAATTAGCTGCTTTTGCAGAATTTGGATATGGAAAAATATGAAATGATTTTCACTGGCTAATGTAATTCTTTTAAGATTCTAACCTTACAACAGCTTTTAATATTTAAAAAGGGAGGACACAGGGTGCCATGGTTTAGCAATTGCTAAGACATGAGTAAGACATCTAAATTAGTTTCACTGGAAAGAAATTCTCGGTGATGTTCACCATGTTGATTCCTCCACCTCCTCCTTTCTCCTTAGTGGAGAATTCTACCGTTGTATCCTGATGAATAGATTGAAACTAGAGAAACACCTTCCCCTCTTATCGTGTGACTCTGCCTGTCTTTGCAGCCTTCTTTATCAGCATTATTTCTTTTTCTCTTCCGCCGGCCATCCCAGACTCCTTCCCCACTCACCAGCCTCAGCCTTGCCTCCCTCTCAGTCCTGCCCTGCCCCTCTGCTGACTCAGCTCTGTCTTCAGGGCCTTTCTTCCCACAGGTGTGCCTACTTCAAAGCATTCTTTCAGATGTGCTTTTATATTTTTTTGTATTTGTCTGATTATTGGATTCTTCATTTTCCCCTAAGCCATAATCCTCATGAGAGAAAGGACCTGTCCTGTTTTGCTCATAATTACTCCTAGCATGCTCCTGCTACACTAGCACAAAGCCTGGCTTATGGAAGGTTCTTGATAAATATTGACTGATTGAACAAATGAATGAAGAAACTCACACTTCAAAGAGAGATGTCATGATTTCCACCATAGCAAGTCTGAAAAATAAATGGGATGGCTTCAGTAAAACATTACTTGTACAACAAGGGTTAGCTGGTAAATGTGTGAGTTCCAGATCTCCTTTCCTTCAAGGAAATGTTTTCATTAGAAACTATTTTAGCCTCAGGTTAATAAACTCCTAGTCTACGATCCAAAAGCATCTGGAAAGGTATTATTACTTACATATTAATAAGCTGGATTCTTTAATGCTTGAACTTAGTATGCTGGAGACATTCCACTTACTGGAAGAGAGACAATAAGAAAAAGGCCAGTGTGGAAACTGAGAACATTTTCTTTTGCAAAGAGCCACTGAAATGATACTGAAACATCTGCTGCCCTCAGATGTGTGAGGATTTTGGTGATCCGCAAATGACTGGGCTTTAACGGCCACATGGGGCAGAGGACACAGAACATTGAGACACAGCAAAATGGGGATTTAAATTGGAAACCTGAATAAAGAGTTAGGAACATCGATAAGCTATATCTTCAGTGAAAGAGTGGGCTAGAAAGAGAACTTCTTGCCAATATGGGGAGATTCCCATGGCGTTAATCCGTCTGAGTTTGGCTCTGGAGGGAAAAAATCTACCTAAGAACTGACTTATAACTTCAGGCTTTTAAATGTGGTTTTAAATTTTGAATTCACATGCCATCTGATCAGAGCATGTTTCTGGATTGGAAAGGTACAAAACCTTAGTATATTTGCATACTCAACTCAAAATGAGACTTTGCAGATAGAGGCCAGAATAAGATGAACTCTGAATCCAGTCTCTCTCCCTCTCTCTCTCTCTCTCTCTGAAAAAGAAATGTTTTTTCTTTTTCATTTTTCTTATTTTCTTTTTTATTGTTTTTTTTTTTAATTCCAATATAGTTAACATATAGTGTTATATTAGTTTCAGGTGTACAATTTAGTGAGCCAACAAATCTATACATTACTTCATGCTTATTGTGATAAGTACTCTTTTTTTAAAAAAATTAATGTTTATTTTTGAGAGAGAGAGAGAAAGAGAGACAGATTACAAGTGGGAGAGGGGCAGAGAGAGGGAGACACAGAATCTGAAACAGGCTCTAGGCTCTGAGATGTCAGCACTGAGCCTGATGCAGGTCTTGAATTTGGGAACCGGGAGTGGTGAGATCATGACCTAAACCAAAGTCAGACGCTTAACCGACTGAGCTACCCAGGTGCCCCTTGTGATGAGTACTCTTAATCCTCTGCACTTGTTTCATCCAACACCCCCCCCCCCTTCCTCACCTCTCCTCTGGTAACCATCAGTTTGTTCTCTTTAGTTAAAAGTCTGTTTCTTGATTTGTCTCTCTTTTTTCCCCTTTATTAGTTCATTTTGTTTCTTAATTCTACTTATGAGTGAAATCATATGGTATTTGTCCTTCTCTGACTTGCTTATTTTGCTTAGCATGATACTCTCTAGCTCCATCCACATGTATATGGTAAATTAATCTTTGACAAAGGAGAAAAAAATATCCAATGGAAAAAATCCTCTTCAACAAATGGTGTTGGGACAACTGGACAGCAACATGCAAAAAAGAATGAAACTGCACCATTGGCTTACACAATATATGAAGATCTTAAATATGCCTAAATGATTCAGCTATTAGAACTATGTGGAACTAAATAAAAGATGTATAATTAAATGTTTAAAGCTGTCAAAGAGGACATAAGATATATAAGCAAGGCACAATTTGTTACAAAAAAATGATCAAGTGTAATTGGAAAAAATTCAAATATAACGTCTAGAAGTAACACATTTACATTGGAATGAAAGCCTCAGTGGATGACTACACATAAATTGGGACTGATGAAAAGGGAACGAGTAAACTAAAAGTTAAATGTGAAGAACTTGTCCATGATGCAGCTTGGAGAAGCAGAGAGAGAAAATATGACAGAGAAATGGAAGATAAAATCCATAGATTGGATATACATCTAATTGGAATTCTAGATAAAGGAAATTGAAAGAATTAGGAAGAAGTATTTGAAAAGCAGAAAAATGCAAACCCCTAATCCTCAGATCCAGAAAATCTAATGACTCCAGGTAAAAAGAAATCCACACCTAGACTCAGAACATAAAAACATATAAAGACAGAGGGAGACAGAGAGAGTAAAAGCAGCCAGGGAGAGAAGACAGTTCACCTACAAAGGAAAGGCTTACTGCTCTCCTCATCATCTGTTGGAAGACAGATGATGAAAGAACAATATCTTCAATTGTGCTGAGAAAAAATAAATAGCTGTCAACCTAGAATTCTACTCACAGTACATCCTTCTTTCCAGAATGGTAGAGCAAAGAGATTTTTGGACTAATAAAAACAGAGATCACCAGAGACCTTCTCTAAAGGAATTTGTAAAGGAAGTATTTCAGGAGAATGGTGTACAACCCTAGATCAAAGGTCTGACTTACAAGAAGCAATGTAGATACCAAAGTCAATGAGAAATGCTCATCTCACAATTACTCTAATGGACAATTTCCTAAGCACTTTACATGATTTAGCTCATTTCATCTTCACTCCTTCACTATGTCTTAGATCCTATCATCAAGCAAGTTTAACTTATCTAAGATTACAAAATTAATATGTGCAAAGGGATTCCAAGCAGGGAATGTCCCTGCAGAGCTAGCTGCTAACTGCTGTGTTGAGCTGGATAACAGGTTACCACAGAAATACTGGGAATTTGCAAATAAGTTGTGGATAACTAGAATTATATTCTAAGATCGTTGCGTTGTTCCTTAGTAAAAACACTGAACTTTAGTTAACATGAGTGGTAAGTTTTCTACCATAATCACTGAAAGAATGTACAAACAATAGTTTCCAAGCAAATAGAAGAAGAAATAATTGAATGAGAAAAATAAAAGAATAAATGTTTCAATTGCAAAGAAGCAAGGAAAAGAAATTTGAAAACTTTATGGGACAAATAGCAAAAGCATAATAAGATGAAAGAAATAATTCCAAATATATCAGCAATCATTAGAAATGTAAAGAGACTGAGAATTCTGTTTCAAAGACAAGCATTAGCTTGGTGGATTTTAGAAATTTATTCTGTTTATAAGAGGTATATATTCAAAATTAAAACACAGAAGAGGCATAGCTTGGAAATACTTAACCAAAAGAACTGGAGCAATTATATTAATCTGTGAAAAGATTTAAGGCAAATGAATTAATAATGATAAAAAGAGGTGATCACATGATAGTAAAAATTTCCAATGCTTCGGAAGATATAGAAATTCCTAACTTACATGGCAGAGGTTCAAAATATACAAAGCAAAAACAGATATATAAGATTGGAAAGGTCACAGTGTTTGTGAGATATTTTGATATGCCTTTTTCAGTAATTGAAAAATCAAACCAAAATATTCAGGAAGAATATAAAAGATTTCAAGAGCAAATTATGAAGCTTTATCTCATGGACTTGCATAGAATACTGAATACCTCTACCTATTTCTTTACCTATATTCAAAAAGATTAATAGGTTCAACCATATTACATAGGTGTGCATAATATTATTCTCAAGCAAACAGGAAACATTTATAAAAATTAGTCTTAGTGAATTTAAAATATTATTTAAAAATCAATTCTTAATGTGTAATTTAATAAAATTATAACACAATAACATAAATAACCAGCAAAGATTCATTCATATATGTGGAAATTTAAGGTAATAAAAGAAAACATAATAAAATTTGGAAAAGATTTATAACAACTGTTTGAAATTTATACACAAATAACTTGGGGGATGTGGGAAAATAGCATTTAGAAAGAAATTTTTACATTGAATATCTTTTATTAGAAAAGAAGGTATAAAATTAATGAACTAATATAGAGAAATAACAAAAGGAAGAATGCAAAAATAGAGGAAGGAAATAAGTAATAATGAGTTGAAATGGATGTCAGAAGTACATATTTATACTACAGAGGATTGACACGGCAAGTTTTTCCTTAGCAAATTTATAAAGTAGATACATATATGCATAATAGAAATCTGGATTGTGGAGAGACCACACTGCAGATCACTCTAGAGTACCAGTGGGTACTCTATCATGATACTGATTACACATAGCAAAATAAATGTATATTATGGTCTATACAATGCTTGCTGACAATATAAGGGAATGTCTTTGTGACTTTAATGTAAAGAAAGATGTCTTCAATAAAAAATCATACAAACGATAAACAAAAGATTGGTACATTCAAGCTTCTTACAATTCGAAAAAATTTTTACTTGTTTGTCTGAAAACACCGAGGGAGAATAAAGTCAACTGGAAACAGTTCAATGGTCCATAAATAATAAAATGTATAAATGAATTAAGGTATGTTAATAAAATTAAATTTCATATAAAGTAAAGATGAGGTACAGATGGGATGCCTGGTTGGCTCAGTCCTTTAAGCATCAGGCTTTGGCTCAGGTCATGATATCACGGTTCCTGGGTTCGAGCCCCGCGTCGGGCTCTGTGCTGACAGCTCAGAGCCTGGAGCCTGCTTTAGATTCTGTGTCTCCCTCTCTCCCTCTCCCCAACTAGTGCTCTGTCTCTCTCTGTCTTTCAAAAATAAATTAATGTTAAAAATTTAAAAAAAAAAGATGAGGTACAGCTAAAGTCAGTATGGTAAATATTAAAAATATAATGTAAGTGAAAGAAGCTTATCATAGAATCTTATATATAACATGATTTTATATAAATGAAGTGCAAAACATACTAACATAAATATATACATATAAATTTGGTATGTTTTGAACTTATTTATACATACATATGTGTATGTATATATACACATGTACATATATAACTTTCATATATATTCATATTTAGGAATGAAAATATGTGGTAATTGGCAAAAGGAAACAAAAATTATTCTACTGTCATGAAGAAATATGTCTATATCTCCACTTTATATATTATATGTATTCTCTATGAGTCCTTATATTTAGACTTCATGAGTCTGTATCGCCACCATTTTAATGTGGATGGGGATGTATCTTGCCTTGGTCAATGGAACATTATCAAATGTAATGCAAACAGAAGTGTGAAAAGTGCCTGAAAAGTACGGTTTCATTTTTTGCATTACGTAGTACCATAAATCATTTCAATGAGCCTGCACTAGTCTGATGGAAGGTGAGAGGTACAACAGGTACACACCTGGGACTCCTGTGGTACTGACAACACTCTATTTCAAATAATTTTTTGGATTCTTTTTTGTAAATTGTTTTTAGTTTATTTATTTATTTTGAGAGAGAAAGTGCAAGTGGGGGAGGGGCAGAGAGAGGGAAAGAGGGAGAATCCCAAGCAGGCTCCACACTGTCAGCATGAAGCCCAACATGGCTCAAGCCCTTGAACTATGAGGTCATGACCTGAGCCTAAGTCAGACATTTAACTTACTGAGCCACCCAGGGACCCCTGCATTAATTTTATTATGATCCTTCAAATGTATTCATATCTATATTTTACTTTTTAATTTAGGATACATTTTACTAGAAAGCTTTTTAAAAAGGAATAAATTCTTGAATTTTATATCCAGTTAAAAGTTCATTAGGAACTGATTAAATAAACAGTTTTAATCAAACCAAAATTGAGTTTACAGCAGCACTTACCAAAAACCATGCTTTAACAAGAAAAGTAAAAATCCCAGAATGAAATTCTCTTTCATACAGAGGAAAGGAGAGCAAAATAATTGATAAACATGAAGATAAATATTAAATATCACTAAACATATAAAATAATAACAATACTAACATATGGATTTAAAAAATAAGCAAGGTAAGATACAATAGCAACATGAAAAAACATCAGCTGTGTTCTATACACTAACAATAATAATTAAAAATCGAAATGAAAGAACAGATTTACATTAGAATACAGTTATAAAATGCTTAGGGATAAATTTAACACATATACACACAAGCTGTACAGTAAGAATTATATAACATTGGCGAGAAAAATATTAAAGATCCAAACAAATAGAGAAATATACAAAGTTCATGGACTGGAAGAATTTATATTGTTAAGATGTCAGTTCTCCCTCAAACTAACTTATTTATGTATTCATTTTTGAAGAGTTATTTAAGTGTTTTTTATTTTTATTTTTTAAATATAATTTATTGTCAAATTGGCTAACATACAGTGTGTAAAGTGTGCTCTTGGTTTTTGAGGTAGATTCTGTGGTTCATCGCTTATATACAACACCCAGTGCTCATCCCAACAAGTGCCCTCCTCAATGTCCTTCACCCATTTTCTCCTCTCCCCCATGCCCTCATCCACCCACAGTTTATTCTCTGTATTTAAGAGTCTCTTATGGTTTGCCTCCCTCGCTCTTTGTTTTTAACTATTTTTCCACTTCCCTTCCGCCATGGACTTCTGTTAAGTTTCTCAAGATCCACAGATGAGTGAAAACATATGATATCTGTCCTTCTCTGACTTATTCCACTCAGCATAACACCTTCCAGTTCCATCCACATTGCTGCAAATGGCATGATTTCATTCTTTCTCATTGCCAAGCAGTATTCCATTGTATATATAAACTACATCTGCTTTATCCATTCGCCAGTTGATGGACATTTAGGCTCTTTCCATAACTTGGCTATTGTTGAAAGCACTACTATTAACATTGGGGTACATGTACCCCTATAAATTAGCACTCCTGTATCCGTTGGATAAATTCCTAGTAGTGCTATTATTGGGTCGTAGTTCTATTTTTAATTTTTCAAGGAACCTCCAGACTCTTTTCCAGAGTGGCTGCATCAGTTTGCATTCCCATCAACAGTGCAAGGTTGTTCCCATTTCTCCACATCCTCACCAACATCTGTTGTTGCTAGAGTTGTTCATTTTAGCTACTCTGACTGTGCGAGGTGGTATTTCAGTGTGGTTTTGATTTGTATTTCTCTGATGATGAGTGACGTTTCATGTGTCTTTTGGCCATCTGGATGTCTTCTTTGGATAAGTGTCTGTTCATGTCTTCTGACAATTTCTTCATTAGATTATTTTATTTATTTGCTTTTATTTCATTTTATTGTCTGATTGCTGATGCTGGGACTTCCAACACTATGTTAAACAACAGAGGTTAGAGTGGACATCCTGGTCTTATTCCTGATCTCAGGGGGAAAGCTTTAAGTTTTTCCCCACTGAAGATGATATTAGCTGTGAGCTTTTCATATATGGCTTTTATGACGTTTTCGTATGTTCTTTCTATCCTGACAGGTTTTTATTAAGAAATGATGCTGCATTTTATCAAATGCGTTTTCTGCATCTATTGATCAAACTAATTTATATATCCAATAAAATTCAATCAAAATCCCAGATTCTTTTTAAAAATTATTAAACTGATTCTAAAATTTATGTAAAAAATGGATTAAGAAAAGCCAAAAACATTTTGGAAAAAAGAACAAATTTGGAGGAATTTCACTACTGTATTTCAAATCATATGCAGCTACAGGAATTAAGGAAATGTGAGATCGGAATAAGAATAAATAGTAGAGGCACCTGGGTGGCTCACTTGTTATTCGTCTGACTCTGGATTTTGGCTCAGACCATGATCTCACTGTTGGTGGTATCAAGCTCCACATCAGGCTCTGCACTGACAACATGGAGCCTGGTTGGGATTCTCTCTCTCTCTCTCTCTCTCTCTCTCTCTTTCTGCCCCTCCCCAACTCTCTATCTCTCTCAAAATAAATAAATAAACATTTAAAAAAATGATAAATATTAGATCACTAGAATAGAATAGAGAGTCCAAAATTAAACCCACGTTTATGTATTTAATTGATTTCCAACAAAGGGGTAAATGTAACTCAATAGAGAATCATCTTTTCAACAAATGGTCCTGAAATAGCTGGATATCAATACAAACAGTAAATAAATAAACCTTGACCCTTATCTCATACCATATGCCAAAATTAACTCAAAAACCTCATATCCTTAAACATAAAAGTTAAACTACAATAGTAGAAATAATAGAACAAATATTTGTAACTATGGGGTATGTAAAATTGCATAGGTCAGATGTAAAAATCAGGAGTCATAAAAGAAAAAATAATAAAATAAGCCTTTAAAAATTATAACTTTTACCCTTTATAAATTTTTTTAATGTTTATTATTTTTGAGAGACACAGACAGAGCATAAGCATGGGAGAGGCAGAGAGATAAGGAGACACAGAATCCAAAGCAGACTCCAGGCTCTGAGCTGTCAGCACGGAGACTGACGTGGGGCTTGAATCCACGAACTGTGAGATGATGACCTGAGTCTGAGTTGGACGCTTAACCAAATGAGTCACCCAGGCTCCCCAACAACTTTTACTCTTTGAAAAACACTATGTTTAAATAATGTAAAACCAATCAGACTGGGAGAAAATATTTGCAATATGTATCATCTCAAAAAGGACTTATATCAAGGATGTATAAAGAGCTCTTACAACTCCATAAGAAAAAGACAAATAACTCAGTAAAAATAGACAAAAGATTGGAACATTCAAAGGTACGTGAATGGCAAATGAACTCATAAATATATGCTCAACAATATTAATCACTAAGGAAATGCAAATATAAACCATAGTGTGATAACACTATACATTCAGTAGAATGGTTAAAATTTTAAAGTCTGAAAACTTTAAGTGCCAGCATAGATACGGAGAAACTAGAACTCTCATATGTTGGTGGGGGAATATAAAATGGTACAATTATTTTATACATTGCTTTGGCAATATTTTTTGCATTAACCATAGATGCTGTGATCCAGAACCTAGTTATGGGGTTTTCCTGAAAAGAAAAATTGAGTTGACAAACCATTTTCCATACGTACAGAGTCCATGTTTTCTTTATTTGTAGTATATAGACATTCACCTGGTAGAATTTTAGGTATAAAATAATTCATATTCCTCTTACCTGCCATAAATGTCTATCTCCTTTCACCTTTGAAGATCCTCATTGAAATGTGAATGTATTATCTGTGAGGGGCAAACCTCTCAGCCATTAGGTTTGTTGTCAGGAGGAGGAAGAAGGGTCTAGAGAATGCTGTACTTCCTGGAGACAAAAAACTGTTGTCTCCCAACTTCTGCCATAAAGCTACTTGTACACACACTGAATTTCCCTAGAATTTTGCCCCATTCTCTTCTCCCCTATTAGTAACTGACTCTCCTCACATGTCCAGTAGCTTCTGAAATTGGCCTGATGAGCAACTGCTGACTTTCCTAACCTTAACAGACCTCTCTGTAGCATTTACACCTGTGGACCACATCATCCTTCTTAAACTCCCTTTTCCTTTTCCTTTGGGTTCCATGCCACATGTTTGTCTAACATGTCTTGCTATTCTGCCTTTGCTTTCACTACCTCCTACTCTGTCTGTGTTGTAAATTATTCATTTTATGCATTTGATTTAGTTTTACATTTGTTCTCTACATTCTGGATTTATCTGTTTTCCTAGATGATTTTATCTCTTTTTTCCCAACAGCTTCCTCACCTAATTTACAAATATATCCAAGTCTACACCAAAAAATATACTGGCTATTTGTTTAATACTGAGCCTTTCATGTTCTCCCTCCCTCTACAAACACCTTTTCTTATCATATTAATTATGTCATCTTCTATAACTTTATATCCTGGCTCCTTCACTTCAGCTTCTCTCTCTCTCTCTCTCTCTCTCTCTCTCTTTCTCTCTCTCTCTCTCTCTCTCTCTCTCTCTCACACACACACACACAGAGTTACAGTTTGTGACTATATATATATTTACAAATACATATATATATATACATAAATTTGAAAAAATAAAATTTTTCCAGGTTTCTCTCCACAAGTCTTTCAACTATTTTTCTCACACTTTCCAATATTAGTCTCCATTCTGTAGAGATAAATGTGAAAAGTTAGAGGCCATGAATTTTTTTTCTGAAATTTATTGCAAGCAATGGAAAATAAGGAGTTACAGCCCAAAATATCTTGCAACTATAACTACAGAGCTCACTGCAGTGACTACTGTAATGTGCAGTGTGGCAGAGTTACAGTTGCCATGGGAACCATAAATTTGATTTTCTGGGGTTTTGTGTGTACGAAATCTCAACTATAACACTGCCTTCACATATTGTCTTTTTCATATGTTATACATGTACTTGGGTCCAAAATAGGTCACCCAAACTAAAGACAGAAATGTTGGTTGCTTTCTTCAAAGATCTCTGTAATACATCAGCAGTATCAGAGTTATATCAGGAAGTGCATATATAAAAATTATTTTTGATCTTACTTCAAACATAATAGATTGATGTCTTCCAAACCAGCTTATACCATTTCTTGGAATAAAAATCCCCTCTATATTTTCAGCTTTTGATCTATTCACCTTTAAAATGTTTATGTGAGTTGGTACTATTTGTGTGGATGACAGGTGATATAGTCTTATCAATGTTTTCTTGGTTATCTTTTGTTTTCTGATAATTCCTTTATATGCTATTTCTGAGTAGATTATCTCTTGGCTTCAGTCTTTTAATAGGATGAAGCTCATCTCATCACCTGAAAAGGAATGCTTTAACTAATACCCATGTACAGTGTTCTTTTCTATTTATACGAGCTCTTTGAAACACTGGGAGCTCATATCTCTATGACTTTAATGAAGAGAAAGTTTGAATTGCTGTGGATATAAAATCCTGGTAGACTCTAGATTTAGCTTTTACTCCCTATTACAGGTCTGCCTTGACATAGTAGGAAATGTTGGCTTTTTCATTAACTACAGAACCACACATGATGTTCCAAGTTTATTTGGCTACAGTGAATCAGAGGATTGTTTTCATCTATTTTTCCCTGGAGAAAGGTCAACAAGAATTTCTCATGACAAGCTTTGTCATGGCTAACAGCAGCACCTCATGTTATTTAGCTGTTGCTTCCACATCTTTTCTTTTGGGTAAGGAATGTTCACAAACATTTGCTCAATAAACTCAGACACTATACTGTTTTACCTTGGAGACTTTACGTTGTCAACATTTTCTCACTTCTTTTATGTAGGTAGACAAAGTCTAAATTTGACTACTCTCAACAGAACTCTGGAGTTGTTGATTAAAACTCTGCTTGATTGAAAGCAGTTGTAAAATAATTGTTTGAAATAAAACATAGAAAAGAATATGACAGTTATATTGATGTTGGTTTCAGTAAGATGTATTGCGATATATTGCACTAGCCACAACTAAATTAAAACTTCAGAGACTAGATGACACATTTAACAAACTCGTCATTTGTAATGATGAGAGGGTGACCCATCATCAACTATTCAAAGACAAAGGCAGCATTCATTGCGTCAACACATCTGCAGGCGGATTCGATGGTGTCAGTTGTTTCCTTCATGTGTGTAATTCACCTGAATAATTTTCAGAAGCCTAAATACGCTAAGTTGTCAGTGTAAGACAAATGACTGAGGAAAGAAGATAGGATAAATTAAAAACAAAACAATTATTGTATCAATTAACTAGATCATTTAACAAACATTTATTGATTAGCTTTTAGAAACCTAGGCACCATATGTGTAGCAAATATCCCCAATGCTTAATTTGAGGTATGTCTTCAGTGGAATAATAATGTGTAGAGAAATGTGAGGATTGGCTTTGATAAATGGCCTTGCTTAAAATCATGCTAAATGGCAGCAAAACGTTACATGAAAGAAAAACCAACACGTTGGATGGGACTCAATCCATTAAAACACCTAGAAATCTTGAATGAAATATGATAACCATAATAAAAACAGAACTATTTTGTCAATCGCTTATATAATTCTCACAAAAAGGCTGTGTGATGAAAATAGCAGTGAAATTTCACTATATTCTTATTAGATAAAATAGGTAAAATTCAGAAAGCTAAAAATACCAATTGCTAGAGAAGATGTGGAACAACAGAAACTATTTTATTACTGGTAAGAACGCAATATGATACACTCTATTTGGAAGACAATTTCTTAAAATGCTAAAGAAGATTTAACCATATGATCCAACAATTATGCTCCAACGTATTTATCTAATTGATTTATAAACTGATGTCCACACTGAAATCTCCATGCAAATTTTATAGCAGCCTTACCCCTAGCTGTCAAAAATTGGAAACAAAACTGGAAGCAAGACAAGATGTCCTTCAATAAGTGAATGGGTAGAATCCATACAATATGATAATATTTAGTACTAAAAAATAATGTGCTATCGATCCATGAAATGAATGAAGGAATCTTAAATTCACACTGCCAAGTGAAAGAAAGAAATATGTTTCCAGTATATGAAATTCCAGAAAAATCCCAAGCTGTAGGAATTAAAACAGACCAGCAACTATCGGGGCCTTGAGGAAAGAAAACAGTCAGATAGAGGAAACAAAGGAGATCTTCTTCTTGATTTTCTCTATTTATTCCAATAAATAAAAATATTTTTATTTTAATTAAAATAGTTTTTGAGTTACAGGAAAATTGCAAATACATTACAGAGAATTCCTGGGACACTGGATGTCTCAGTTGGTTAAGTGTCAGACTTTGGCTCAGGTCATGACCTCGTGGTTCGCCAGTTTGAGCCCTGCATGGGGCCTTCTGCTATCATCAAGGAGCCTGTTTCAGATCCTCTGCCTCCTTCTCTGCCCCTCCCCTGCTTGTTCTCTCTCTCTCTCTCTCTCTCTCTCTCTCTCTCTCTCAAAAATAAATAAGCATTAAAAAGAATCTTTCAGGGGCACCTGCATGACTCAGTTGGTTAAGCACCTGACTTCAGCTCAGGTCATGATCTCATGATTTGTGAATTTGAGCCCTTACATGGGGCTTGCTGCTATCAGTGCAGAGCCCTCTTTGGATGCTCTGCCCCCCTCTCTCTCTGCACCCCCCTCTCAAAAATAAATAAACATTTTTTTAAAAATCTTCAAAAAACACAGAGTATTCTTATATACTCAAACCCCGTTTCTCCTATTATTTTATGTTGTTATTTGTCACAAGTAACGAACATATATATATATATATATATATATATATATATATATACACTAACTGGAATTCATCCTCTGTTCAGATTACCTTTTTTTAAAGCTTACCTTATTTTTACAATCTCGTGTCCTTTTTATGCTCAGCATCCCATCTAGGATACCACATTACATTAAATACTATCTCAGCCCAGTGTTAAGGTCAATATCAACTGTGTTAAGTCTTGTTGACGGTAGGCACTGCTGACATGATTGATGGAAATGACACTCTACTCCTGTGGTCTTCCTTACCCAAACCCACAACCCCAGTCTAATCATGAGTAAAACAGCCAAAAAAAACCCCATGCTGAGGAACATTCCACAAAATGGTGGGCCAGAACTCCTCAAAACTGTCAAGGTCATTAAAACAAGGAGTCTCAGAAACTGTCACAGCCAAGAACTTAAAGAAGCAAAAAATTAAATGTTACGTGGTCCTCTGGATGGGATCTTTGGACACTCTAGTAGTTTGGGGATTAGGTTAAAACTAAGGAAATCTGAATAAAATATAGTCTTAGCTCATAATAATGTATCTATATTGGTTCATTGATTGAGACAAACTTACCATTCTAATCTAAGAGGATAATGATTAAGGAAAATCAGTGTGGGGCATAAGAGAACTCTCTAAATCTGATATTGTTCTACAACAGTGATAAAAAAAATCCATGATGGGAAAACTTAAACATAGAGATATTTTTAAAATTGTCCAAAATATTACAAATGAATAGCAGAAACAAGATTCAAACATAATGGTAGAGTCAGAGTAAATAGCAACATGAAAAAAAAAGGGAAAGAATGAAAAAAAAAAGATGTTTCCAGGAGCCAAAAACAAAGAGGAAACTAACGCCAATAAGAAATGTTAAGTGGGAGCTGACCTTATAGAGCCCTGATGTTCAGACCTCAAGACTGTGGCCTGATTTCAGTGCCCACGTGAGGAGACCAGGTATGGCTTCGATTGTATTAGGCAGGCATCAAGAGCAGAGACTCTTGTGTAAAACCCAGACATTTGAAAACTTGCCTGTTTGTAAAACAGAAATGAAAATGCAGTCTACCAGTCCTGGGAAGCAAGGAAGAGAGTGCTCTCAGCCTAGAGGACTTAAAATTTCTTCTGAGTGCTAAATACATAGCACCCTGAAAGGATCCTGAATTGTCCAGAAGTTTCCAAATTTTAATTCCCATTTATGAGTTTTTGCTGATTTAGTTGTTTGGGGATTAGAAAAGAGAAATGCAAAAATTTTCCTGCTGTAAGATTGTTGATGTGAGCCTGGCCCTGGAGGTCTTATTTGTCTGGTTAGCACCTGAGACCTAAAAGAGGACCAAATGCCAAGACAGGGACAGCAGGAGCACAGAAAACTCTGCTGGCCCCTGCAGGCTGGGTTAGGGGCCTCCTCTCTGCTGTCAAGCTTCCTGTAACAAAGGTAAAGACTGAGTGAAGCTCCTGTATGGCTGTATTATCCAAAGGTGTGTCTACTCACTGACGGCACAGGGCCAGATCATCTCATGGCTAGTAGCCACCTCTCACACACAGTGCAGACTCGGCAAATATGCTACTGTGCAGGGCCTTTGTAACGCGGAATGACTACCTGTGGGAAACAGGATAAAGATTCATGTCAGTTCCCAGCCACCTCCTCAGGCTCACATAGGATGATATTTTGTGACTTCCTGTCCAATCTTTGTCCAAATGATTTAGCAGAACTATAGGTTCAGTACTTTCCCCTTTACAGGCTGCTTGCAATTAAATGGGTATATTAAGAAAGTTACAATGGTATTCTTTCTATTAGCTGAAGCTTTGAGTAACTTAGGAAGACCCTGGGAAGGAAAGACATTTCCAACACCCCTCCATTCTGCGTTAGAGTATTCTCACTAGAGAACATCCCCTTGAGGCTTTTCCAACCATGGACTCTGCCCTGGCATCAGCTTGAAGAAATCTGGGGAGAGGTGTCCAAGTGAAGCCCTTCTCCTTCATCTGAAGCACAGCCTTCCAAGTACTCCCTACATGTAGAAGGCCTGGATAGTGGCCTGCCACTTCACTTTAGATGATGGGAGTATTTGGTATCCTTGTTCTGCACTGAGATTTGGAATGCCTCAGAAAGATTCTCATTTTTTAAAATTTTTAATGTTTTATTTATTTTTGAGAGAGAGAGAGAGAGAGAGAGAGAGAGAGAGACAGCATGAGCAGGGGAGGGTCAGAGAGAGGGAGATGCAGAATCTGAAGACAGGCTTCAGGCTCTCAGCTAGCTGTCAACACAGAGCCCGATGCAGGGCTCAAACCCATGAACCATGAGATCATGACCTGAGCCGAAGTCAGATGCTTAACTGATTGAGAGCCACCCAGGCACCTCATGAGACTCTCGTTTTTAACATCTTGTTCATACTTATACTGTGTGTTGCTTCACCCAGGATGACTTCTATTGGGAAAAGCATAAGTTGGTGGGGGAGAAGGCTGATGGTAAAGGGCTTCCATTCCTCACTGGGACTTACACCTTCAGGAGAATGTCCCTGGTACTGACCTTTTTCCAAGGCCACAAATCCAACAGTATATATTGTGTTTTTGCTAACATCTTCCTTTTATGTCAATGTTTAAATTAAAGCTACTTTGACTTTAGGTCTCAGAGTCACCTCCAGAAGTCCCCATCCTTAGTTCTCAATTCCTGGTCTTTACAAAGGGAGGGAACATAATGGCCACACCATGAACTTACTTCTGCCTTCACTTCAGGAAACACAAGAAGTCCCTTTGCTGTTCCTCTGCTGTGATGTCCATGTCATATCCTCAGTTTCTAAGTGCAATACTTAATAGAAGCACCATGATCATTGACCTCTTTCTCTATGGCAGGTTATCAAACTTCAAGGCAACAGAGAAACATTTGTAAAGCTTGTTTCATCATCAGACCTCTAGGTTACACCCAGACCTACATGATCAAGCTCTTGTGATTAGATGAAGGTACCACATTTTAGCAAGCTCCCCAGGTGACCTGACTCAGGGCCTTCTTTGAGAAGCATCACTCTATCATGAGCGTGAACATCTTTATTCTTTTGAAATTTCCTTCAATTCTCCATTAGAACTGCACCTCATTTTTCATTCAACCTTAATCTCTGCAACTAATTTTTCTCAACAACCAGAGTCAAAGAATAAGCTTTTAGGTGGCTTGGCCTTCCAAACTGTAAAATGTTTTATAAAATCATGTTTGCCACTTCCTTACCTAAGGAATCTCTTATCTAAGAGAGATATTTTGAAGACTGCACTAATACTTATAAGTCATTTGGAGTTTTGAATATGAAAAGTGCATTATGAAATATTAATGACCTGTCTGTTTCCACAAACATTAACTGATTAGTCAGGACATTTCCTCCTCAGTGTCCTAAATCAGTATTATTTCTGAAGAGGTAAGTTTTCCTTGAAATAGTTATAAATGTAGATTAATTTATAATCAAAACTTGTGCAGTAATTCACTTCCATGTTTCCCAAGCACCTCACCATAAAACAACAGGACTTGAAAATATCTGTATGTGAAAGGTAACACAACTCCCTATGTCAGGAAGAAATACTCTTAAATCATCCTGCAAAAAGATTAATTAGCTTTCTCTTAAAATAATTCTTGTTCCAGTAAGAAGCAAATTTTGTCTTCTTTTTCTTCTTATTTTTTAAAAGTAGGCTCCATGCCCAATGTGGGGCTGGAACCCATGACCCTCAGATCAAGAGTTACATACTCTACCAACTGACCCAGCCAGGCACACCCAAATCTTCTCTTCTTATGCATATATAGTATCCTGAAGTGCCACTGTGCAGTAGAAAGGAGTGCATTTTGCAGATAATGGACACAAAGGAAGTTAATTTGAAAGGAGGCAAAATATATTGTGCCAGTGTTTGCAAAATGAACACGGATGCAACAGATTATAATGAAGTATTAAACAGTGCACATAACAGTATTCCATAATAAAACGTTGGGAAGGCCCAGGGTTAAGAACAGTAAAATGGGATGCTTTGCAAAATTCCCCAGAGCTTTTGATACAGATCATGTGCTTTGTGAACCTGTAAGTGGAAGAGGGATAGATAGCATTGGATACCAATATTTCCTAGATTTAAATCTGCTAAATTAGATTGCAACAAATAGAAAATTTGATAGCAGATAATGGACAGGAAAGAATTAAGAAATATATCTCCTCATGCCTGTGACTATTCACAAACAAATGTGGCCACTGCTTAGACTACTTTTTACTTTTTCTTTTTCTTTTTTTTAAATGTTTTTTTTTATGTTTTATTTATTTTTTGAGAGAGAGAGAGACAGTGCGAGCAGGGGAGGGACAAAGATAAAGGAAGACACAGAATCCGAAAACAGGCTCCAGGCTATGAGCTGTCAGCACAGAGCCCAATGCGGGGCTCGAACCCACGAACCATGAGATAATGACCTGAGCCGAAGTCGGACACTCAACCGACTGAGCCACCCAGGCGCCCCTACTTTTTCTTCAATCTACTTTTTTATTATAAATTTTACTTAACATACAGTGCAATATTGCTTTTAGGAGTAGAATTCAGTGATTCATCACTTACATACAACACCCAGTGCTCATCATAACAAGTGCCCTCCTTAGTACCCTTCACCCATCTGGCCCATCTCCCACCCACCTCCCTTCATCAACCCTCAGTTTGTTCTCTATCTTTTTTAAAATTTATTTTTAAGACAGAGAGTGCAACTGGGGTGGGGGGAATGAGAGAGAGAGGGACAGAGGATCTGAAGCAGGCTCTGCACTGCTGACAGCAGTGAGCCCTATGCAGGGCTTGAACTCATGAACTGTGAGATCATAACCTGGACCAAAGTCGGATGCTCAAGCAACTGAGCCATCCAGGTGCCCCTGTCCTCTATGTTTAAGAGTTTCTTATGATTTGTTCTTCTTTCTTCTCTCCTCATCCCTACTTCCATATGTTCATCTGTTTGGTTTCTTAAATTCCACATATGAGTGAAATCATATGGTATTTGTCTTTTCTGATTGACTTATTTTTCTTAACATAATGCCTTGTAGCTCCAACCACATCATTGCAAATGGCAATTCTTCATTCTTTTTGATAACGTTTGATTATATATATATATATACACACACACACACACACACTGGAATATATATATATATATATATATATATATATATATTCCACATCATCTTTATCCTTTCATCAGTCAATGGACATTTGGGCTCTCTCCATAATTTGACTATGGTTGATAATACTGCTATAACTACTCTACTTCTTTTCTATAAAATACACACCCAACAACTAAAGAAATGGTAAGTCATCAGATAAGGAAAGAAATGCTTACACATCCTTTGAAATGTATTATAGCCACTTTCCCAGATTGCTGTCCCCAGAACACCTCTGCATAGATGTTCCTTGAATAAAGGAATTTTGGGAAACCCTGCTTGCAGTTCTTGATTCAAAGACTTTCTATAACTTACCAAAAGGTTCTGTTTCCTCAAAATGCTTCATTGCCATAGGCCAGGAAAAATATCATAATGCCCTTTGACTTCAGTGACTATAAGGGGAGTGGTGCACTGGATATGTTTAATGCAACCTTTAACAACTGCACATTGGGAAACTCCACGATTCATGCTGGAAACCCATAGAAGACACCCTTGGGGCTGAGAAACCTTTCCATTACACACTTATTTTCATGGACCTAGCCTCCCAAACCTATTCATCAATGATGAACCTATTTTTCTGTATATCACTTACAATGACTTGTGAAACATTAATATTTTATTGGCCACACCCTCATTTGAAGCTCAGATCTCTGAGAATCCCAACCACTAGAACAGCAATACCCTTGGGAGAATAACTGAGAGTCTTCAAACACCAAATATTGTTAAAATTATCAGCAAGGCAAAGATAGCCTATGACATGACATACATGTTAGTTTTACTACGTTAAGAAAGAAGGGATCTCAATGGCAGGAAGGAGATATGAAGATCTTTATGAAGATTCACTTTGGGGAAGGCTGAGACAGGCATCAGAAATCATATGGATAAGAGTGAGAGATGTGAAGAAATAACCAGAGGGGGCGTGTGTGGAGACGTGACAGGGAAGAGAACATGAAAAAGCACAAGGAGCAGAACGGATGGGCACAGAAGTGAAAGTAATTACAAGAAAAGAAGGTAAATTAAGCTGTTGGCAATAGCAGTGGTGAGACACTGCAGTAGAGGAAGAGGGTACTACCTACAAAAGGAAAACTGTCTACATTAACTAACTGAAACAATCTACTATCACAACTCTACATGTTAGGAGCAAATAGCACTTTTTTCCTGTTATCCTCACATGCATAATGGACTATATTGGATGAACTTGAGGGGGACTAACTTTCCATTTTCTGTGGGAATGTGGCAGTATCTGAAAGTTCTTCCTCTTCAATAGCCTATGAAGGAGGCACATTGCAGTAGAACTTAGTCCATGAATTGATCGATGTTCACATGATGCTTTTATGATCATTAAAAGGTTAACTTTCTTCCTGTGCACTATTGCACAGGATAATGTGTTTGGGGGGAAATCAATAAAAAA
>CM053576.1:49703625-49719491 GCA_028646485.1 Cryptoprocta ferox | reverse complement strand
TAGGTTTCCCTTTGTGTGTTAGGGCCCTTTTTTCCCTAGCTGCTTTCAGAATTCTCGCTTTGTGTTTGTATTTTGCCAGGGTCACTATGATATGTCGTGCCGAAGGTTGATTCATGTTACATCTTAAGGGGGTTCTTTGGGCCTCTTGGATTTCAATGTCCATTTCTTTCCCCATATTCGGGAAGTTTTCAGCTATAATTTGATCGAGTACCCCTTCAGGACCTTTTTCTCTTTCCTCATCTTCGGGAATTCCTATGATATGGATATTGTTCCGTTTGATTGTATCACTCAGTTCTCGAATTCTCTTTTCCTTTCCTGTATCAATTTCTCTCTCTTTTTCTCGGATTCCTCTTTTCCTATAACTGTGTCTTCTAATTCACTTATTCTCCTCTCTGCCTCTTTAATCCGTGCAGTGGCTTCCTCCATTTTGTTATGCACCTCATTTGTAGCCTTTTTTTTAACTCGTCACAGCTATTTTGAAGGTCCCTATCCTGTGTATCAATAGCTTCTTTGATGTTTTTTTCAAGTCCAGCAATTAATTTTATGACAATTGTTCTAAATTCTTGTTTATTTATGTTGTTTAAGCCTGTTTTGAGCAGTTCTGTGGCTGTGACTTCTTCCTGGAGTTGCTTTAGAGGAGAGTTCTTTCGTTTCGTCATTTTGGCTAGCTTTCTGTCTCTTGTCAGTTTTAAAAGCTTGTTATGTACTGTGCACCTGTTAGTATTGCTCTATTAAAGGAGGCTCATTGACTGTCCAGGGCCTGTCGTTTCAGAAAGTGTTCTTTTAATGGTGTCCTCGGTTTCTCTTGTTGTTCCTTTGATTATTTTATTTCCCTGGTAAGTGATATTTGGGACCTTCCACCACGTATAATTTGGCTTGTTTTTTGAGGTATCCTTGAAAAGGAAACAGACTCGTATACAGGGAACAAAAGCACGCAAATGCACAGACAAATCAAACAAACAAGCAAGCCAAAAGGGGAAAGGAAGTAAAGAAAAGGAAAGGATAGGAAAGAAAAAAAAGAAGAGAAGAAACGAGAGAAGAAAATGAAAAACAAAAAGAAAACGAAAAACAAGGTGGGGACAGAGACAGCAAAAATCAGTGGGCAGTCTAAAAGAATATAAAAGCATATAACCAGCCAAGAGGAGAGATAAGAATATGCTACAGGAAATATATCTGGATGGCAGCAGAAAAGAAGGAGAAGGAAGGAAAAAAGGAACAAAAAAAGAAAAGACAACTTCCCTGTGTGGATGGGCGTGGTTTGGCGTCAGTTCAGGTCTCGGGGGCTTCTCTCTCCGTGGCCCCGCCTTGGTGGTTGCGGGGAGAAGTATGGCGCCGCTTCAAAGCTTTGCCGGAACCAAGCGTTGCAAGCCGCCCTTCTGAGTCCGATCTCCCTGTGCTGTGGGCGAGCCAAACTGTATTCTTCAAGCTCCACCTCACTTCCAAATCCCAGTCCGTGCCGTTCAACACCATCACTGGGGATGAGATGCGTTCCCACTGGTGGCCGGCCTCCGGTCCTGGCTTGCGCCGCCCTTTTGGCGGAGCCGCCGCCGCCGCCGCTTTTCAAGGCGCCTTTCTCGGCGCCGCTGCCGCCGCTGCCGCCGCTTTTCGCACCGCCGCCGCCTTTATCTGTGCCGCCACCGCTCCTGGTGCGGCTTGGAGTGGATGCGGCTGCGGCTGCCCCCAAGGAAGAATTCGCTGTCCAGATGGGATGGATTTCTCTCCCGGCGCTTGGCAGTTATATATGGGGAGTCGGGCGAGTTTTTCCTCCCTTGGAGATGGTTCTAGGTGCGTTTTCTGTCTCTCTTTCTCTTCCCCTGGTCTCTCTGGGGCACAGCGCGTTCTCCCTGTGTTGGGCTCGGGGGCTCCTTTCCCCTGTACCACTGGGACCCGCCCGTCCCCTAATTTCCCAGATCACAGTCACTCACTCAGGCATCTTTGAGGTTGTCTTCTTTCTGGCTTCTGTTTCTTCTTTCCCCCACTCGCAAATCCAAGTTTTATCCCTTCAGTCCTTCTCAGTTCAATCCATACGGGCGTGCGTGGATTACAGAGCTGCCTGCTTCTCTGCCATCTTGCCCGCTCCTATATCTACCATTTTCGTTTTTAATTGAGTTATATTTATATTACTTATTACTTCCAGAAGTTTCATACAAAATATTTTCCATTTATATATTCTTTTGTCTGTGTCTCTTCACACTGCACACTAAAGGACACTATTTTTGACAGGCTTCCAACCTCACCACCTCCTGTGTTTTCTTAAAATCCAGTGCGATTTCAGTTTTAGATAATTATTTTTGCATTAGGCTTATAAGTACTTAGAAATTATTTGTAGCAACTGTTTTAAGTTTCATAATCCTATTATTTGTCATGTAGTTAGACTACAAGAAATATGAATTTGATTAGTCTACTCTGAACCTGTTGGTCATTTTATTCCAAAGGTAAACTTATTTCTTCTGCACTATAAAGTTGTCATTTCCTTCTAATTTCTGTAATGATTTAATGCTTTACATACACTTTTACTCCCTTTGTAGAACTTCTATGGGATAGATTTTGGAACCTACAGATTTGTCTTTCACGTTTCAATGTTTTTCTTTTAATATCCATCTTTTGTTTCCCTCATACAGGTTTCCACCTTAAAACTTTCATTCTCAGCAAGACTCTTAATTATATCACTCAGTTAGTCTTTAATCTTTTGTTTCCATGACAATACTGGAGAGCTCTAAGAACTCTTGAGAGGTTTTTTTCCCCGTAATAACTTCTTCCTTTACATTTATTTCTTCCTTTCTTTCTTTTCTTCCTTCACCTGTTTCTGCCCCTCTTCCACCTTCTCCTCTCCTTCATTCTCCTTTTCTTCCTCCTCTCTGTTGGCTTGTGTTCTAATGGATTATTTTTCAGTTTTTGATGAGGACTGTTTATTTCAAGATTTTCCTCTCCTACACCATTAATTTTCTTTCCTTAGTGTTTGGTCTACGGTTGTTTGAATTTGATGCCTCTTTCTTAGGCTTTGATTCTTGTGTGTCTATAAAGATTTGTAAATAAGGGTCCAAATTGAATACATTACTAAGTATAATCCATTTTCTCACTCACAATGACAATCCCTGGAAAGCAATACAGTTCTACATTAAGAATACCACATCTGGTGATTTCAGGAGACAAGTATGATGGCAATGAAGTTGGAATTCACAAATCATTTATCTTCTAGTTTGGGAGTCTCCCTATAACTCTCATGGCTTTTTGTTACCTAAGACTCTTTCTCCAGACCAAGAGTTTCTAATGTCAGAACTGCTACACAAGAAGGCTATATTCTTTGTTTCATCCTGGAGGCAAACACTGTTTTTAGTGTGTTTCTTGTTGGTGACCATGATGGCACCACTCGTTCAGCCCTACTCCTTGAATGACACTGACAGATGCAAAAGAATAAGTGACTAGATTGGGGCATCTGGGTAACTCAGTCGGTTAAGTGTCAGACTTCGGCTCAGGTCATGATCTTGGGGTTCCTTGAGTTTGAGCCCCACATCGGGCTCTATGCTGACAGATGGGCTCTCTCTGCCCCTACCTGACTTGCGCTCTCTCTCTCTCTCTGTCTCTCTCTGTGTCTTTCGCTGTCTCATCTTTATTCAAAAATGAATAAACATTTAAAAAATTACTAGAATAAGGAGTCAAACGATGATGTTCATTTGGACAAGCTATGTTGAGCTGTTGGTTTTCTAGACAGAATGTAAAAATATGGATCTAAAGCTCATGTGGGGATATTTGTGTTGACAGATGGACAGGCATTCAGCAGGATGGAGGAGACAAATGACGACCCTAAGAGAAAACTTACCAAACAAAAAAGAAAGCCTTTAACTTTTTAAACCTTTATTCATTTTTGAGAGACGGAGAGACAGAGTCCTAGTGGGGGAGGAGCAGAGAGAGAGGGAGACACAGAATCAGAAACAGGCTCCAGGCTCTGAGTTGTCAGCACAGAGCCCGATGTGGGGCGTGAACTCACTGAGTGCAAGATCATGACCTGAGCTGACCTGAGCTGATGTCAGACACTTAACCAAATGAGCCACCCAGGCGCCCCAAAAAAGAAAGCCTTTAAAGTAACAGAAACTGTAAAATGCATTATTTTAGAAGATGAAAGAATCAGGAGAAATATGGTAAGCAACGTAGAAAACAGAATTATCATAACATTTAAAGGAAAGGTTGTATCAAGTTAGACAGTATAGCTTACCCTTCCCAATATTAGTTAAAAAACAAGAACCTGATATTAAAATATTGAAGTATTTTAGTCTTTTCTTCCAAGATCTGGACATTCTGCCTTATTTTCTCTTGTTGCTGTTCTTAATAGATATGTTTTTTCTACATTTTGACAGAAATTTAATCTTTCCTAGATGAAGAAGGAGCCCCGTAGAATGAAAGAAACAAGTGGGTAGGAATTACCTCCAAAGACTACTTTCATCAAAGTAGAGTAGAAGAATCTAAATACTATGGGCATTTGACAAATAGTATGTATAAGCAAAAGTAGTGAAACTGCCTGCATCATAGATGAAAGTAAGCATAAATATGATGGAAGTGTTGCTTGCAGTTTCTGTTGTGAACAGGGAGTATAACTTAATAGAATCACTTGATGTAGCATCAGAGGTTTGAGCTAAAACCAATACATAAAACTAAGTGAAAGTTGGGTAAAGTAATGAAAAACCAAGAAGAAACATTGAAGCCAAAGAGAAAGGGGTGAAGGAAGGCAAAATCAAGATGAGTATTAAAAGTGATGGAAAACATGGAGCTCAGAGGGAAAAAAGGATCTATAGATTGAAGAGCTCCACGGATGAAATAACAATTCAATATTTTTTTTTCCTTTAGAGGCAAAATATATTTGTTTATTATGAGGTATGGGACATCTGATTTTCACTGAAAGGTGTTTTATCCACTGCACGTTCTCTCTCTCTGATTCAAGTTTTCTGAGCCTCAAAAAAAAAAAAAAAAACCATTACAATTTGAAAAGCAAAACAAACAAAAAATGATGAATAACATTATTCGTCTATTTATTATTCATGAAGATTCTCTAGTCATCTAATGTAATGCTATGCAAATTTAACTATCTTTCTGATACATTCATATCAAAGCATGGGGAAATCCAGTTAGAAGGCTGTAAATGATAGCGTTCATTTGATACAACAAATATTTCTTTCTCTTATACTTTTTCAATGAAATCTCTGTGGTGCTTTGACTCAGCTCCCCTGATGATTGCTTTATTAGGCTTTTCTTTGGCATCCAACCCTTGAGGAAAGTGGAAACCATGAAGGATCCTACCAAGAGTCAGCAAAATTAAGACATGGATGATTCAGCTTCTCCCCTTACCTTCCCTCCAGATTAACTTCTTCCCAGGGAATTAGTATGAGTGAGAAAAAGTTCTCATCAAAACAAATCTAATCCTCATTAACGGTTTATCTGGTTATAGGTTAAGGTATTAACTCTTCCAAGAAGTGCTTCAAAGTCTACAGAAGTGAATGAATTGAAATTCATATTTATAACAGGACTCCTTGTTGATAGGACCTTATCTTAGGACACTTCAACCTTATCTGATAAATATTTGCTCTCTGTAGCCACGTATACAGTTACCTTTTGGAGAGACTATAACATTAAAATTTCTTTTCAGTCGTGTTTCCTTACCAACGAATAAACTGGAAATTAAAATCTGGCTTTAAATTTTCTTTTTTTTTAAATCATAGTTTGTTGTCAAGTTGGTTTCCATATAATACCCAGTGTTCATCCCAACAAGTGCCCTTCTCCATGCCCATCACCAATTTCCCCCTCTCCCCCACCCACATTAACCCTCAGTTTGTTCTCAGTAGTCTCATAGTTTGCCTCCCTCTTTCTCCTTAACTATTTTTCCCCTTCCCCTCCCCCTTAGCCCTCTGTTAAGTTTCTCCTATTCCAAATATGAGTGAAAACATACTGTATCTGTCTTTTTCTGCCTGACTTATTTCACTTAACATAACAGCCTCGAGTTCCATCCACATTGTACAAATGGCCAGATTTCATTCATTCTCATTTCCATGTAGTATTCCATGTAAATATAACCCACATCTTCTTAACTGACTGAGCCACCTAGGCGCACCCTTAACCCACATCTTCTTGATCCATTCATCAGTTCCTGGACATTTAGGCTCTTTCCATGATTTGGCTATTGTTGAAAGTGCTGCTATGAACATTGGGGTACATGTGCCCCTATGCATCAGCATTCCTGTATCCCTTGGGTAAATTCCTAGCAGTACTATTGCTGAGTCATAGGGGAGTTCTATTGTTAATTCTTTGAGGAACCTCCACACTGTTTTCCAGAGTGGCTGTACCAGTTTACATTCCCACCAACAGTGTAGGAAGATGCCCATTTCTCCACACCCTCGCCAGCATCTAGTCTCCTGATTTGTTCATTTTAGCCACTCTGACCGGCATGAGGTGGTATCTCAGTGTGGTTTTGATTTGTATTTCCCTGATGATGAGTGATGCTGAGTCTCTCATCATGAGCCTTTCATGTGCCTGTTGGCCATCTGGATGTCCTCTTTGGAGAAGTGTCTGTTCATGTCTTCTGCCCATTTCTTCACTGGATTATTTGTTTTTCAAATATGGAGTTTGGTGAGTTCCTTATAGATTCTGGATACTAGCCCTTTATCTGATATGTCATTTGCAACTATCTTTTCCCAATCCACCGATAAGTTTTCTTGATTGTTTACTTTGCCGTGCAGAAGTTTTTATCTTGATGAGGTCCCAATAGTTCATTTTTGCTCTTTATTCCCTTGCCTTTGGAGATGTGTCGAATAAGAAATTGCTGTGGCTGAGGTCATGGAGGTTGTTTCCTGCTTTCTCCTCTAGAGTTTTGATGGTTTCCTGTCTCACATTCAGGCCCTTCGTCCATTTTGAGTTTATTTTTGTGTATGGTGTAAGAAAGTGGTCTAGTTTCATTGGTCTAGTTTCATTATTTTGCATGTTTCTGTCCAGTTCTCCCAGCACCATCTGTCAAAAAGGCTGTCTTTTTTCCATTGGATATTCTTTCCTGTTTTGTCAAAGATTAGTTGGCCATACATTTGTGGATCCAATTCTGGGTTCTCTATTCTGTTCATTTGATCTATGTGTCTGTGTTTGTGCCATTATAATAGTGTCTTGATGATTACAGCTTTGTAGTAGAGGCTAAAGTCTGAGATCGTGATGCCTCCCGTTTCGGTTTTCTTCTTCAAAATTACCTCGGGGTCTTTGGGGTCTTTTGTGGTTCCATACAAATTTTAGGATTGTTTGTTCTAGTTTTGAGAACAATGCTGGTGTAATTTTGATTGGGATTGCATTGAATTTGTAGGTTGTTTTGGGTAGTATTGACATTTTAAAATATTTATTCTTCCAATCCATGAGCACCAGATGCTTTTCCATTTCTCTGTGTCTTCTTCAATTTCCTACATAAGTTTTCTATAGTTTTCAGCATAGAGACCTTTTACATCTTTGGTTACATTTATTCCTAGGTATTTCATGGTTTTTGGTGCAATTGTGAATGGGTTCAGTTTCTTGATTTCTCTTTCTGTTGCTTCATTATTGGTGTATAAAAATGCAACCGATTTCTGTACATTGATTTTGTACCCTGCAACTTTGCTGAATTCCTGTATCAGTACTAGTAGACTTCTAGTGGAGTCTGTCAGGTTTTCCATGTAGAGTATCATGTCTGTGAATAGCGAAAATTTGGCATCATCTTTGCCAATTTGGATGCCTTTTATTTCGTTCTGTTGTCTGATTGCTGATGCTAGGACTTCCAGCACTATGTTAAACAACATTGGTAAGAGTGGACATCCCTGTCGTGTTCCTGATCTCAGGGGGAAAGCTCTCAGTTTTTCCCCATTGAGGATGATATTAGCTGTGGGCTTTTCATAAACGGCTTTTATGATGTTTAAGTAAGTTCCTTGTATCCCGACTTTCTCAAGGGTTTTTGTTAAGAAAGCATGCTGTATTTTGTCAAATGCTTTTTCTGCATCTTTTGACAGGATCATATGGTTCTTGTCTTTTCTTTTGTTAATGTGAGGTATCACATTGATTGATTTGTAAATATTGAACCAGTCCTCTGACCCAGGAATGAATCCCACCTGATCATGGTAGATAATTCTTTTTAAATGAGGTTGAATTCGTTTTGCCACATCTTGTTGAGGATTTTTGCATCCATATTCATCAGGAATATTGGCCTGTAGTTCATCTTTTTTTGCTAGGTCTCTGTCTGGTTTGGGAATCAAAGTAATACTGGCTTCATAGAATGAGTCCGGAAGTTTTCCTTCCATTTCTATTTTTTGGAACCGCTTGAAAAGAATGGGTATTTACTCTGATTTAAATGTCTGGTAGAATTCCTCAGGGAAGCTATCTGTCCCAGGGCTCTTATTTGTTGGGAGATTTTTGATAACTGATTCAATTTCTTCACTAGTTATGGGTCTGTTCAGATTTTCTACCTCTTCCCATTTGAATTTTGGTACTGTATGTGTGTTTAGGAATTTGTCCATTTCTTCTAGGTTGTCCAGTTTGTTGGCATATAATTTTTCATAGTATTCCCTTGATAATTGCTTGTATTTCTGAGGGATTGGTTGTAATAAATCCATTTTCATTCATGATTTTGTCTATTTGGGTGCTCTCTCTTTTCTTTTTGAGAAGCCTAGCTACAGGTTTATCGATTTTGTTTATTTAAAAAAAAATTCTTGGTTTCATTGATCTGTACAACTGTGTTTTGGGATTCTATATTGTTTATTTCTGCCCTGATCTTAGTTATTTCTCTTCTTCTGTTGGTTTTGGGGTATTCTTGCTGCTCTGCTTCTAGTTCCTTTAGGTGCACTGTTAAATTTTGTATTTGCGCTTTTTCTAGTTTCTCCAGATAGGCCTGGGTTGCAATGTATTTTCCTCTTAGGACTGCATTTGCTGCATCTCAAAGAGTTTGGATTGTTGTATTTTCGTTTTCATTTGTTTCCATATATGTTTAAATTTCTTCTCTAATTGCCTGGTTCACCCATTCTTTCTTTAGTAGGGTCTTCATTAACCCCCACACTTTTGGTGGTCTTCCAGACGTTTTCCTGTGGTTGATATCAAGTTTCATAGCATTGTGATCTGAAAGCATGCATGATATGATCTCAATTCTTTTATATTTATTGAGGGCTGCTTTGTGACCCAGTATGTGGTCTATCTGGGAGAATGTACCATGTGCACGCAAGAAGAAAGTGAATTCCATAGCTTCAGGATGTAGAGGATGTAGAGTTATAAATATATTTGTCAAGTCCATCTGGTCCAATGTGTCATTCTTGTCCACTGTTTCTTTAGTGATTTTCTGTGTAGTTGATGTATCCATTGCTGTAAGTGGAGTATTAAAATCTCCTGCAATTAGCACATTCTTATCAATAAGATTGCTTTTGTTTGTGATTAATTTTTTAATGTATTTGGGTGCTTCCAAATTCAGTGCATAGACATTTATAAATGTTAGCTCTTCCTGATAGATAGACCTTGTAATTATTATATAATGCCCTTCTTCATCTCTTGCTACTACCTTTACTTTAAAGTCCAGTTTGTCTGATATAAGTATGGCTACTCCAGCCTTCTTTTGACTTATTATCACATGATAGATATTTCTCCATCCCCTCGCTTTCAATCTGAAGGTGTCTTCAGCTCTAAAATGAGTCTTTTGTAGACAGAAAATAGGTGGATTTTGTTTTTTATTCATTCTTCTACCCTATGTCTTTTGATTGGAGCATTTAGTCCGTTTGCATCCAGTGTTATTATTGAAAAATATGGGTTTAGAGTCATTGTGTTCTCTGTAGGATTCATGCTTGTAGTGTTGTCTCTGGTACTTTGTGTTCCTTGCAACAATTCCCTCACAGAGTCCCCCTTAGGATCTCTGTAGGGCTGGTTTAGTGGTGATGAATTCCTTCAATTTTTGTTTGGGAAAACCTTTATCTCTCCTTCTATTCTGAATGATAGGCTTGCTGGATAAAGGATTCTTGGCTGAATGTTTTTCCTGTTCATCACATTGAAGATTTTCTGCCATTCCTTTCTGGCCAGCCAAGTTTCAGTAGATAGGTCTGCTACCACTCTGATGTGTCTACCTTTGTATGTTAAGGCCTGTTTATCCTTAGCTGCTTTCAGAATTCTCTCTTTATCCTTATATTTGCCCGTTTCACTATGATATGTTGTGCAAAAGATCAAGTTACGTCTGAGGGGAGTCTCTGTGCCTCTTGGATTTCAATGTCTGTTTCCTTTCTCAGATTGGAAATGTTCTCAGCTATAATTTGTTCAAGTACCCCTTCAGCCCCTTTCTCTCTCTCTTGTTCTTTTGAAATTCCTACGATAAGGATATTGTCCTGTTTGATTGCATCACTCAGTTCTCTAATTCTTCTTTTATGCTCCTGCATCAATTTATCTCTCTTTTTCTTGGCTTCCTCTTTTTCTACATTTGTATCTTCTAATTCACTTATTCTCCTCTCTGCCTCTTCAACCTGTGCAGTGGCCACCTCCATTTTATTATGCACCTCATTTGTAGCATTTTTTATTAAATTTTTTGTACATTTATTTATTATCGAGAGACAGAAAACAAACATGGTGGAGGCAGAGAGAGGAGACACAGAATTCAAAGCAGACTTAAGGCTCTGAGCTGTCAGCACAGAGCCTGATGGGGGGCATGAACCTGCAAACCGCGAGATCATGACCTGAGCCAAAGTTGTTCACTCAATTGACTGAGCCACCCAGGTGCCCCTCATTTATAGCATTTTTTAATTCATCAAAACTATTTTTAAGATCCATGATCTTTGCAGCAATAGTGTCTCTGCTGTCTTCTATGCCCTTTTCAAGCCCAGTGATTAATTGTATGACTATTGTTCTAAATTCTTGTTCAGTTATGTTGCTTGTATCTATTTTGATCAATTATTTAGCTGTCACTTCTTGGAATTTCTTTTGAGGGAAGTTCTTCCATTTTGTTATTTTGGCTAGCTTTCTGGTTCTTGTAAGTTTTTTTCCTTTGTTTCTTTTTTTATTTTTTTTAACGTTTATTTATTTTTGAGAGACAGAGACAGAGCGTGAGGAGAGGAGGGGCAGAGAGAGAGAGAGAAGGAGATACAGAATCCGAAGCAAGCACCAGGCTTCGAGCCATCAGCACAAAGCCTGACGCTGGGTTTGAACCCACGAACCGTGAGATCATGACCTCAGCCGAAGTCGGATGCTTAACCCACTGAGCCACCCAGGCACCCCTGGTTCTTGTAAGTTTAAAGGCTTGTTATGTGCTCTGCACCCGCAAGTACTGCTATATTAAAGGAGGCTAATACATTGTCCAGGGCTGGCCATTCAGGAAGTGTTCTTTTAAGGGTGTCTCTTGGTCTCTCTTGATGTGACTTTGGTTATTTTATTTCCTTACTTGTAGTAATATTTTGGACTCTCCACCATGTATGCTTTGGTTCATTCCTTGAAGTAACCCTGGCAGGGAAAACAGACAGACAAACAAGGAAAAAAACATGGAAACGCACAAACAAATCAAACAAAAAGCAAACCGACAAAAATAATAATAATAAACACACAAAATACAAAAGACAGACTAAAAGCATAAAACCAGAAATCACAGCTATAAATAAAGAGCAGGGTGGAGGCAGTGCTGATGGAAGAACATATACAAAAAGAGAAACGATAGGGGTGGGGAGAAAAATAAAATGAACATTGACCAGGCAGAGAGACTAAAAGGCTTAATTCAGTGAAAGATAGAGGAGAATATGGCAGGAGGCAAGGAGAAAGAAATGAAGATAATGTTACCCAGAGAAACTACATAGTCTGATTATTCCAGAGAGAGAGAGAATGAGAGAGAAAAAGGATGGTAAAGAGGGAGGTGTAGAACATGCATCAGGAGGATGCATTAAATATATTTTTTTCAGCAAACCTATAACAAGAATAACCAGCCCAGAGGAGGGGAGAGATAAGAATGAGAAAAGGGAGAATATATCTGAATAACAAGAATTGATCTAGAGTTATTCACAGCAATGCAGCTGCGCTGGTCTTGGGGGGTGGAGGGGGCGTCTGTTTCTGTAGCATCTACAGGCTCCCAGCAGCTGCCCAGCACAGATGGGTGTGGTTTGACGGGTCCTGCCTCCTCTGTGGGTCCTGTGGCCCAATCCCTGAGGCCCCACTTTGGTGGTTGTCGGGAGAAAAATGGCAACCTACCAGTCCCTTCTCCTCAAACCAGGTGTCCCAAATCACTCCTTTGGATCTGTTCTCACTGTGCTACAGGTGCAGCCAAGATGGGCCAAGATGGACCAAGTTGCCCCATACCCATTCGCATTCCAAGCTGTCACTCCATATGCACTAATGATGCCACCAGAAATGTAATCCTGTGAGCCTGGCATTTCAGAGCCAGGGGGTCAGTTCCTCCTGATGGGACTGGGCCCCTGGGGTACCACCTGCCCCGGAGGGAAGTCCTTTCACCCCGTAGCTTGAGGGATAGGATAGGATCGGTCCCAGGCCGAGGTTTTTCTCTTCTCCAGATACAGTTTTACATTTACCCAGCTGCTCTTTCTCTTCGATTGTCTCTCTGCAGAAGGAGTTACCTGCCCTCCATACCTCCATGTCCTGGCCCATTTTTATCTCCCCCAGTTTGCACTCACATTTTATGAGGCCATCTTCCTAGTAGACTCAGTCTCCTTTCCTCCCAGACTCTTGGGGTTCAGAGTCCTTTGGCTTCAGCCCTTCTTTGTTTGAGAGATGAGGGCTGGAAGTATGGAGCCTCCTATTTCTCTGCCACCTTCCTGGCTTCATATTTTTTAGCAGTTTACTTGTATTTCCATTCCCATACAAATATTTCATCTTGATTTCTGGGACCTTCAACTTGATCCTATTGGGGTTTGTTTTGCACGGGCTTTGTTTTTCAGATGCAATAAAACTGAATAACTGTTTTGAGGAATTCTCCACCTGTTTCCTAATGGATGGTATTTGTGTCTTCAAACCAAATATAACTCCTGAAACACCCGTTTCCAGTGGCCTGATTTTCTACAAGAATAGTTTTCCTGGGTGCATACTTGGTGTCTCCACCTGGATGCCTACTTATGCTGCCCCTCAAAACATTCATGTACACTCACTGTCTCCACATTTTCTTTCATTGTCTTTTTAGTCCAGTTCTGTTAGGCACTGTCCCTAACATGCCAATAAAAGCAATCTTTGTCAAGACCACTAGTCACCCCCATCTTTCCAAGGCTAATGTCAATTTTCAGGGCTTACTTGAATTGTCTTCAGTGGCACATGACACAGCTGATCACTCCTTCCTTCTGGAAATACATTCTTCTCTTGGGTCAACACTCTCTCATGGTTCTTTCCCTCCCTTAAGTGATGCTCTTTTCAGTGTTCTTTTCTAGTTTCTTCTCATATCCCTACCATCTCAATGGTAAATGTCCCCAGGCCTCCCCTTTTCTTTAACTATTTTCTCTCCTAAGATGATTTTATTCCACTTTATATCTATAGGTGTGTTGTATACACCAGGAACTCCCAAATTCATATGTATACCCTAGAACTCCACCCTGAGCTTCCACCTCCAGCAATGCCCTCTTCACTTGTGTAGCTAATACACATCTCCAAAGCAACTGGTACAACATTAAACTTTTGACTCTTTAACTCATCCATACCTCCCGCCCAAATCTACTCCTCTTGGGATTTTACATTGTTTAGTAAGTGGACACTCCAAAGTGACTCTAATTGATACCTCTGGAGTTGGTCCAACTACCTCACCTTCCCATACAGCTCTAGCCCATTTTGCCACTTTGTAAGCTTCTTTCTGTCTCAGCAGTAAGAGTAGAGGGCCTGGGGAAATGCTTTTTGTTGGGCTTTTAAAGACTCAATGTGGATGGAACTCGAGGGTGTTATGCTAAGTGAAATAAGTCAGGCAGAGAAGGACAGATACCATATGTTTTCACTCATAAGTGGAACTGGAGAAACTTAACAGAGGACCATGGGGGAGAGGAAGGGGAAAATAGTTGGGGAGAGGGAGGGAGGCAAACCATGAGAGACTCTTGAATACCGAGAACAAACTGAGGGCTGATGGGGGTGGGGGAGAGGGGAAAAGGGGTGATGGGCATGGAGGAGGGCACTTGTTGGGATGAATAATGGGTGCTATATGGAAACCAACTTGACAATAAAATATAAAAGAAAAATAAAAAATAAAAATAAAATACACATAAATTAAAAAAATAAAAGACTCAAAAACAAAAACAAACCCCTCCCAAAGCCTAGTCCATATTTTTAAAGTTCTATAACTAATCCCAAGTAATTTTTTCACCTTTCTCAGGCATGCATGCACAAATTCACACCAACTTCCTGACGCTGGTAACAGTTATCTTGCATGCAACTTTATCAGTGTCCCACAATGGGGTGGTGCTTTGTACAGCTCTGTTTTTCTGCCACCACAAATGTTATATTAGAAACTCATGGTCAAATATGGACTGTAGAGTGAAAATTGTCTCCATTTTTCCTAATCTTTTTCCTCTTCCTTTTAATAGCATTTCTGTCCACTGGCCAATAGCATCCATAAGTGACTATTTCTGCAGTTGTTTTAACTTATGAAGACATAAATTAAAAAGTGGTGTTATCTGTGATGTGGAAATTGTTTTCTGTTTGCCATTAATTTTGGACCTCCCATTTTTCATAGAAAGAGATATTCTCTACTCTGGTTTGGCCCATCTTCAATTTTATCAGCCATTAATTAAAGACAAAATGATCACTAATGCACCCAGACTGAAAAGTTTCAATAAACAGCCAGATAAGGAATTGTTATCATATTTTTTCATTCTGAGATATATATTTAATATTCTATTTCATCACTGTAGGAGAAGATAATCTTGCTAAGGGCCAGGGCTTTGTGATAGGGAAAAATCTTGGTAAGCATTTGCCTCTTTGCAGTTATCTGTATTACTGCAAAGTGCCACAAAGGCAAGACCTACCCTCCTAAAGACACAGAAAACAACACTCAGTGGGCAGCGATTACATTTCTGGAATCACCATAGGTGTCATAGCTTATTATCTTTCACACAAAGTAGCACAGAGGAAAAAGTTTCCCATTAGACTTACCAGGGAAGGTTACTGCTAGAAAGAATTCAGTCATCCAAGCCCTTTCCCTGCCTTCAAGAATGGCTCCACGTAAACTATTCCCTGCAGATGAGAACATTCTCTATTGTAAATGTTTCCAGAAAACTGACAAGTCTTCATTCCCTTAGGGCAGTCAGAAAGGATGCATTCATGTTTAATTTTCACTGTGAAGGGATTTAAAAACCTAGATATATTTAACTATAAGATTCCATGAGATTTTCATGGACAGAAATTACTTACCCTTATAGAAAGTTTATTCTGCCCCCAATCAATAGACAGAATTAAAGATGCTGAAATTGAGGCTACTAACAGTTAGAAAAATAGGGGCACCTGGGTGGTTCAGTTGGTTAAATGTCTGACTTCAGCTCAGGTCATCTCACAGTTTGTGGGTTCAAGCCCCACATCAGGCTCCATACTGACAGCTCAGAGCCTTGAGCCTGCTTCAGATTCTGTGTCTCCCTCTCTCTCTCTGCCTCTCCCCCACTTATGCTCTGTCTCTCTCTGTCTCTCAAAAATAAATAAAAACATTTAAAAAATAAGAAAAACAGGTAAATGCAAATCTATTGTCATAGTAGTGCCACATCTCTAATTTGGCTTGGTTGGTTTAGGAAAATAACATTAAAAATTGTATTGACAAAATACAGCATCCTTTCTTAATAAAAACCCTCGAGAAAGTCGGGATTGAAGGAACTTACTTAAACATTATAAAAGCCATCTATGAAAAGCCCACAGCTAATATCATCCTCAATGGAGAAAAACTGAGAGCTTTCCCT
>CM053576.1:49676653-49703125 GCA_028646485.1 Cryptoprocta ferox | reverse complement strand
TCAGGTCAGCAGCTTTCATAGTTTATCATTTCCATTATATATTTTACAGAGATAAACTGGAAAAAAGTTTACTATGAGGACAATGGTAATTCTTTAAAAATGCAAGTTCAAACATCAGTTTTTGTTTTTTAATCCACTTTAGTGAAATATAGCTGATGCACAAACAGCTGCATATAATTAAGGTATACAAATTGATGAATTTGGAGATAAGTATACATCTGTGAAACCATCACCACAATCTATGCCATAAATATATCCACCATTTCTAAAAGGTACCTCCTTTCTTCTTTATATATTTACTATTATTATTATTGTTATTGTTATAAGAACACTTAACATAAGATCTACTCTCTTCACAAATGCTCAAGCATATAATACAATATTAACTATAGACACTATGCTGTACAGTACATGTCTATGACCTATTCTTCTTGCATAACTGACTTTGTACCCTTTACTAAAACTTGCCCATTTTCCCCACCCCTCTTCCCGGCAACTACTCTCCACTCTCCGCTTTTATGAATTTGACCTTTTTAGATTCCTCATATAAGCGATACCAGTTAGTATTTGCCCTTTAGTGTCTGGCTTATTTTACTTAACATAATATCTTCTAATTTCATCCATTGCATTGCAAATGACAGAATTTCTTTATTTTTAAAGACTGAATAATATCCCATTGTATGTCTATACCATATTTTCTTTATCCATTTGTCTATGAATGGATGCTTAAGTTGTTCCCATGTCTAAACTATTGTTAATACTATGGCAATGGATACAGGAGTGCAAATATCTCTTCAATCCTGTCTTCAATTTTTGGATATATATCCAGAAGTGAGAGTGCTGGATAATACAGTAATTCTATTTTTAATTTTTTGAGGAACTTCCATACTGTTTTCCACAGTGGCTACACCAGTTTGCATTCAGTGCACAAGGGTTCTTTTTATACCACATCCTCACCAACGCTAGTTCTGTTTTTGTTTTTAATAATAGGCACACTAAAAGCTATGAAATGATATATCATTGTGGTATTGATTTACATTTTCCTGATGATTACTGATATTAAGCCCCTTTTCATAAGTCTGTTGGCCATTTGTATATATTCTTCTGGGAAATGTCTCTTCAGCTCCTTTGGCCGTTTTTCAATTGGGTTACTTTTTTGCTATTGAATTGTAGGAATTCCTTATATATTTTGATTATTAACTTTTTTATATTTTACCATATTTTCTCCCATATTATAGATTGTCTTTTCATTTCATTGATGGTTTATTTTGCTGTGCAAAAGCTTTTTAGTTTGATGTAGTCCCAGTTGTCCATTTTTGGTTTTGTTGTCTTTGATTGTGGTGTCATATCCATAAAAATCACTGCCAAAACCAAGGTCAATGTCAAGAATTTTTTTCCCTATATTTTCTTCTTGAATTTCATGGTCTCAGGTCTTACATTTAAGTATTAATTCATATTGAGTTACACTTTGCATATGGTGTCAGATAGGTGTCCAGTTTTCACTCTTTTTTATGTGACTATCCAGTTTTTCCAGGGCCATTTATTGAAGAGACTATCCTTTTCCCATTGTGTGATCTTGGCTTCTTTGTTGAAAGTCAATTGACTATACATATATGTGTGGGTTTATTTCTGGGTTCTCTATTCTATTCTTTTGGTTTGTGTATCTGTTTTTAAACCATTATGACTATTTTGATTACTGTAGCTTTGTAATAATATTTTGAAATCAGTAAGTATGATGCCTCTCACTTTGTTCCTTTTGCTCAAATTGTTTTTGTTATTTGGGGTCCTCTGAGTATTTTAAAGTATAACTCTCAGTGATAAAGGTAAATAGATAGACCAATACAAAATACTATAGCAGTGTAAAGGTGGCCCATAAGTCACTATTAACCCTAGTATAAAAGTTAAAAGACAGAAATATTAAGAATAACTATAACCACAAAAAATTGTAATGGATACACAATATTAAAAAAGTAAATTCTCATTTATTGACAACATAATATGTGCATTTTGGATAAGTAAAAATTTAGTTTGAAGTTTAATTGAAGTTAAGCTTCTAATAGCTGAAAATAGACTTTTATAACAATAATGTTTTATGTAAACTCCATAGTAACTACAAAGGTAAAACCTATAGTAGGTACAAGAAAGATAAAGAGAAAATAACCAAAATATATTACTACAAAAAATCAAGTCACAGAGGAAGAGATCAAGAGAGGAAAAGCACAGGAAAAGAACTACAAAATAGAAAATGATGAACAATAATGGCAAGAGTAAGTCCCCATCTATTAATTATTACTTTAAATGTAAGTGTGTTAAACTCACTAATCAAAAGATATAGAGAAGCTGATAAATAAGAAACAATTTCTAATTATATGTTGTCCGCAAAAGACTCATTTTAGATATAAGGACACACATGGGCTGAAAGTGACAGAATGAAAAAAGATATTTCATGCAAATGAAAACCAAAAGAGAGCAGGGTTGACTATACTTATATCCAATAAAATAGACTTTAAATCAAAAACTGTCACAAGAGACAAATAAGTTCTTTACATAATGATAAGAAGATCAATTCTAAAGGAAAATATAACAATTACAAACATACATGTACCAAATATCAGAGTATCTAAATATATGAAGCAACCATTGACAGATCTGCAGAAAGAAATAGGTAATAATACGATAAGAGTAAGAGGCTTATATACCCTACTTTAAATAATGGATAGATCATCCAGACATGAATCACTGAGGGTACAGTAGACTTAAACAATACTAGAGGCCATATGACCCTAACAAACATATGGAACATTCCACCCAAGAGCACCAGGATACACATTCTTCTCAAGCACATATGGAACACTCTCCAGGATATGTCACATGCTAGGCCACAAAACAAGTCTTAACACAGTTAAGTACATTGAAATGATCCCAAGTGTCTTTTCTGACCATAGTGGAATGAAACTAGAAATGAAAAATTAGAAACAAAAGGAAAATGAGAGAACTCACAAATACATGAAAATCAAACAATGTGTTCTTGAATAATCATTGAGTTAAAAAGAAATCAAAAGGGAAAGTACAAAATATCTTGAGGCAAATTAAAATGAAACACAACACACCAAATTTATGTGATGCAACCAACACAGTACTAGGAAGGAAGTTCATAGTGATAAATGACCATATTAAAAAAGAAGAAAGATCTCAAATAAATAATCTCAATTTATACCTTGAGGACCTAGAAAAAGAACTAAGCCTGAAGTTAGTGGAAGAAAGGACATTAAAAAAAATCAGAGCAGAAATAAATAGAGAATAGAACCATATAGAAAAAATGATGAAACTGGAGTTGATTTTTTCAAAAGATAAAATCATCAAACCCTTAGCTATCCTAGCAAAGAATAAAATAGAAGACTCAAATAAATAAAATCAGAAATGAAAGAGGAAACATTAGAACTGATGTACCAGAAATTTAAAAAGATCATAAAGAACTATTATGAGCAATTACACAACAGATTGGACAACCTAGTAAAAAACAGATAACGTTCCTAGAAACATACAACCCAACAAGAAAGAATCAAGGAAAAATACAAAGTCTAATATTTTTCAAAGCCATTGAAATAACTAATAAATTATTCTAAAGATATTATATCTTCTAAGATTTTAAGATATGTTTCTCAAATGTGTTCTAATGTATTATATATGCATATATATATTCACTTTGGAATATTTTTAGTCCAACATTAAGGCTGTTTCATTTCTAGAAGATTTCTGTCACTGTCAATAAATTACAGACTCCTCCAAAGAGAGTTAAAGGAAAGAGTTCTTACAGTATTGCATCCTAATTTGATAACAATTAACCTGGGGTTTCCATTGCAGAACACATTCAAGGTCAAGCTCTTGTTAATGTGTTTAAAATATTTTCTATTTGTGTGCTGCTAAAACATTAGTCTGAGTGACTATGATCCTTGAGGATATACATGTCAGTTGACCATGGCTAGCTGGATTCCTCTTCTTTGAACACAGGCCTGAGTCAATCCTGCTGGTGCTGCTAATGTGGACTGCTGCGGCCAGTCCTGTGGACACACAGACTCGTTTCTCTCCAACAGTAACTGCAACAAAAATCTGGTTGAGGGGGTTTGGAGGAGATAAAGCAGGGGCAGGATGTCACTGGAAAGGCAACAGGAGGGATGTAAATGAAAGGAACAGTAAAATGCTGCTTTCTGAGACAGGCTCCCCCTGCTTTCCTTCCCTGGACTGAACGATGTGATCTTGGGAAGCTAACTCCCCGGTCGTAGCACCTGCATTTAAAATCCTTCTGTGTCCCACATTGCCGAGAGAGGAAAACAACACAGGCTCACAAGCACACTCTCCCAGAATAGGATCTGCTGGTGCTTTTCCTTCCTGAGCAGATGCTAAGCTGGGACAAGGTGCTGCTCCTAATGCAGCATATGTGCTTGATGGAAAGAGTGTGCTTTTCTATTTTAAATTTAAGTGAGGTCCCTGAGTATTGTGCGGGTTCACCTTGGCCTCTGTGCCCACACACAGTATACAAAATCCAGTTTCCGCCTCAGGCACAGTAACCTCAAATGTTAAAATTGACTTAAATGGCTAAAAATAAATATATTCCCTAAAACAGGAGCATAGGAAGTATGCATGTGGCAGTTTGCCCTTGAAGATTTTGTGGGAGGACGTTGGGGGATTTTAGAGATTGATTTGGAAGATGACAGAGACTTTCTCACTGACTTCTGTTAACAACAGCATGCCTGTCTTTTAGCAAGCGGGGGGTGGGGGGGTGGGGAACAAGGAAACTGGAATCTTACAAATTACTAAATCGAACCATAAGAAATTACCATTTCTGTAGGTCAAAAACAGTCAAATATTGGCAATTTTGCACATCTCAACTCATTTAACGAGTTATGTAGGTTACAGTCTGAGGTGATCTAGATTGGATCTAAATTTAGGGAATTCTAGGTTAAGCCCTGCCCTGTGAAGTGGTGACAAGCAATGAAACAAAAGGCCTTCAGCTAGCTCAACAGTTTTTGTTTCAGGAACTGTGACAGATAAGAGAAAACTCACTGAACCCCTAGAGAGGTGCTTGTCAGGGAATTCTCTTTACAAGGGTCACGTGAAGTCATTAGAACCACAGCTATTTGCAGATGAAGGATTTGCCTTCAATCTTGAAAAATCATAGAATTCTGAATCAGAGTTCCTGCCAATCCGGGAAGTGGGAAGCTTCAAGTATAAGTGCGGTGGCATCGAGGTCATCATGCTGGTGAGGATGACATTTCAGCTTCACACACCTCAGGGGACCTCTGCTTTGTGGGCGGTGCCCCTGTGCATTTTGCAGGCAGCATGGGAGAAGATAAACAGATCAGCGTCACAAAGGCATGCTGCACTGCTGTGTACTGAGAATACCCATTAAATCACCTTCCGCAACAGGATCCTATTTGACTCATTATAAATTCATAATATGTGGGGCTCGCTGAACCTCCATGCTGACAGCCTATTTGTCAGCGCGTTTTCACTCTGCTACCTTACCTCTGTGCCACATTCGGCGGCAGCTGGGCTACAATTATCTACTGGGTCTGACAAATTTTTTTGTTTTTGTTTTAAAATTGAAAGCAGCCTCAGTATATATGAAATGCGCTTTTAGACCTGTCTATCCTTGCATACTTAATGGATTGTAAGTTACAATATATTTTTTTAAGAACTGGTAATTGTCTTCAAAATCTTAGAAAATACTTACTAATTAAACATCAGTATACAGAAAGTAATAAGCATTTTGAAATATTCCTTTGGCATATCTTTTATCTTTTGGAACTGAGGGAAGTGGAGACAGCCATCCACAGAAGTCAAGTGCCAGGGTACACATCTTGCCTCAGCCAGCCGCACAGTGGTAAAAGCATGTCATTGGTCCAAGCCTTGGTTTTCTCTGAGGTAAAGGGGAATAATTCATACCTGCATTAAGAAGTTGTTGGAAGTATTAACTAACAGAATCCAAAACAAAATCCAGCACTCAATGTTAGCTATCATTGTCATTATTATGATCATTATTGCTACCATTAATCCTGATCCCCAAAGAGTTCCTCTGTAAAGTCCACTTCATCTCTTGCTCTGTAAGCACTGCTAAGTGATTCCCATTCTCAGTCCAATGTCTTTCAGAAGTAGATGACTAGAGACTTTTACTATGACTTATTACCACTAGTGTCTGTTTTGCGGGTAGCAACAATGTACAAGGACTGAACAGAATACCTCATGGTCTCCAGAACTCATCAAACTCACACACACTTTGAAACTATGGAATGTTTAATCCTGTCTGTCTCGCCATCAAGCAGTACATAATCTTGGATTTTGGTCCCGGTATTTTAAATTTTTAATGACAGAAGATTCTGCTAAGAATCTGAATTCATTATCTTGTGGCTTTTTTGTTCAGGATAAGTTTTCTTTTGAGAACTCATAATGATAAAATCCTGTCACCATAAGAGTAGAAATAGAGATAAATAGTTCTCCTTGGTAGTAGTCTCCACATGGATGGCAAAAACACCAGTGACTTCTGTAAAAGCTAGTAATGCCTCTTAGGATCTAGAACAGGGAAAGAAAAAAATAAAAAAAGTTTATGGATCTGAACATTCCCTCGAGTTAGAGTCAACTATACTGGCAGGGCCAGTTTCTGATGGCAGTACATCCAGCCATCTAGCATCCATTATTGTTTAATGGCAATCAAACACTAGCTGGGGTTCAACTCTCAAATAAAGCAAAATAACATGGCTCTTCAATTCAGTACTTTTTTTTTTTTTTAAATCGCTACAGGGCTTGTGTGGATTGAGCTGGTAAGTCCCTCTCCTTCCCTTGCTGTTTTTCCTCTGGCATCCCAGCCTCTCTGTGAGCTTGGAATATGTGCTTTGCTTTTTTAGTGTCATTTTGTAGCCTGATCTATGCAGCCTCCCTCATCTCTGATTACCTCTGGGTCTGTTTTGACCAGCTAATCCCTGTAAGTCTTAATGGGATGGTGGCTGCTTTTGGAAATTGAGAGCCATGCCTCATCTGCTTCATCAAGTCTGAATTATTGGGGCAGAATATTCTTCTGCATTTTCTCCACTCCGCATGAGATGTTGGAATTTCACCTCTCACATTTTTCAGCCCTATTTCTGTTATATATTTTCTGACTATTATAATGCTTATCATCCATTGCTTTTTGACAAGGTGACTCTTGAGTCATTCTGCCTGGAGAGTTGCATGGTCCCAATTTTAGAAATCCTTGGAGTAAATGCTATCTGAGTAACTTGTTCAAGAAATTGAGAAGTTTTCTTATTAAGAAATAATTTTTTCTCCAGCCTGAGTCCTGGGAACTTGAAATGCTATTATCTTTCGTCTTCAATAGGGCTTATCCTGCATGTTTTAAATATATTAATTCAGGGCACCTGGGTGGCTCGGTCAGTTGACTGTCTAACTCTTGGTTTCCTCTCAGGTCATGATCTCACAGTTTGCGAGTTTGAGCCCTTTGTTGGACTCTGTGCTGACAGGACGAGCCTGCTTGGAATTCTTTCTCTCCCTCTTCCTCTGCTCTCCGCCCCCCCCCCCCATATTTTCTCTCTCTCTCTCTCTCTCTCAAAATACATAAATAAACTAAAAAAAATAATAAATGAATATATTAATTCATTCACCAAATATTTATTGAGTGACTAACATGCACACACAAAATTAAGTCCTAGAATTCAGCTTTAGCCTGTTTCCTTTTTCTTCTTAAATGTCAATATCTCATTTTGGGTTGCCATAGTTAACAAATAAAAATACCAAGATATCTAGTTAAATTATATTTTCAAATAAACAAGAAATAAAATTAAGTGGAAGTGTATTACATGCAATATTTGGGACATATTGATCCTAAACAATTATCTAAAATACAAATTTAATTGGGCAGTCTGTGTTTTATTTGAACATCTTAATATTCAGTGCTAAATGCTAAGACTTTTCCAGATTAAATTCTAATCTAATTCCCGATCAGAGAATAATTTTTCGTTTGAACCTCATTCATTTTCCCACTAACCCAGAGTTAAAATTGTTTCTTTGCTGGTCCTTTAATTATCTCTCATTTGAAACTCAAACATAACAGATACATTTTCACACAAATTATTCTACGAATGTGAGCTGGCAAAGAAAAGCCAAATTTGTACTGTTCATTTAAAATATGTTCTGTCCTTCAGTATCTACCTTCAATTCCTGTTTGTTTCAGATTTGACCTTTCTCTGGTTGTGTGTAATAGCAAAAGTATGTAATAGTGAAAAATGAGTAGAGAAGAATCATAAGCTGGAAGCAAGACAAATTCATACAGTACTTTCATCCATCCATCACTAATATTCCATTAGCCTTACTGATAGCCTGGGTATGGTGAGCTCAGGTTCAAGGTGAATTACCAGTGTCAGTGGGAAAACTCAGAGTAGACCAAACTGGCTCATTTAAGCACTTCAGGAATATTAAGTTAACTAATACAATAAACTGTAAAAACACGGTGGCAAGCTTTTCCTTTTTGATTTATAATACTTAGTTTTAGAGACATGGAATTAAATTCTCATTCAACAATACTTGAGATCATTCGTTGTGATAGCTTCCTCTTTAAATTAAAATTATAAGATTTTAAAATTAAAAAATGATAAAAAGTGGCTTATGGTTTTATTTTCTAGTACTTGCTTTGCTCTTTTAATTAAGCACAGAGACGTGCTAGATAGGAGAGACATGTCTAAGTGCCTTTTTTCAAGCTATATGCATAGCAGAGTAGCCTTCAGAAGGTTGTTTGTGTGGATGAACACCTTAAAATGGAGAAAATCGTTCTAGACCTTGGACATGATATCTTTTTTTTCTTTTATAGTTTATTATCATGTTGGTTTCCATATAACACCCAGTGTTCATCCCGACAAGTGCCCTCCTCTATGTCCATCACCCACTTTCCCCGCTCCCTCTCCCCCATCAGCCCTCAGTTTGTTCCCAGTATTTAAGAGTCTCTCATGGTTTACCTCCCTCCCTCTCCCCAACTATTTTCCCCCTTCCCCTCCCCCATGGTCCTCTACTAAGTTTCTCCTGTTACACTTATGATTGAAAACATATGATATCTGTCCTCTGCCTGACTTATTTCACTTAACATGACATCCTCGAGGTCCATCCATGTTGCTATGAATGGCAAGATTTCATTCTTTCTCATTGCCATATAATATTCCATTGTATATAAAAACCACATCTTCTTGATCCATTCATCAGTTCGTGGACATTTAGGCTCTTTCCATGATTTGGCTATTGTTGAAAGTGCTGCTATGAACATTGGGGTACATGTGCCCTTATGCATCAGCACTTCAGTATCCCTTGGGTAAATGCCTAGCAGTGCTATTGCTGGGTCACAAGGGAGTTCTATTGTTAATTTTTTGAGGAAACTCCACACTGTTTTCCAGACCTGCTGCATAGGTTTACATTCCCACCAACAGTGTAGGAGGGTGCACATTTCTCCACACCCTTGCCAGCATCTATAGTCTCCTGATTTGTTCATTTTAGCCACTCTGACTGGCATGAGGTGGTATCTCAGTGTGGTTTTGATTTGCATTTCCCTGTTGATGAGTGACGCTGAGCATCATTTCATATGTCTGTTGGCCATCTGGATGTCCTCTTTGGAAAAAAGATCTGTATGATGAAAACTATAGAAAACTTATGAAGGAAATTGAAGAAGACACAAAGAAATGGAAAAACATTCCATGCTCATGGATCGGAAGAAAACACATTGTTAAAATGTCATTATTACCCAAAGCAATCTACACATTCAATGCAATCCCAAGCAAAATTGTACCAACATTCTTCTCAAAGCTAGAACAAACTATCCTAAAATTCGTATGGAACCACAAAAGACCCCAAATAGCCAAAGTAATATTGAAGAAGAAAACCAAAATGGGAAGCATCACAATCCCAGACTTTAGCCTCTACTACAAAGCTGTCATCATCAAGACACTATGGTATTGTCAGAAAAACAGACACATAGACCAATGGAATAGATTGAGAACCCAGAACTGGGCCCACAAATGTGTGGCCAATTAATCTTTGGCAAAGCAAGAAAGAGTATCCATGGAATAAAGACAGTCTCTTCAACAAATGGTGTTAGGAAACTGGACAGCAACATGCAAAAGAATGAAACTAGATCACTTCTTACACCATACACAAAAATAAACTCAAAATGGATGAAGGACCTGAAGGTGAGATAGGAAACTATCAAAACCCTAGAGGAGAAAGCAGGAACAACCTCCTTGACCTCAACTGCAACAATTTCCTACTCGACACATCCCCAAAGGCAAGAGAATCAAGAGCAAAAATGAACTATTGGGACCTCATAAAGATAAAAAGCTTTTGCACTGCAAAGAAAACAATCAAGAAAACTAATAGGCAACTGATGGAATGGGAAAAGATAGTTGCAAATGACATCTCGGATAAAGGACTAGTATCCAAATCTATAAGGAACTCACCAAACTCCACACCTGGACATGATATCTTTTTAAGAAATATTTATTTTTGAGAGAGCACAAGTGGAGGATGGGCAGGAAGGGGGGACAAAGAATCTGAGCAGACTCTGTGCTGACAGGCTGACATCAGCAAGCCCGTTGTGGGGCTCTAACTCATGAACCATGAGATCACGACCTGAGCTGAAGTCAGACACTCAACCGACTGAGCCATCCAGGTCCCCCAGATGTGACATCATTTGAAAGGTCAGTCAATGTAGAAGAACTGTTAGAAAAATTGCTCCTTTCACAGCCATGGACAAGCAATTATCCTGCTGACTAACTTACTAAAACAATAGCTTTATCCAATATATTTCATAACTTAATGAAAAATTTTCCTTGAAAAAGCAACTCCGTTGCTCAGGACTGAAGATTCTAACTTCTGATAAAATATGTGGTTGCCTCCTTACTGCTAAGACAGTAAGAAATAAGGGATTGGTGGACAATAAACTCTACATTTTTTTCAATGTTAATGCTTAATACTGCAACAGCACTCCAGCAGGTCTTAAGGGTTAGCTTGCTTCAAGTTAGCACACTCCTCACTTGCTGACTTAAGGCCACTCATCTATAATAGAAATAATTTACACTCTGATATCTGCAGTCCACTGGCCTTGGGAAATAAAGGACCAGAGTGTTCCCAGGCCACAGAGGCCCAGCAAGTCTGTTTGAAGTCCCCTTAACTTTCTGATTGGGCTACCATCTTTTAGCAACATGTTTCTCTTTTTAAGGTCATCCAAATGACTTTACTAACCTTCCTTTGTGCATCTGAAGACCTTGCCCTCCTCTGTAGAAATAACAGAGTACTCTTGTACAACCCCAGGGTACAAAGGAATCAGACCTTCTTGAACACCTCACCTTCTGCCTCCCCACAACTGGAAACCAAGGAACTAGAACTTCTTGCACAACCTCCAAGCACTGAGATAACTGTATCTCGCATCATCAAGAAATGTCACATACCATGCACTCCCTTAAGTGTTTAAACTCGTTTAAAAATCTCTCAGCCAGGGAGAAATCTTGAAGTTGTTTTTGGACACGAGTCTACTTTCTTTCTAGGTGGCCAGCCTCCTGAATAAAGGTGTATTCCATTCCAGTCCAAACTCATCTCTTGAGTACTGGCCTTTCAAGCAACAGGCAGCCAGTCTTGGGTTACAGTAACAATACCAAGCTTTAATCATCTCAAGATGGATTCTTCTCAAGGATACTGGAATCTGTGACCCAATTTGAGTATCAGTCTGTGTTTAATGGTTTTTCCTATTAGCTATGTCTGAAATCTTTCTAAATATTATACATTTTTCTGTGGCCCAAGTCAACTTAATTCAACATAATTGCATGCTTGGTGGTGAGGGGTGAGGATGAGCAGCACTGTAAAAGGTGTCATGAAGAAGGAATGAGTCTGTAACAGGGCTGAACTGACAGTGCATGTAAGAAGGTGTGTGAAACTCACATGAGTGAGGGTAACTAAACTGCTCTATGCTGTGGGGTGGCAAGTAGAAGGATGGGAGTTACATCCCATAAGCATCCATTATAGAATATTTTTGCATGTATTCTCAAGTGATCACTAAAGGATGACCCTCACTAAGTAAGAGAGCACATGAGGAGGGTGTTCCAGGAGAAAAGACCAGAAGGTAGGGCTGGAGAAGGGTTGGTCACCATGCCCTATGGTGGGAAAATTATAAACTCCTGTAATAAATTCTTCAAAGTCGGGGACTATATCTTATTCTTCTTTAGCCCAATGCCTGACAGAGTAGGCATCGACCATGGGCTTTTCAGTAGGAATTAATGATACCAGCAGAGGCCTTATCCCTGCCAAGAAGAATAATTTTTTTCTAAAATGGGGCTAAGGCTTTGGAGACTTTAAGATTCATTCTTTTCTAATTTGAAGGAAGGTCATCCTTGTGATCCTTATCAACTGTTTATTTTTGGTTGGGGGGTTATTGCCTGCTTTCATCTCACTGTAGTAGTGTGGGGCAAGAAAGGGTGAGCTGTGGTTTGGTGAAATATTGAGGAAACCACCCTCTCCCTTCTGGGTGTCTCCTTTACTTTCACACAGAACTCTTCCACTTCTAACACTTCTGGTCACCAAATGTGTGGGATGTTCTTCCCACAACAAACAATTTTGCAACACTAGTGGGGTGTCTGATGATTTAATTCAATTTGATTCAACTCTTGCACTATGTGGAGGTAGTGTCAGATCCCACAGGATAAAGACTTAGTCCTATAAGACCACTACCCTCCATCCCCTGCAGATGCCAATGAAAGGTCCAGGGTGTCACCTGGGCTGCTGAGAAAATAAGCTATGAATCAGAAGTTCACCTGACCCTGTCTTTGAGTTTGATTAATTTTTGAGAGTGACTCATAGAACTCAGGGAAACACATTGACCAGTTCATTAAAGGATATGATAAAGGGTACAGCCAAATAAAGGGATATATAAGGTTAAATGTGGGACCCAAGGAACCAAGAACAGGAGCTTCTGTCCTTGTGAAAGTGGGGTACATCACCTTCCTAGAATAAAAATCTGTTTACCAACCTGGAAGTTTCTAAACCCTATACTTTTGGGATTTTTATGAAAGCTTCATCACATAGACATAGTCAGTCGTTCACTCTGTTTCCAGCCCTTCTCACTTATAAAGAGAACAGCGGATGGAGTAGGGCTGAGGAACCCAAGCTTCTAATTATGGCTTGGTCTTTTCAGGGACCAGCCACCATCCAGGAATTATCCAGAAGCTCCCCTAGAGTTGCTTCATTAGAACAAAACAGTCTCATTAGCCAGGAAATTACAAGGTTTTTAGGAGCCTTGTGTTAGGAATGAGTGTCAGAGACCAAATATTAGAAAACAAGATGTCCTTAGTGCTCTCATCAATTAGAAAATCATAAGGATTTAGGGGCACCTGTGTGTCAGTTATGCATCTAACTTCAGCTCAGATCATGGTCTTACTGCTCGTGAGTTCGAGCCCCTTACTGGACTCTGTGATGACAGGTTGGAGCCTAGAATATGCTTTAGATTCTGTCTCAGTCGCTCTGCCCTTCCCCTACTCACATTCTCTCTCTGTCTCTCTCTGTCTCTCTGTCTCTCTGTCTCTCTCTCTCAAATATAAAATAAAACATAAATTTTTTTTAAAGAATAGCACAAAGGTTTCAGGAAATCTGTGACAGGAACCAGGGGCAGACACCAATTTATGTTTTTATTTTTGTTTTTGTTTTTGTTTTTTTGAGAGAGAGAAAGAGAGAGAGAGAGCACGAGTGGGTGAGAAGGGCAGAGAGAGGGAGAGAGAGAATCTTAAGCAAGCCCCACACTTATCTCAGAGTCCAATACAGGGCTTGATCCTATTACCCTGGGATCATGACCTGAGCTGAAATCAAGAGTCAGAAGCTTAACCAACTGAACACCCAGGTATCCACAATTATGTTTTCTATTATTTCACAGGGGATTTGCTATGTTATTCTCTTTTATTCATAAAAATGTTGCAACATAAGGGTGCCTGGGTGGCTAAGGCCTTAAGTGTCCGACTCTTGATATCAGCTCAGGTCACAATCTCTCAATTCATGAGATCAAGCCCTGCATGGGGCTCTACACTGTGAGCACAGAGCCTGCTTGAGATTCTCTCTATCCCTCTCTCTCTGCCCTTCCCCTATTTGTGAGCTCTTGATCTCTCTCTCAATATAAATAAGTAAACTTTTAAAATGTTCCATTATGAGGCTTTTAAGAAATCAAAAAGATTGATCAAAAAATCAAGCATTTAAGAAATGAGCATTCACAAATCAAGAATCAATAGCCCAGAGATATTAAATAAGTGGCATGACTAGAGAGCTAATAAATGATACATAGAAGAAATGACCATAAGGCTGTTTTGATAGCCCTTACCTTCTCACTTAAAGTTCCCTAGTACATGGCTGCCCTGGGGAAAGTCTGAGTAAATAAGAATCCAAGCCACCTACTGAATGGAGCTGTTGGGTTGGTTGAGATTAGTGCAAGAGAGAATGGCAAGTGATCTAACCCAGGATCCGGGACATCAGTGGGCTCTTGATACCCGTGTTTTGGCTGAATTAATGGCTTGTTAAAGCAGAGAAACTACTAGAGAGATTTAAAAGCCAAGTTCAGCTCACCTGGGTTGCTTAACTGGTAAAGCATCTGACTTTGGCTCGGGTGATGATCTCACGGGTTCCTGAGTTCAAGCCCCATGTCAGGCTCCACACTGACAGCTCAGAGCCTGGAGGCTGCTTCAGATTCTGTCTTCCTCTCTCTCTGCCCTTCCCCTGCTCACACTCTGTCTCTCTTTGTATCTCTCTCTCTCTCTCTCTCAAAAATAAATATTTAAAAAATAGGCAAGCTCAGCCTCTCGTCCTTTTACTTAAGACTGGTGCTACTTGGTCTTCAAGTCACACATGTAAAGCAAATAAATTTCACCAAAGAAGGAAAAAATCCTATAGTTTCTTTAGATGCCCGTATGTTTCTGATGAGATTCTGATCTCATACTCAACCAGCTCTCTTATCTTGCACTATGTACTTCACTTCTAAACCTTTGTTACATGTTACATGGAGTATAAAACAGCAGAAACTTTTGTTAGGATTCACTATAATAATGTATGTGATAATGTTTTCTAATATAAAATGTTCAATGTGGAAATGTAGAGTGTTTTATTTATAATAAAAAATATATCTGAACTAAATGAGATCAAAATCAGAAAGCATGTCACCATATTGGTAGCTTTCTTCCAAAGGAAGCAGCTCAGCTTCAAATGTCCTCTGGATGACCAATTTACTTTGAAGATGAATAAGAGTTTTTCATGCAGAAAATGTCTTCTATCCTGGAGAGATTGATAATACATATTCAGTAATACTGAAGTATCTGAGTATTAAAGGCAAAAAATTGTATTCAAGTTTTTCCCTTTTATAGATCCAACAGCTACCAAACCATCAGAACACCACTGGCTTGAAAATAACATTTCAACAAGGTTCAAGGGTTTTAATACATTTGCTTTTGGGATTTGTTTTTTCGTCTGTACCTCAGAAATTGCTAATCCTCAGAAATTGCTAATCCTATTTCTTCTCAACACATAAACACACCCCACGGCGGTCCCATGACCACCTTCAGAGCCTGTGTTTATTACTTTTGATTTTAACAGAGTTAGAATTCTTGATCCTTAGAGTCACTGCAGATCTTCTGGCAAGTCGCTGCAAAACACATTTAGATAATGACTCTGGTGTTCTGGTGCTGGTTGGTTATTTGTATGAAATGCAATTATTATGTTTACTTCTTCATTCGATGAAAACCATTAATGACAAAATCCTGTCATTGAGAAGGGATATTATGGAAATTCTGAAGTGACTTTCTGTTGCTGTTTTTCACCCTGACTTTCTACACACAGAGAAGCATTATTGATCCTTACCATAGCAGAGTTAGATTGATCAAGTTCCAATTTCAAGCTGACAATATATTCTAGATATTAAAATTTTTTTTTAATTTACATCCAAGTTAGCATATAGTACAATCATGATTTCAGGAGTAGATTCCAGTGATTCATCCCTTATGTATAACTCCCCAGTGTTCATCCCAACAAGTGTCTTCCTTAATGCCCCTTTCCCATTTAGCCCATCACTCCACCCACAAACCTTCCAGCAAACCTCAGTTTGTTCTCTATTTTTAAGATTCTTTATGTTTTGTCCCCTTCTCTGTTTCAATATTATTTGTGCTTCCTATCTCTTATATTCATCTCTTTTGTATCTTAAATTCCACATATAAGTGAAGTTGTATGATATTTAGCTTTCTCTGACTGACTAATTTCGCTTAGCATAATACCCTCTAGTTCCATCCATGTGGTTGCAAAGGCAAGATTTCACTCTTTTTTCATTGCCAAATAATACTCCATTATATACATATATCACATCTTCTTTATCCATTCATCTGTTGATGGACATTTGGGCTCTTTCCATATTTTGGCTATTGTTGATAGTGCTGCTATAAACATTGGGTTGCATGTGTCCCTTTGAAACAGCATTCCTGCATCCTTTGGATAAATACCTAGTAGTGCAATTGCTGGGTTGTAGGATAGTTCTATTTTTAACTTTTTGAGGAACCTCCATACTGTTTTCCAGAGTGGTGCACCAGTTTGCATTCCCATCAGCAGTGTAAAAGAGATCCTCTTTCTCCACATCCTTACCAACATCTGTTGTTGCCTGAGTTGTTAGTGTTAGCCATTCTGACAGTTGTGAGATGGTATCTCATTGTGGTTTTGATTTGTATTTCTCTGATGATGAGTGATGTTGAGTGTCTTTTCATGTGTCTGTTAGCCATCTGAATGTCTTCTTTGGAGAAGTGTCTATTCATGGGTTGGTTTTTTTTTCTACCCATTTCTTCACTGGATTATTTGTATTTTAGGTGGTGAGTTGATAAGTTCTTTTAGATTTTGAATACTAACCCTTTATCTGATATGTCATTTGCAAATATCTTCTCCCATTTCTTTGGTCGCCTTTTTCTTTTGCTGATTATTTTCTTCACTGTGAAGAAGCTTTTTAACTCGATGAGGCCCCAATGGTTCATTTATGCTTTTCTTTGCCTCCAGAGAAATGTTGAGTAAGAAGTTGCTGCCGCCAAGGTGAAAGAGGTTTTTGCCTGCTTTCTTCACTAGGATTTTGATGGCTTCCTGACTTACATTTAGGTCATCCACTTTTAGTTTAATTTTTTGTATGGTGTAAGAAAGTGGTCTAAGTTCATTCTTCTGCATGTCGCTGTCCAATTTTCCTAACACCATTTGTTGAAGAGACTGTCTTTATTCCATTGGATTTCCTTTCCTGCTTTGTCAAAGGTTAGTTGGCCATACATTTGTGGGTCCATTTCTGTGTCCTCTATTCTGTTCCATTGATCTGAGTCTCTGTTTTTGTGCCAGTACCATACTATTTTGATGATTACAGCTTTGCAATACCTCTTGAAGTCTGGGCTTGTGATGCCTCCAGATTTGGTTTTCTTTTTAAGGATTGCTGTAGCTACTCAAGGTCTTTCCTAGATCCATACAAATTTTAGGATTGTTTGTTCTAGCTCTGTGAAGAATGCTGGTGTTATTTTAATAGGGATTACATTGAATATGTAAGATACTTTTTGGTAGCATTGATATTTTAACAATATTTATTCTTCCACCAAGAGCATGAAATATTTTTTTCTTTTTGTGTGTGTGTCTTCTTCAATTTCTTTCATAATTTTTCTATAGTTTTCAGTGTATCGATTTTTCACCTCTTTGCTTAGGTTTATTCGTAGATATTTTATGGTCTTTGGTGCATTTGTAAGTGAGATATGTTCTTTGATTTCTCTTTCTGCTGCTTTATCATCGGTTATAGAAATGCAACCAATTTCTGTGCATTGATTTTATATCCTGTGTATTTACTGAAATATGGATCTATTCTGCAGTTTTTTGGTGGAATCTTTTGGGTTTTCCATATAGAGCATAATGTCATCTGCAAAAAATGAAAATTTGACTTCCTCCTTGATGATTTAAATGCCTTTTATTCCTTTGTTTTGTCTGATTGTTGAGGGTAGGACTTCCAAAGTTATGTTGAATAACAGTGGCAAGAGTGGACATCCCTGTCATGTTCCTGACCTGGGGGAAAAAGCTCTCAGTTTTTCTTCATTGAGGATGATATTAGCGTTGGGTCTTTCATATATGGCTTTTATGATAGTGAGGTATGATCCTTCTATCCCAACTTTCTTGAGGGTTTTATCAAGAAAGGTTGCTGTACTTTATCAAATGATTTCTTTGCATCTATTGAGAGGATCATGTGGTTCTTGTTCTTTCTTTTATTAATGTGATGCATCACATTGATTGTTTTGTGAATATCGAAGCAGCCCTGCATCCCAGGTATAGATCCCATTAGGTCGTGGTGAAGAACTCTTTGAATGTATTGTTGGATCCAGTTGGCTAATATCTTGTTGAGGAATTTTACAACCATGTTCATCAGGGAAATTGGTCTACTGTTCTTCATTTTAGTGGGGTCTTTGGTTTTGGAATCAAGATAATGCTGGTTTCATAGAATGATTTTTGGTGTTTTCCTGCCATTTGTATTTTTTGTAACAGCTTTGAGAGAATAGGTGTTAACTCTTCTTTAAACGTTTGGTAGAATTCCCCTAGAAAGCCATCTGGCCCTGAATTCTTGTTTTTTGGGAGATTTTTTATTACTAATTCAATTTCATTACTGGATATGTGTCTGTTCAAATTCTTCTTGTTTCAGTTTTGGTAGTTTATATGTTCCTAAGAATTTGTCCATTTCTTCCAGATTGCCCAATTTTTGGCATATAATTGCTCTTAATATTCTCTTATTATTGTTTGTATTTCTGCAGTGTTGGCTGTGATCTCTCCTCTTTCATTCTTGATTTTATATATTTAGATCCTTTCCTTTTTCTTTTTGGTCAAACTGGCTAAGGGTTTGTCAATTTATTTTTAATTCTTTCAAAGAACCAGCTCCTGGTTTCATTGATCTGTTCTACTTTTTTTTATAGCATTGATTTCTTCTCTAATCTTTATTATCTCCCATCTTCTGCTAGATTGTGGTTTTTGTGTGTGTGTGGGTTTTTGTGTGTGTGTGGGGGGTTGTTTTGTTTTTTGCTGATCTTTTTCAAGTTCTTTAAAGTATAAGGTTAGGTTTATATCTGAGACCTTGCTTCCTGCTTTAGGAAGGCCTGGATTTGTATATATTTCCCTCGTATGACTGCCTTTACTGCATCCCAGAGGTTTTGAACTGTCGTGTTATCATTTTGATTGGCTTTCATGTACTCTTTAATTCCTGCTTTTACTTCTTGGTTAGCCCATTCATTCTTTAGTGGGCTGTTTTTTAGTCTCCAAGTATTTGTTATCTTTCCAAATATTTTCTTGTGGTTGATTTCAAGTTTCATAGCTGTGGTCTGAAAATATGAACGGTATTATTTCACATATTTTGTACTAGTTGAGGGCTGATTTGTGTCCCAGTATGTGACCTATTCTGGAGAATGTGCCATGTGCACTGGAGAAGAATCTATATTCTACTGCTTTAGGATGAAATGTTCTGAATATATATGTTAAGTTCAGCCAGTCCAGTGTGTTATTCAAAGCCGTGGTTTCCTTGTTGACTTTCTGTTTAATAATCTGTCCATTGCTGTAAGTGGGGTGTTGAAGTTCCCTACTATTATGGTATTATTTTCAATGAGTTTCTTTATGTTTGTGATTAATTGATTTATATATTTTGGGACTTCCATTGGGGGCATAAATATTTATAATTGTTAGGTCTTCTTGGTGGATAGACCCCTTAATTATGATATAATGTCCTTCTTCATCTCTTGTTACACTCTTTATTTTAAAGTCTAGATTGTCTGATATAAGTACGGTTACTCTGGCTTTCTTTTGGTGACCATTAGCATGATAGATTTTACTCCATTCTCTTACTTTCAATCTGAAGGTGTCTTTAGGTCTAAAATCATTCTCTTGTAAACAGCATATAGATGGATCTTGTTTTCTTATCCATTGTGTTACTCCATGTCTTTTGATTGCAGCATTTAGTCCATTGACATTTAGAGTGAGTACTGAAATATATGAAATTATTGCCATTGTGCTGCATGCAGAGTTGGAATTTCTGGTGGTATTCTCTGGTCCTTTCTAGTCTTTGTTGCTTTTGTTCCTTTTTGTTTTGTTTTGTCTTTTCTCCTGTCAGAGAGTTCTCCTTAAAATTTCTTGCAGGACTGTTTTAGTGTCACAGACTTCTTTAGTTTTTGTTCATCTGGGAAACTTTTTATCTCTCCTTCTATTTTGAATGATAGCCATGCTGGATAAAGACTTCCTGGCTGCCAAATCATGGAAAGAGCCTAAATGTCCATCAACTGATGAATGGATTAGGAAGATGTGGTTCATCTATACAATGGAATACTACATGGCCATCAGAAAGAATGAAATCTGGCCATTCGTAGCAAAGCGGATGGACCTCGAGGGTGTCATGCTAAGTGAAATAAGTCAGGCGGAGAAGGACAGATACCATATGTTTGCACTCATAGGTCTAACAGGAGAAACCTAACACAGGACCATGGGGAGGGGAAGGAGGAAAAAGAGTTAGGGAGAGGGAGGGAGACAAGACACGAGAGACTCTTGAATACTGAAAACAAACTGAGGGGGGAAGGGGAAGGGGGAAAGGTAAAGGGGGGTGATGGTGTTGGTGGAGGTCACTTGTGGGGAAGAGCACTGGGTGTTATATGGAAACCAACCTGACAATAAACTATAAAGTTAAATTAAAAAAAGACTTCTTGGCTGCATATTTTTCCTATTCAGTACATTGAATACATCCTGCTACTCCTTTCTGGCCTGCCAAATTTCTGTGTGTAGGTCTGCTGAAAACCTGATCTGTTTTCCCTTGTAGGTCTTTCTCTTTTGCTGCTTTCATGATTCTTTCCTTGTCTGTGTATTTTGTGAATTTGACTATGATATGCCTTGTTGATGGTCAGTTTTTATTGAATCTAATGGGAGTCTCTGCGGTTCCTGGATTTTGATGTCTGTGTCTTTCTCCAGGATAGAAAAGTTTTCCAGTATGATTTGCTCGCATAAACCTTCTTCCCCCTTTTCTCTCTCTTCATCTTCTGGAATCCCTATAATTCAGATGTTATTCCTTTTTAATGAGACACTGAGTTCTTTAATTCTTTTGCTTTAGTTTCCCTTTTTTTATGCTTCATTATTCCCCATAAGTTTGTCTTCTATATCACTGATTTGCTGCTCTGCTTCATCTATCTTTGCCATCGTGGCATCCATTTGAGATTGCTTCTCAGTTATAGCATTTTTAATATTGTTCTGACTAGATTTTACTTCTTTTATCTCTGCAGAAATGGATTCTATATTTTTAACAACCCCAGCTAATATTCTTATCATCATGATTCTACATTCTGGTTCAGACATCTTACTCATATCTGTGTTAAGACTCTGACTGTCATCTTTCTGTTCTTTCTTTTGGGGTGAATTCCTTTATTTTGTGATTTTGGGGGAAGAAAAAGAAATAATAAAATAAAAAATTTAAATTAAATAAATTTAAAAACCACAAAAAAATCAAAGGATGGTTGCTAGGTCCCAAGTGTGTTTTGGTCTGTTGTTGAAAGAAGTTTGATAGAATAGAGAAAAAAAAAAGGGAAAGAAAAGAAAAGAAAAAGGGGGGGGTAGTAGGAAAACGTTTGAAAATTAAAAAAAAGATTACATGAAAATAGAATAAAATAAAATGATTAAAGTAAAATAGAATTAAAAAATAAAAATACAGTAGAAAAATAAAAGAGAAGTCTTTCTTATAAAAACAGAAAATAAAAATAATTTTTCTCTTTCTGTATCCAACAATAAGAAAAAAAAGAAAAAAATTCAAAAGATGGGCCAGTGAACAGAATGAAATACCATTCAAATTATATCCATTTTCCCTTAGAAGTCATACTATGAAGCACTTTATAGTTTGTAAACTAAGCAGGCGGAAAGATTTGTGGTGTTCCTCTAGAGCATGGTTGGTAGAGTCGAATTAGTCTTGGTGTAACAGCTCCATTCTCCACTAGATGGCGCTGCTTACACTACAGGGGTGGATTGTTGTCCGTGTACACTTGTATGTGCATGTGCATGAGAGCTGAAAATGGTGTCACCTAGCTACCCAGTCTCTAACACAGAACTCTGTGCTTTCGCCAACCATCAATCAAGCACCTCTCCTTTGTCTCCAGCTTTCGTCTGCTCCCTGCTTCTACGCTGTCTGGGAAGAAGGTGTCAGTCAGCCAGGCAGAACCTCCTCCCAAATTTTATCTCAGATGGGGCTGTGTTTCCAAACCCCTTACTTCTGAGGGCCCTTTGGCTTTGACCCATTCTGCCCCTCTGGTAGAGGATCTCACTGAGGAATGGCCAGGTGCTGGCCCACCCCCCAGGAATGTTCCGGCGATCATACTGCTACAGATGCCCAGAGACTGTGGCTGGGTGCCAGCTCACCTCAGAAAAACTTTGTGCAATTCTGTAGCACCAGCATTTCAGGTATTATAGTAAATGACAACACATCTGGCGCCAGGCTTCACCATCCCCTAACATCCTAGTTCCAACACCAGCAAATATGGCTATTCTCAGGACCCCACTGGGACCTTTGCCTGTGGAGAGGCCACATAGCCTCTACCAATTGTACTCTCAGCAGCAAAACCGCCTCCCCAAAGCAAGGACTCTTTGGACCTTGCTGTCTGCTCCCGGGGATTTGCCTTTCCCATAAGAGCTCTGCCAGGTATTAAGCTGTGAAGTTCCAGACTCTGTTCTCCCCTGTTTATAGAGTCCTGATGGTATTTAAACCTTCCCCCTTTCTCCTCCCTCCTTTTCTTCTTCAGTCCTTTATGGGCATTTCCACTCTATCTCTTTCTCTCTAGTTGCTTTCGGGGGGAATGCTTTTCCTGAACTCTCCCCCTGTCTCTGTCCTCTCTCCACAAGCAAAAACAGCTCCCTACACTCCGCATCTTCTTTCTCTGCCAGTTCACCTCTCCACACTGTGTACCTGCCAAGTTTTGTGGCTCAAGATATTCAGATTGTTGTGTTAATCCTCAGATCAATTTTCTAGGTGTGCAAGATGGTTTGGTGTTGATCTAGCAGCATTTTAGGGATGAGAGAAGCAGAACACTTCCATAGTGCTCCCTAGAATTTTTTTTAGGTATAAACTCTTTCAATAAATTTTTCATCCCTCTCTGGAAAATTTGTTTTAAACTGTTCATATGTCATTAATTCCTCAGGGTAGTAGGTACCATTTATTAACAAAATACAATTTGCACTTCAAACCCTTGATAGAAAAGGGTTAAAAGAAACAAGTTTAATGTACATAACGTGGGTGATTTAGTTTCTTATGTAGCTTTAGTAATGGCATAGTTTCTTACATTTGGTTTGGAAAATCAGGAGAACATTGAGAAAATTCATAATTTCCTTTCCTTTCCTTTTCTTTCTTCCTTTCTCTTTCTTTCTTTCTTTCATTCTTTCTTTCCTTTTTTCTTTTCACAAAGATATCTTGAACAGCTCATCTTCCAAATGTACTCCTGAGGACAAGAAAAGGATTTTGATATTTCACTACCCTAAATAGATGACAGTAAAATTACCTCTAATGAATAAATGATAAAACCTTATTCAATGAAATCCTCATTTTTCCCTGTGAATTTACATACACATTATGGAAAGTACACATAAAAATTCAACTTAATAACATTTTATAGTGCTTAATTAATTCATTGATTACTAATCCATCCATGCATTCAACAAATACTGATTGATAGATTGTTTTGAGCAACTATTTAAAAAGGCAGATGTGAAGTATAAAAGGCATGCCTTGTCTTCAAGAATTAACAATCTAGATGGGTGATTGGTATGTATAACCTTAACCACAATTTTTGGTATGGTGATATCTCAGCAGGTGATGCAAAGACTGTATTAACAGGCATACTTACAATGTTCGCCTGTTCAAAAATTAACAATATACATCCGAAAAATGTATGTCAAGACCCAGAAAAGATTATCAGAACCTAAGGATTCATCTTCAGTGAGTCTTCTTTCCCATTTAATTCCTTCTGTTACTCTTTTCATTATTCAGTTAACTCTTAAAGGACATATGTAAAAATTGTGACCTACTTGCTTCTATGCCATGTCTCAGTTCTCAAAACATAGATTGATATGTATTTTATAAATTTTGTGGGATATACTTTTACTCTTAGGAAATTATCTTTTTTGATCTAATACTGACATTTTCTGATAATATTGTTTTATTAGTTTTTTAATACTTTTTACTGACAATGGAAAATTATTGCTCATCATTTTTGTATCCCTTCTAAAGAACAGGAGAAAAATATGCATGTGTTTGGAGATTTACACTAAGATAATCTCTCCACTTTATGTGTTTAGTGTCATAATTGCTCTTTCTCACTATTGTCTTGTCATTACTGTTAAAGATTTCCACCTATTTCTTTTTTTATTTATAGTTTATTGTCAAGTTGGTTTCCATATAACACCCAGCGTTCTTCCCCACAAGTGCACCCCTCCATGACCATCACCCCCCTTCCCCTTTCCCCCTCTCTCTTCAGCCCTCAATTTGTTTTCAGTACTTAAGAATCTCTCATGATTTGCCTCCCTCCTTCTCCCTAATTCTTTCCCCCTCCTACCCCTTCCCATGGTCCCCTATCAAGTCTCTCTTGTTAGACCTATGAGTGAAAATATATGGTATCTGTCCTTCTCTGCCTGACTTATTTCGCTTAGCATGACACCCTCGAGGTCCATCCACTTTGCTACGAATGGCCAGATTTCATTCTTTCTCATTGCCATGTGGTATTCCATTGTATAGATGAACCACATCTTCCTAATCCATTCATCAGTTGATGGACATTTAGGCTCTTTCCATAATTTGGCTATTGTTAAAAGTGCCGCTATGAACATTGGGGTACAGGTGCCCCTATGCATCAGCACTTCTGTATCCCTTGGGTAAATCCCCAGCAGTGCTATTGCTGGGTCATAGGGGAGTTCTATTGATAGTTTTTTAAGGAACCTCCACACTGTTTTCCAGAGCGGCTGTACCAGTTTACATTCCTACCAACAGTGTAAGAGGGTGCCCGTTTCTCCACATCCTCGCCAGCATCTATAGTGTCTTGATTTGTTCATTTTAGCCACTCTGACCGGCGTGAGGTGGTATCTCAGTGTGGTTTTGATTTGTATTTCCCTGATGATGGGTGCCACTGAGCATCGTTTCATGTGCCTGTTGGCCATCTGGATGTCCTCTTTGGAGACGTGTCCATTCATGTCCTCTGCCCATTTCTTCACTGGGTTATTCATTTTTCGGGTATGGAGTTTGGTGAGTTCCTTGTAGATTTTGGATACTAGCCATTTATCCGATATGTCATTTGCAACTATCTTTTCCCATTCCCTCATAGGTTGCCTTTAGTTTTCTTGATTGTTTCCTTTGCAGTGCAGAAGCTTTTTATCTTGATGAGGTCCCAATAGTTCATTTTTGCTCTTGATTCCTTTGCCTTTGGGGCTGTGTAGAGTAGGAAATTGCTGCGGTTGAGGTCAAGGAGGCGGTTTCCTGCTTTCTCCTCTAGGGTTTTGATGGTTCCTGCCTCATATTCAGGTCCTTCATCCATTTGAGTTTATTTTTGTTTATGGTATGACAAAGTAGTCTAGTTTCATTCTTCTGCATGTTGCTGTCCAGTTTCCTAACATCATCAGTTAAAGAGGCTATCTTTTTTCCATGGATACTCTTTCCTGCTTTGTCAAAGATTAATTGGCCATACATTTGCGGGTCCAGTTATGGGTTCTCAATCTATTCCATTGGTCTATGTGTCGGTTTTTGTGCCAATACCATAGTGTCTTGATGATGACAGCTTTGTAGTAAAGGTTAAAGTCTGGGATTGTGATGCCTCCTATTTTGGTTTTCTTCTTCAATATTACCTTGGCTCTTTGGCTTTTTTGTGATTTCATAGGAATTTTAGGATAGTTTGTTTTAGCTTTTCAAAGAATGCTAGTGCAATTTTGCTTGTGATTGCATTGAATGTGTAGATTGCTTTGGATAACAATGACATTTTAACAATGTTTATTCTTCCGATCCATGAACATGGAATGCTTTTCCATTTCTTTGTGTCTTCTTCAATTTCTTTTATAAGCTTTCCATAGTTTTCATCATACAGGTCTTTACATCTTCAGTTAGGTTTATTCCTAGGTATTTTATGGTTTTTCGTGCAATTGTGAATGGGATCAATTTCTTGATTTGTCTTTCTGTTGCTTCATTATTGGTGTATAAAGATGCAACCGATTTCTGTACGTTGATTTTGTACCTTGCGACTTTGCTGAATTCATGGATCAGTTCTAGTAGGCTTCTGGTGGAGCTGGTCGGGTTTTCCATGTAGCGTATCATGTCATCTGAGAAAAGTGAAAGTTTGACTTCCTCTTTGCCAATTCTGATAATTTTTATTTCCTTTTGTTGTCTGATTGCTG
>CM053576.1:49659911-49676153 GCA_028646485.1 Cryptoprocta ferox | reverse complement strand
AGCTATAAATCAATTATATCAGTAATAATATTAAGTGTAAATGGGTCAAACAATCCAATCAAAAGACAAAGATTGTCAGGCTAGATTAAAAATACGTGTGATTCCACCATACCTTCTCTGTAAGACACACTCTTTATATTCAAAGATACAAATAGATTGAAAGTAAAATTTACAAGACCATGGTTAAGTCAGTTCTCCAGACTACCATGAGGATCAGTGTTGATTCATTATAGAGTTCCTATATGTACAGGACTATGTGCAAAGTTCCAGAAAATGTAAAGCTAAATAGTCATCAATTCTATATGACTGAAGCTTCTAGTTTATAGAAAGTAGAAAAATAACTCATTAACTCAACTCCAAAGTAGAGCCAGATCCATACCCAAAATGTAGAGATTATTCTTAAGAGGGAGGAGTGGAGAAAGCAGAAAAGGATTCTGTTATTTTCACAGGTGGATATAATCATGACATGTGAATATGAGGAATTTTCAAGGAATAAGCAAGGACACAAATGCAGAATTTATGGTTTTTGAACCAATCAAGTGTCTTGAAGTTGTTTTATCAAAAAGTTAACTCTATTTATATCTGTTCTTTAAAAATATCAATCTAGATGAAAAATGGTAAAAGTAAATCCATGTTCAGTTTCATGTTCCATTCAGTGCACACAGTTAAAGTAAGAGAAATAGGGGCACCTTGGTGGCTCAGTCAGATAAGCGTCTGATTTTGGCTCAGGTCATGATCTCATGGTTCGTGGGTTTGAGCCCTATGTCAGGCTCTGAAGTGAGATCTCAGAGCCTGGAGCCTGCTTTGGATTCTGTGTGTCTCTCTCTTTCCACCCTTATCCTACTTGCACTCTGAAAAATAAACATTAAAAAAATAAAGAAAAGACACCCTGTAATGGGTTGGACTGCCTTTGTTTATTACTATTTATGTCTCCTCTTGATAATGCCACTACATTAAATTTTACATGGCTTTGTAGCTAGGTTGACAATATCCAGATGGGCTCCTACAGAACTTAGGAATGAAGTATTGCCAATGTACTGTACCCATTTCACTTTTAACACTCTTATTTTAAAAAACAAAAATGGTTTATAAAGAAGGAAGTGTGCATACTGAAATTGAGTGATTTAGATTAATAATAATTCTGTGTACTTCATGGTAAAAATGTTGGCATAAAAAGTGTCTAATCATCAAAAAAAGTTTATCTCCATCAGAAATAATCTTCTGTGCTATTTCTTATAAAGAAAAAACCTCAATGATATTTAAAAATATGATTTGTTGCTATCAAAAACTGATATATGCAGTAAGTTTTCAGAACCTTGTCTGTGATATAAAGTAAGATTCAGCTGCATTTTTCTTTACAGTAATGCATCCTTTAAGACTTAAAGGCATTTGCCAGTTAGAGGCTTTTTATTCACAGGTATTAAAAATAATCAATATTAATAGTGGTAGAAAATAGTTGACTTATCTTGATAGATAAGTGGAATATCTAGGCATACACTACCCACTTTTTATCCTTACTGTAAAGAAAAAAAAATCACTCTGTCAATGGAGAAAGCATGTGTCAGATCAAAAGATCAAGAAATTTGCGGTCCCGGCTCCATTCAGAGCAGGACAGTTCTTTCTGATAAGTCTTATTCTCCCCCTTTCCTGTAGCAAGTTCTCTTCATGATTCCCTGTGACAACTCTTACTAACTGACTAATGGGGATAATACTATCAAGTGATTGCCATAAGGATGAGATGGCAATATTTTGAAGATTAGTCTGCTTACAAAGAAACAGATGGCTGTGCAAATGAGTTTTTAAGTTCCTAGTTTCAAATTGGGATTATTGCTTTTGTCCATAGTGGGAAAATGGAAATTTGTCATTAGAGGTTCTCTGCTAATTGATGTGTTTACACACTTTCCAGGTTTAGTTTTTGCAAATTCTGCCTTAAAGGAACATATTAAGTGACTCTTTATATACTGCCAAACATCCAGTGTATTAGATAAACTAAGACAACTAATATATTAACAATAAATTGTAAGTCCTAAATAATTGTCTTTTAAAATCATGGACAAAATCCATTCAGATCTCTACTCCATGGCAAGTCCAGTGGGTACTGGGTCAGGAGAAATCTGAAAAGAAGACTCCATGTTACACTTAGAATTTCTCCGCTTGTTTTGGTCTGTTAGGTGACTACTAGTTATGTTTTCCCTCAAACATACCCTTTTATGAGGCCTTCAAACGCTGATACCACAGACCCCAACTGATGAACAAACTTAACACAGGATCTAGGACCCACGTGACCATGGGCATGGGGGAGGCACATTTCAAGATGCATACCAGGCCTGGCCTATAATACTCTTGTCTATGAGAATGTCCCAAACTGAAAGACCTCCTATGGAGACTCCTCTTGGAAGCCAGGCTTTGTTGGCCTTGATTCTTTAGCAGCCTCTCAGAGAGCTGCTGTCCAAGGCTTTGAAAAACATCAACTCACGACTCTCAAAGGCAGGTTACTTGGGAAACGTGCCCTGTGGATGGTTGTTGTTTTTGCTTTTGATTTCTTAATCCAGAAGCTTATGTTTAAAAAAAAAATGCCATGAGCCCTGTAAGAAATGTTTCTCTTGATGCAGTTACCAAGAAAAGAATTGCTGTTGTGTGAACACTGCATTGGACTCTTTTGTGTTGATTTATCTCATACGATCCATACAGAGGCACTTTAGGGGAACAGGAGAGTTGTTATAGGTCCTGTTTTTGTAGATTAGGGAACAGGAGGTCTGAGAGTTCAAGTGGTTCCTTTATGTCTGTTCTGACAGTGAGTGACAGAAGATAGCAAACATTCATACTATGTATCATTAATGAATTTTTGAGGTAAAAATAATTGCTCCCTAGTTTTTAAATGAGGGCCAAACATACATTTCCAAAGGTCAGCTATCTTCTCAGATGAGCATTTTTCCTTGAAGGAAATTTCAATATTACCTCAGAGTATATTTAGGGCAACTGAAGGTGAGCCTTCCGGTAGTATTTGGTATTGGTGCACATTATCATCTGTGAAAACGAGCACAAAATACAGAACATTGAAATGCAGCAACATGAGTGACAGACGCAGGAATTCTTGTACAACATGGGAAATATTTTTCACTGCTAATATTAAAAACAGTACTTTCCTCCAGGTTAAAAAAAAAAAAAGGCATTCTCCCAAGGCACTGCAAATACTCCAGAAAAGAAAAGAAGAGAAAAAAAGCAAATGCAACTGTTTTGCTTCAAACTCAGTGGCCTGAGAGGGATGTCTTGGCACGTTAGTGCTGTGACATATGTATTTTCATATTCTGAGTCACAGGATTAGCATTAAATTGTAACTCACAGATAATAAGCAGAGAGCTTGCATTTATTCAGAAGCTACCATATGCCAGGCAAGATTGTAGATGGTTGATACAACCACCTCATGGAACTTTCATCAAGAAATGGGGCACCTGGGTGCCTCAGTCAGTTAAGCATCTGACTTCAGCTCAGGTCATTGTCTCATAGTTCATGAGTTCAAGCCCCGCATTGGGCTCTGCGCTGACAGCTCAGAGCCTGAGACTGTTTCAGATTCTGTGCCCCCTCTCTCCCTGCTCCTCCCCACTAATGCTCTGTCTCTCTCTCTCAAAAATAAATAAAACATTAAAATATTAAAAAAGACATGTGATACAATGCCCATTTTGCAGATGAAGAAAAGAAGATTCAGAGAGGTTACCTATCATTTTCAAGGACACACAGCTAGGAAGCACTGTTTTACTGCACGTATTTATTTTAATCATAATGAAACGACTTCATTATGGTTGTTTCTGTTTCCGTTTGATAGCTGAGGAGTTGTGTCAGGGAATTCAAGTGGTCTATATTTGTGGTCACATTTCAAGCAAATGGTAGAGAGGATTGATGAACCTTTACATTCTGCTGCTGTTATCAGGGGCTTTTTGATACTTTGCTCCTCAAAGAGTGGTCCAGAAGGGCTCCTCAAAGTGGTAGTCCACTGGGAGCTTGTTAGAAATGCAGGATCTCGGGCTCTCCCCAGACATGTTGTATCAGGACCTGTATTTTAACAGCCACCACTCCACCAAGTGATTCTCCTGTACCTTAATGTTTGAGAAGCACTGCATTCATCATGACGCTCCACTCAGAGAGCTTGACAACACATTGAATATTTCATAGTTTCTCAGCCAGCTGGTGACTATTCCCAGCAGGAGCCAGCTGCACCTTCTAGAAGCCACCTGAGATTGACAGGCACCCCTGGTCCTGCCCACTGGGCCACAACCCTGCCTGCTCCCACCCCAGCCCAGGACCCAGACAGCACTTTCCATCCCATGGAGATAATCTTCAGTTCCAGGGGGAGATAAATGGCCAAATTCTCTTTTCAATTCAACTTAACCATGTGAAACAGCACTACCTCTTAAAAGCTATAGCTGGTTCAACTGTGGAGAGTCCGATCATCCATTCTTTCCCAGAGACTGCCAGAGAGCTCTTCAGATCCCTGAAGCTCATGGTCCCACAGATGAGGAATGTGCTTGTATGTCGCCTGGCCCTTTGTGCTGTGCACCTGGCATTTTGCTGAATGACTTGTTTACTGACATACTTCATTATTTCAATCTCATTATCTCTAAATGTGCTTGTTATCATCTGGATAAGACTTGATTGTAAAGCCTTTTCTGTGTTCACTCTCTTTTTTGGCATTTTCTGTAATGTATATACTATAATGTGTAAATATGATTGGGCATGGCCCCCGGGGTCAGAACAAAATTGTCAGATACACACATGATACCTGACAGAATGCTGCAATGGTATCTTCACAGGGGACACTTATATATATGTGTGTGTGTGTGTGTGTTGTTATGGTTGTTCAGCAGTGTGTATATAAAGCACTTTCTCATTGTCAGTTACAACAATCTTGCAATCTAATATGCTTCATTATTCTAGAAGCAAAAAAAAAGTCACTAATAAGCAATGTTTCAGATTTGATCTTCTTAATGAATATAATGGTATAACAGTTTCCTTATAAGGTGTACAAAAGTGACTGAAAATACATATGACTCATAGCTTCTTCCCTGAGTTGGTTAAAAAAAAATAGTGATTAGTTAGACCATAAAATCTGCTTTGCTATTGTCTTTTGATTTTCTTTATATTATAGATGCTATTTTAAAATTTATTTTAGGAGGTCCTGGGTGGCTCAGTTGGTTAAGTGTCCGACTTCGGCACAGGTCATGATCTCACAGTTCGTGAGTTCGAGCCCCACGTTCAGGCTCTGTGCTGACAGCTCAGAGCCTGAAGCCTGCTTCAGATTCTGTGTCTCCCTCTCTCTCTGCCCCTCCCCTGCTCACTTGCTCTCTCTCTCTCAAAAAATATTTATTTTAATATCTTCATCTTTCATTGTTTCTTTGGTTCAATGTAAAATATATGGAAAGTTAGAGGTCATTCATTCCTACTTCCTCATTAAACCTCTTGTCTAAATATTTTAAACAAATAATTTATAACTTGCTCCAATTATTTAGAGATCATCCTTAATAAAATTATTCAACTTTGCCTTAATGAACAATTTCTACAAAACTGCTTTTCAGTTATAATTCTAGGCATAAGAGTGACTATGGTATATTATTTTTCTTGTACCATTAAACCAAAAGCCACTCTAGCTACTTAAAAATATAATTATCAATAGATAGTATGCTTCAAAAGGATAAGGGCTGTGTCCTCAGTCTGCATATAGTGTCTAGCATGTAACATTTATTAATTCATTCAGGAATATATATTGAATTTCAATATATATATTGAATACATATAATATATATTAATTCATTCAATAATATATATATTGAATTCAATAAAATATATATTGAACATCAGATACTATGATGGGTTCTAGGGATACTATGGAAAACAAGATACATATTAATCATTTTCTCACCTACTAAAATATGAACTGTATAAGTTCAGCCTCTTTTTATCTTGTTCATTGCTTATTCATTGCCATAGCACTTAGAATAGCACTTGTCACGTAATTGTTGCTCAATAAATATATATCAAAGTGATGAATTAAGTAAAAAGTCATGCTGGCACTCTAGTAGAGGAGATAAGTAAAAACAAAAAATATGAGATTATTTTAAAATTATGATTATTGCTCTGAAGAAAAATGACTTGTTGACAGAAAATAACAAAGGAATATGTTCTTTACCAAAATAGTTTGGGTAAAGTATTGACTAATTATAGCTATGGAAGGAGTAATGTCATTTCTAACTTTTTATGGCAGAGAGCATTTCTTTTTATAATTTGGAACAGTGCAATAAGTTATTGAAGCAGTTTAGGGGGATCCTTTTACAAAACACAAAGATTCACTTATTCAGCCATATGCAGTTAGTGCTGCTAGGTTCTTGACACCGTCCAAGATTCTGGAATTACAACAATGGGCAACACAAATATGGTAGGGCTCCTGGGCTTCTACCTGCTCTGGGCATCTCCATGCAGAGAATCTTGGGGTGATTTCCAAGGCTACTTGCTACAAGTATGGGAATCAGGACAAGCATAGGCTTGGAGAGATGATCTAGAGTTCCCTTAAAGGGTCAGAACTTAGGACAGATACATGATGAAAATTCTTTTTTTTAGTTTATTTTGAAACCGAGTACAAGTGGGGGAGGGGCAGAGAGAGAGAGAGAAAGAAAGAGAGAGAGAGAGAGAGAGAGAGAGAGAGAGAGAGAATCCCAAACAGGCTCCACACTGCAAGGGCTCAAACCCACGAACTGTGAGATTACGGCCCGAGCTGAAGTTGGATGAGCCACCTAGGTGCTCCACATGATGAAAACTCTTTAATAAAGACACATTTAAGATCCAAGTTCTCCTTCAGAAAGATAATAGTTCGAACACTTACCTGTAGCTTAGAGATATAGCCTAGTGCACATTTTACATTCTAATTTTAAATGTCTGATTTTTAATTTCCTAACTGGTAAAACAGAAGTGTCAACATACTCAACACTTAGGGACTCCTGGATGTAGAAACAGTTCTTCAGTGTGGGTCACCAGTATGATTTTTTAAGCATCCCTTCCTTAGTATATTTATATTTAGCATACATATAGTCAGTATTTACTATATAACTATATAGCTATATACAATTTATATACTATCTACCTATATAGTTAGTATATACTACAGTTAGTATGAACTAGCATGCTAATATAAATAGCTAATTTATGGACAAGGCATTACTTAGTTTCTGTAGAAAGTAGAGAGAGTGTATGTTTCATAATTTCTTACATGTTTCCACACAAATACCTTCCCCTTATATTTCCATCCTTATTAACCTTACTTATATCCTCAATTTCCTTATTCTTCTGCTACCCTCTTCGTTGTTACACTCACACCTTCTGATAAGAACACATCCCTAGAATTCTATCTCCCCCTTTCTTCTTTTACATAATCTTTTTAGCATCCTCAAATATAGATTCACTATATTTGTTCTTCACACAGATTAATTTTTCATATGCCTCTTTATAGCACTAAGTGGGTAAAATTCCAATCTCCAAAGTAGCTTTGTTTAATTTTCTTCCTTTTCAAATCTACTATTTAAGTCAACTATTATTAATTCAGCATTACTGTGTGCCAGAGACAGGGTATAAATTGGTGGGTGCATAGATGCAGTCCCCATCTCCCTAGAGTTGACAGTCAGAGGAGGAAGATAAGTAGTAAATGATTAGGCAAACAGAAAGTTCATTGAGATAAGTGCTTTGGAGAAAATGAACAATACAGAGATAAGCAGGCAGGAGTAGGGATGGTCAAGGAAGCCATTTCTCTGTATATTCATACAAGCAGACACTGAAAGGATGTGAAGAAATCAGCCATACAAAAGCCAAATTTAAATGTATGCAGGGTAGCCACATCGGTCAATATGAAAGCTTTTAAAAAACTCTCTATTGAGTCAGATTTTGATGGGAAAGTTAGGAGAAGGGAAATATTAAGAAATGACTAAGATATGAGAAGTTATCTCTTCTTGGATTTTGTATCTATATCTACACCTAGATGATAGAGTCATATATACATTTACAGCCCGACCATATCTTGGGTTCAAGACCTGTATCTCTTTTAAAAAAATTTTTAAAGAGAGAGAGTAAGAATGCATAAGCAGAGGAGAGGGGCAGAGGGAGAGAGAAAGAGAGAGATAAACTTAAGCATGCCCCCCCCCCATTCAGCGTGAAGCCCAATATGGGGCTTGATCTCAGGAACTCGACATCATGACCTGAGTTTGAATCATAAGTCAAACACTTAACCCACAGAGCCAACCAAGCAAGACCTATATCTTTCCCTAATGTTCCACAGCTGAAAATCAGCCTGTCCAAACATGAGTTCACTACCTTCTAAGTTCACGACAAGACAACTCTCCCTCCAGTTTTCTCTTGCATAAAAGGACTACTGCTATAAATAAAAAGCATCCAATCAAGACACTTCATTTTATTCCTGACTTTACTTCTGTTAGTTGTCTACACCCAAGTTAGCACGAGTTCTACTATTTTTACTCCTAAACACCTTAGGAACTGACATCATTTTCTCCTCCTGCACTTATTCTGTCTTGGTTCTGGTTATCATCAGCTATCTTGTGGGTCACTGAAAGTAATGTACAAACCGACCTCATCCTCCATGTCTTTCTACTTCAATCTGTTGTCCTCATATCACCACCAGGGAAATATGGTGGCATCGTGCTGCTGCATAAGATCACTTCTTAGAAGGACATGAAAGGTACTTTGCACATCTTCCACTCTACTTTCCCTGCATCATTTCCTTACCCTGGAATACACTTTATGCTCATGTACAAAGTACTTTTCTGTGGCCTGGGCATACTTCTGTCTTTAATGTTACCATTCCTTTGTATAAATTCTTCTGTTTCAATGATCTTTATTTTTTTTCTCTGCCACATGAATGCCTATTCTTCCTTAAAGACCCAGCAGAAATGCTTCTTCCTCTGTAAAGTCTGTTTTTGTCTCTCCACTAATCATCAGTGAGAATTCATTTCCCCCTCATCCACACTCATACTCTTATTTATCAACTCAGTTTTCTTGACTGAATCTTTCCTGATAGACTGTAGAGTCCTAGAAAGCAGTGTCAATGTGCATTAATTTTTATGCCAACACCTAAAATAGCATCTGATCTGAAACAAAATTATTATGTATTTAGTAGGTTAATAACAAAGAATTCAGTTGTCTATAGGAAGCAGAAGTTTATTGGAAGATCCCCTCCCAAATTGTTATCCAGGCAGAAATCAGCTATTTCCCTACACCATTATTTTGTTTCTTATAGCCTTAGCAAATGCTGAGGCTCCTTGCCACTCAGTCTACTCAATGATTTGCATGATGCAAAGAAGCACTGTACAGAAGCAAAAAAAAAAAAAAAAAAAAAAAACAATAAAATTGCATCTATGCTAATCTCTACCTGAATTTCTTAGAGAAAAGTGAAGGGGACTTAGTTCATAATGGAACTACATTTCTCAAATCCCATGCCTCTCCTTCCCAAACATCCCTACCTTGGTCTTCCACATACTCAATCATTTCTATCCATTTAAAAATATTTATTCCACTTGAAACACCTGCCTCCTCTCTTTAGGTCTATTTGGTATAAAATAATTTTACCCTTTTAATACTTTCCATGCATATCCCCTTTTCTCCCATCGTCTCTTGATTCTAAATTGCATGTAATGTGGAAACCAAACTAGCAACAACTTTGCATTACGTGAATGAGGAGAACTCACAAATAAACACATTGGCCCAATTTAGATATTCCTTAAGCACTGCAAATTAAGATAGGTGTTTGCTTGGCTGAGTATAATTTGATGTTTTTAGAATGAAATTGGCTAAAATTCCAAATTAGAGAAGGGTAAAATTCATAACACGTGTTGAATATGATTGCTCTGTAAAATGGGGGATAATATATATTGTAATTGTTTGACCACTTCTATTCCTTATGCTAGATTTATGTCATCTCACATAAACACTGGGTTGCAAGTTTTTAGTTATTTTTCTCTAATATGACTCATAACTTTGAAGAGAAGTTTCTTTGGACATTCATTTTCCCTTGCAGTAAGAGGGTGGATACAATCACTGGATGTAGCTTTTTACTTGCCTGATTTATTTTTTCTTTTCTCTTTCTTTTGTTAACCAGTGAAAACCAGAAATCAGGAGACGTTTTCTTTCTAATGTTTGGCTAAGTCCTCATCATAAAATTCCTTTCATATAGCAGGTCATTTAAGAAAACAGCACGCAGACACTTAAAATCAGTTGATAATTGCTTTCAGCTTTAGTGACTCACCCCCACCAGGAAGTGCTCTTTGTTGTTTAGATTTTAATTGTTGATTGTTCAAGCTGGCCTAAATGTTTAGAGGTGAGCATAAGAAATCTGGCAGCATGTAGCCTGTGTCGTTTGAAGCCATCTGTTTGCGTGGAATAAAAGATAACTCTTCAGGTGTCACTTTCATCACTGTTGATAGGCAGGATAGCATTTATTCTCCCCAGTCATCTCTTCTCACTGCATTATCCATCAGTTCCCCCATTCAGTGGATGATCCAATTAATGTCAGGGACGGAGGGTTTGACAGCTTGCCAACACAGGTGTGCTGTGACTGTTTTCCTTCATTCTTATTTTTCTTTCTATCTAAAGAAAGGGGATGAGCACATGTTCAATCATACATAGAGTAAAGAATCTGCCAGCATATTTCTGATGACTTTTTTTGAAAAATAATAAAGAACAGTACTTTATTTTCTAGAAAGGCAAATATTCATTCACCACTTTACTATTCTACCCAAAGTTGTAATTACTCACTAATCAATTTAATGATAAACATGCACTAAATGTATATTGTTTTTCAGTAAATGCATGTTGTATCAAGGATCAAAGATAAATAAGACCTATCTTCTGACATCAAAGGACTCATTGATCAGTGAAGACAGACTCCATAAATAACATGCAAGCAAACAGAAATAATAACATAAGTACTAGAGCAAAATGCGTATGATGTTCTATGGAGGCAAGAAAAAAGGAGGCATGTGTTCTTTGAAGGCTCATGAGAAAAAGTTGTGTGGTGGAGGTGACATGCAGCATGGCCATGGAGGAGAAAATGTGTTCAGGCACAGAAGATATAAAAAACAAAAACAAAACAGCTTGGACTACACTCAGAGACACACAAAGGTATAACACGCCACTGGCAGGGATTATTTTATTGACTCTAGGGAGAGGAAGAAGGGAGACCATGAACTAGCATGAGCTAATGGTGATGACTCTATGCCATTCTAAGCAATTTTGTTCTTAAATTGAAGGCAATGGAGAACCAACAATGTTTTTGCAACACTATCTGAAGAGTTCTAACTTAGTAAGAGAATGAATGCAAATGAAGTGAGCTCTGGTAATGGAGATTTGGGAACATAGAGCCCAATAATGAGATACGTCATTATTTGATTGTACAAAATATTTATTGAGCTCCTCCTATATGCCAGATGCTAATGATAACGAATGAACTTGACAAAGTTACCTCCTCTGAGAAACTTACAGCTCATCAGAGAAAGATAGACATGTAAATATGAGTATAACAATATAATTTGGTAAAATTCTTGTTGGAGGTCTGAAAATAATGCTGAATATACAGCTACTGATTTCCATGAAGTTCCTGAGAAATGTAATAGAAGGGATAATTTTTTAATGTTCCGTGTCTAATAGGAGTTTCCAAATTTAAAAGCATAGAGATGGGGGGGGGGAGGCAGGAATTGGAAGTTACAGTTCAGCCAAAATGGACAAAACGAATAATTAAGTCCAAGGAATCTGTCTTGAGAAATAAGAGCCTGGCACCCATAACCAAGATGGGAAAGAATAGATTTTGAATGAGGAAAGAAAGGTGCTGTGTTTAGTATGGAACATATTGAAATTGAAATGACAGGAGACAGTCAAGCAACACTGTCTAATAGGTGACTGGAAATGTGAGTCTGGAGTTCAAGATAAAGGAGAGAAGCTGAATATATTTATTTGGGGATCAGCGTCATACAAGTGGTAGAGTTACAGAAAAGCATGAGGTCAAGTAAGGAAAATGTGTATGGTAGAAACAGAAGAGAATGCTAAAAAAAGCAGATGCTGTAGGTGAGGAACACTTGGAGAGGAGGAAAAACATGAGAAAGTATGTCACCGAGGCCAAAGAGCAGAACATTTGAAAAGCTGGTTGAGCAGTTGATTTTCAGTTGGTCACAGACCACTCCAGAAAAATCAATTCTACAAGATTGGAAACACAGGATATGATTTAAATGGCAACTTTAAAAAGAGAATATCCTTCACCAGAGTGGAAGCAAAATATACAGTAATGTTTCAAGAAGTTTCTTGGTGAAGGAAAGAAAAATAAGGGTAATTACTTAAGGAGCCAAGTTTTAAAGAGGAAACTTTGGATGGAGATATTTGACTATGTTTTTAGGAACAGCAGAAGTGTGTTGAAAGGGAAAGACTGAACATTAATCAGAGAGGGACATAATGATGAAATGAGGCCCAGAGGTCATGACCAGACATTATCTATCACAGGAGTGCCAATCTTGGTTTCTTTCCTGAGGTAAGTGAGAAGATGTAAACATGAGTCACTGGTACTAAAGTGTAGCTTTGAAGAATGAGAAACTACAGAAGGTAGCAGTTTATGGCAGCTCCATTTTTTTCTGTAACATATGAGAGAAAGTTATGAGAATGAAAATGTTGGATTAAAAGTCAAGAATGAAGAACAATGGTGATAATTGGAAACATTCACTTGACGCTGGTCAAAAGCAGACTAGAGAACAGTAAAAGTCAATCAACCAAAGCAACTAACCAACCAACCAACCAACCAACCAACCAACCAAACATCCATAGTGAGATGTTTACATAAGGAATGAGAACACAATTTCCAAAGTCAACCAACTAGACTTTACTCTCTGACCTGGCTCTAAAACTTTTATCTTCAGGACTTTGGACAAGTAACTCAGCCTTTCCAAGTTTTTCCATATGCAACATGAGCATAATAATATGAGATCATGCATGTAATTCTCTTGGAATTGAAACAATCTCTTAGAATTATCTTCTAATTAGAAATAGGTGGAAATTGGAGGGGAGCGGCAAGATGGCGGAGAAGTAGGGAGCTCTGTAATCTCTGCTAGCCCACAACTATCAAACTGAGAAGGACTAAAGTCACAATACTCTGATCTGCTAGAATAGAAGGTGTACACACAGAATCCTTATAGATGACAGCATCACGGATGCCTGAGTGAGTGTGAACTGGGACTGGAGGCTCTGAGGGGAGGGAGTGCTGGCCCAAAGAAGAGCTGGGAGTGCACCCAGAAAAGTGGTGCACGGCCCCAGAGGGCCATGTGTGCAGAGGCGGCAGAGGGCCATGGAGGGCCATGCGAGGAGTGGCATTGCAGAGCGGCGGAGAGCTGAGGGGAAGAGAAAGAGAGACTGGAACGCTCACAGAGTGGTCTCTGGAGAGGAGAGAGACCTAAGCCCGGTATGGAGAGACACAAACATCCCATATATAGTTGCTGGGCTCAGGGAGAAAAATTCGTCCCCCTTAGCAGGCTTGTTCTCCCTTGGGCTAGGTGGCTCCCTGACTCCAGGTGAAGCCAGGGGAAAGCTGGCTCCCCAGTTCCCTTACTCAATCTTGACTAGAAAGCTGCCTGCCTGTAGGAGGAAGTTTTATCTGGGGCGGCAGCATTAAAGTGTATGGACAAAGATTTGGAAACGTGGTGGAGCTTAGAAAAAAAAGCAATGTGGCCCTCCTGTGGCACGGGGAGATGTGACTCAAAAGAGTGGCTTGCTACGCGTAGTCTAAGAAGGGCTTGGGGCGCCGCCATTCTTCTCCTGGCAAACACTAAGGCAGCGCCTTGGAGAGCAGCCCCTGAAACCCAACATACCTACACCAAGCCACGCCCATCTGCGCTGGAGAGTTGCCTTTTTTCCTTAATTTTTTTTCCTTTTTAAAAAAATTTTTTTCCTTGTTTTCTCTTTTCTCTTTTCCTTTTTCCTTCTTTTCTTCTTTTTCCCCTGGAGTCTTAGAAAGACCAACATTTATGCACTGCAGTGATTAGGTCAATTCATGCCATCCAGATATATTTTCCCTTATCTCATTCTTATCTCCCCCCTCCGCAGGTTTTATGCTCTCAGACTGTCCTTGGTCTTTGGTTGTTGCTGTCTGCCCGCCTTCTTTTTTTTTTCTTTTCCTTTCATTTCATTTCTTTTCTGTTCTTTATTTCTTTCCACTTTTGGTTTGCTTGTTTATTTGATTTGTCTGTGCGTTTGCGTATTTTGAGCCCTCTGTGTTTGTCTGTCTGTTATCCTTTTCAGGGATACCTCAAGAAAGAAGCCAAAGTACACATGGTGGAGAGTCCCAAATATAACTGAGTAGGGAAATAAAATAATCAAAGGCATAACAAACAAAACTGAGAGACACCATTAAAAGAACACTTCCTGAAATGACACGCCCTGGACAGTCAAGGAGCCTCTTTCAATAGAGCACCACTAATATGTGCACCGTGCATAACGAGCTTTTTAAACTGACAAGAGACAGAAAGCTAGCCAAAATGATGAAACGAAAGAACTCTCCTCTAAAGAAATTCCAGGAAGAAATCACAGCCACAGAACCGCTCAAAACAGATATAAGCAACATAACTAAACAAGAATTTAGAACAATTGTCATGAAATTAATCGCTGGGCTTGAAAAAAGCATCAGAGAACCTATTTATACAAAGACTAGAGACCTTGAAAATAGCTGTGACGAGTTAAAAAAAAAAGGCTATAAATGAGATGCATAATAAAATGGATGCGGCCACTGCAAGGATTGAAGAGGCAGAGAGGAGAATAGGTGAATTAGAAGAAACAGTTATAACAAAAGAGGAAGCCGAGAAAAAGAGAGAAATTGATCCAGAAGCACAAAAGGAGAATTTGAGACCTGAGTGATACAATCAAATGGAACAATATCCGTATCATAGGAATTCCTGAAGAAGAAAGAGAAAATGGTCCTGAAGGAATGCTTGATCAAATTATAGCTGAGAAATTCCGAAATTTGGAGAAAGAAATAGACATTGAAATCCAAGAGGCGCAAAGAACCCCCTTAAGACGTAACTTACAATCGACCTTCAGCACGACATATTATAGTGAAACTGGCGAAATATAAAGACAAAGAGAGAATTCTGAAAGCAGCTAGGGATAAAAGGGCCCTAACATACAAAAGGAAACCTATCAGACTGGTTCCAGACCTATCTACTGAAACTTGACAGGTCAGAAAGGAATGGCAGGAAATCTTCAATGTGATGTACAGGAAAAATATGCAGCCAAGAATCATTCATCCAGAGAGCCTGTCATTCAAAATAGAAGGAGAGATAAAGGTGTTCCCAAATAAACAAAAATTGAGAGAATTCATCACCACCAAACCAGCCCTACAAGAAATCCTAAGAGGGACTGTATGAGGGAAACGTAGCAAGGCATACAAGGTACCGGAGACACCACTACAAGTATGAACTCTACAGAGAACACAATGAATCTAAACCCACATTTTTCAATAATAACACTGAATGTAAATGGACTGAATGCCCCCGTCAAATGACATAGGGTAGCAGAATGGATAAAAAAACAAAATCCATCTATTTTCTATCTACAAGAGACTCATCTTAGACCTGGAGACACCTTCAGACTGAAAGTAAAGGGATGGAGAAATATGTATCATGCAACTGGAAGTCAAAAAAAAAAGCCGGAGTAGCCATACTTATATCGGACAAACTGGACTTTAAAGTAAAGGCAGTCACAAAAGATGAAGAAGGACATTATGTAATAATTACAGGGTCTCTCCATCAGGAAGAGCTAACAATTACAAACATCTACGCACCGAATTTGGAAGCACCCAAATACATAAAACAATCACGAACAGAAACAATCTTATTAATAAGAATGTGCTTATCACAGGGGATTTTAATACTCCACTTATAGTAATGGATAGGTCAACCAGACAGAAAATCACTAAAGAAACAATGGACCTGAACGGCACATTGGAACAGATGGAATTAATAGATATATTTAGAACTCTGCATTCTGAAGGTAAGGAATTCAGTTTCTTCTCGAGTGCTCATGGCACATTCTCCAAGATAGATCACATATTGGGTCATAAAACAGCCCTCCATAAATACAAACCAATTGAGATCATACCATGCACACTTTCGGATCACAATGCTATAAAACTTGAAATCAATCCCAGGAAAAAGTCTGGAAAAC